>JAJOZX010001866.1:315000-615000 GCA_023014485.1 Bathynomus jamesi
TTGTATGGAAGGATGAACAGCTGGGTTTTGCTGCGCGCGCCTGCCTTCACCGCGTCTCGATCCTGGGGCAGATAAATTCCTAGTAAATTCCTAGTGTATAGTGGTGTAGTGGTTAGCGTCGCTGACTACGAATCCATCGGCCCCGGGTTCGAGACTCGACGGCAGCCGGCGCGCAGCAAAACCCAGCTGTTCATCCCTCCACACAATTAAGAAAGTGGTTGGTAGATAAATGGGTACCCTAGGTGGCGTAGTGGTTAAGACGCTGGGCTGCTGATGGGGCGTGGTTCGGATTCGACGTTAAACTGTAGGTCTAAGGTGGAGTGAAAAGCTTGACCTTCGTCAAAATGAACAATTCGGGCGGAAGCTAACCAAAGGTTTTAAAGGTGTATATATATAAAGTTATTGTGATTTGCATGTGGCCAAGACTACTTTTGTCGCTGCGACGAAGTTGTAACGACAAACCACAAAGAATAGGTACTGTTGTTTCGTATGGGGGACAAGCTACACAGCAGACAATCGCTGGGACAATTATTCTCTTTTGCATCCAGCTGCGTTGTATTGTACCGAGTGCGGTAGACTACACGAGCGATTTTGTCACAGCGTCACTGCCATGGGCACTAAAAATGAAGAAATCGCAGCGACTTTTCGTAGCCCACGTAGTTTACAACAGCCACTGCGATTGTGTCGCTCGTGTAGCCTTGGTCTGATATTTAATTATTACTATACTGTATCTGCATGTATAGATAAACAATTAAAAACTTTGTTTGAGTCAGAAAAATAAATTTTAGTTATTCCATATACTCTCTGAAAATTTACTTTGACATAAATTTCTAAACTGGGGTAACATTTGTTAATAATCTGACTGAAAAGAAAAATCCTTACAACCTTCCAACTTCTATTCGGAAATATTAATTGAATTTCTCGTAAAGAAACAAAGCTTTTAGTTTCTGTAAATTGTTGAATTTTAAGTAATTATTCATTTTACCCCTGCGGGTCGATTTTGATATGAGAATAGGCTTTTCGGGTGTATTTGGGTGTGTTTTAATCAAATCTGACCTTCATTTCTTGCGCAGATGAATTATTGAATGCTCGGTTAGGTTAATTGAATGCCCGATTAGGCCAAATGAACGCCCTTGACGATTGGTTAGGTTGTCGTGATATTTTCGTTAGTTTTAATGAAAATATCACGACTTAACCCAACTAACGAAAATATCACGACAACCTAACCAATCGTCAAGGGGGTACAGTTGACCTAACCGTGCATTCAATAATTCATTTGCATAAGAAATGAAGGTCAGAGTTGAATAAAACACACCAAAATACACCAGAAAAACCTATTATCATATCAAAATCGATCCGCAGGGGTAAAATGAATAATTACCGAATTTTATTTGGTGGTGACATATCGTTTCGTTTTCCTTTTCACAGAAAAACTATGTTACGTGTCAATACTTTTCATCATTTTCTCGTGCCCTTGCCAAGAAGCGGGAAAGCTCTCCCTCGATGTATCTGAAGTAGTGAACTTCGACAACCAAATGATTCTCTACACCTACAACGTCCTGTCACACTTAGACCACCTTGCCACCAACACCTTCAAACTCAGGCTTAGCCCAAAAGCCCGCCAGGTGGATTTTATAGGCTTTAATATATTAGGTTATTATACTCGTATTATTTAAGTTGGCATTAGAATACACGGTTGACTATTTTCATACATTAAAATACTGATGGGCATGCGTTGATCGTTCTAAAAGACTTATAATCGCTTAATAAGATTAAGGAATTAGATAAGACAGGAAGTATACTTTAACAACAGAGGTTACACAATATTAATATTAATATTAATTTATTACTTATATTAATTAACTTTCTGAAGAAGAAAATTATCATAGTTTTTACAAATAGTATATACACACTCGTGTGTGTATGTGTGTGTGTATATATATATATATATATATATAATTTAGGCCGGGTTGAAAATGAGAATTTTTTTTATTTCTGCGTTGATCGTTCTGAAAGACTTATAATCGCTTAATAAGATTAAGGAATTAGATAAGACAGGAAGTATACTTTAACAACAGAGGTTACACAATATTAATATTAATATTAATTTATTACTTATATTAATTAACTTTCTGAAGAAGAAAATTATCATAGTTTTTACAAATAGTATATACACACTCGTGTGTGTGTGTGTGTGTGTGTATATATATATATATATATATAATTTAGGCCGGGTTGAAAATGAGAAATTTTTTTATTTCTTAAAAAGTACACTATGTGAGAAGTTTCATTTTATCATCTTCACAAAATATTAAAATACCAAGCATGTGCTACCCCTACTACCCCTATCACATGCCCCTCCTCGCTTTTTTACCCTCATATTTGCATATATTTAAATGGGAAAAAAAAATTTATTTCTTAAAAAGTACATTATGTGAGAAGGTTTTTTTTATCACTTTAACAAAATATTAAAAAATCAAGCATGTGCTACCCTACTACTAGGGTGTGCACCCGGTTCTTGCTACCCGGGAAATTCCCGGTTCCTAGATTTCAGGAACCGAACCGAGAACCGAAAAGATTTCCCGGTTCCTATACACTCTAAACACAGTTGCATTGTTTTTACTATGCAAGAGCTGCATAAGTAGATTCTACGTATTTTAAAAATAAAAAAAATTTAATAAGTAGATTTCTACGTATTAAAAATAAAAAATGATATCTTAAGAGAATATTCCTTCCGTTTAAAACGTATTGTAATTTGTATGGATCGTCGCAATCGCAAGCAGTGCTTACTGCTTAGACGTAACTTTGACTACTTATGACGTAAGCAGTGTTTACTGTTTACGTCATAAACACGTTTTCTGTTAAGCTGCGCAGTGCGCAGACGCGCTGGAATAGCCTTTTGCACATGTTAGATCGATTTCTGAAGCTAAAAGATTGCATCCCTAAAGCTTTGAGAGCAATAAGATACGAAGACTCGGTATTAGATTCTGAATGGCAAAGAATCGAAGAAATTGTTCAAGTTTTAAAGCCACTAGAGATTGTAATTAAAGAATTATCGTCCAGAGATGCTTCACTTTTAAAAGCAGAGTCTTCGTTCATTTTCATTTTAAATCAATTAAGAAGCAAAGATCGCCTAACTGTGAACCTAAGACGAGCTTTGATTGATCGATTCATAAATCGAAGGCAGAAAGAAATTTCAGGACTGCTTCAATATCTCCATAATCCAAGTTATCCAACCTCTGAGTCGACGGAATTTCCTGCAGCTTCACGAGTATCTCTGAAGAAGTCTGCTGAAGCAATTTACAAACGTCTCTATCCAGAGACTAATGAAGAAAACGAAGAAGAAAGGACTGGTATTGAAGAAGTAAATCAAAATACGCCCGATACTATCAACGAGTTCAACGACCCTTTGCTTCAGGAATACTACGATGTAGTAAATAAACTTAAATCTCCAAAGAATGTAAAAAATCAAGAAATTTCGATGCCAGCAAAGAATTCAAACTGTTTGAAGCGACAGGGAATCGCACAGAAAAGCTGGATCGATTGCGAGCTGCACTTCTAACAATTAAGTCTACAAGCGTTGAAAGTGAACGAGCTTTTTCAGCAGCTGGTCTATTTCTTTCAAAGATTCGTTCTCAATTATCTGATGCGGTTCTAAATGCTCAAATTTTCTTTAAATACTACTTCATAAATGATGTAAAACAAGATAAATAAACATAATTGATCTCAATGCTTAGATTTTTTTATGCCAATTAGACTAAGTTTAATTTTACGAACAATGGTTAAAACAAAAATTTTAGTCGGTTTTTTTCCCGGGATTTCCCGGTTCCCGATAATTTTTCTGGTATCGGTCCCGGTTCCTAAGTTTCGGTACTCGTGCACACCCTACCTACTACCCCTATCACATGCCCCTCCTCCCTTTTTTACCTTCATATTTGCATATTTTTAATGTTGTTATATGTTATATGATAAGTTGTTTGTTTAATACTTGATATTTTTATGTTTCAGATAAATAGAAATAATTTTTCAGCTAAATAGAAATAATTTGCATTTGCTTTAATTATAATTTGAATTATCATAAATTATAAATTACATATAGGCCTTAATTTGATTTTACTTCTGAATATAAACTATGACTACTAGAAGCAAGTCCTCAAATGCAGCCTTTGGATATCCTACGGAATTCCCAGCAGCCATGACTCCTTCAAAAGCAGATGTTGTGAGACACTACCTTTTTGTGCGCCGTCGTGAAGAAGCTAAATCAAAAGGATCAGTAACTGCTAATGATTGATACAGGGTTGTTGTAAAAGATATTGAAGACATTTGGATGAAATTTTCTTTTCCTACGATTAACACCAAAGGTAACTATTTTAAAGTCAGTCGACTAATAGAAGAAGCCTCAAAATTGAACAAGGTGCCGTTACATCGAAGAAATGGAAGTTTTGTCTTAAAAGTAGCTCAGTATGATGAAATGTTTGATATATCTTCTTGTGAATGCTACATATGATAAGGGAATTGATAGGAAATCTTGCAGGTGTAAGGATAAAATACCAATGGCAGAATGGGAGTCTTTTGTGGGTCAAAAACAAAGAAAAAATCAGTTAGGACCAATTGATCGCATAGCTAGTTCAACAGATCTTTAGATCAAGAGATCTTTAGCAAGAGCCCAAGAAGCACAAAACCGTCAACTAAAAGCACAAGAAGAAATGACTGAAGCCACCAATGTTTTACTATCGGAATTTATAGAAAATATCGAAGAAGACATGGATGTAGATTCAGAGAATTAGGATGTAGATTATGAGGCTGATTTAGAATTGACTGATAATATTCAGAAAGGGCACTCCTATAAAAACCTAGCATTAACAGCAGATCGTTATCGTGTAAGTTGTAGAGCTGCAGCTGCAATAGTCAATGCAGCTTTAAAAGATATGGGGATCCTTAACCACACCAACATGCTTGACAGAAAGAAATTAGAAAGAGAAAGAAATCGCATGGGTGAAACAAATACTTTTAGGTCTAAATCCGAAAATTTGAAGATGGAGTGGCTTGGATTTGATGGAAGGAAAAATAACACATTAACTAAAAGTGGAAAGATAAAAGAAGAACACTATGTTATTGTGAAAGAACCTGGAAGCATCTATGTAGACCATGTCACACCAGATAATAGAACTGCTCGCTGCACAGCAGAAGAGTTGATAACTATTATTACAGACTCGAACAGCACAGATACTATCAAAGCTTTACTGTGTGATGGTACTCCTGAAAATACAGGAAAAATTGGTGGAGCCATAAAACTGGTTGAAATTCATCTTAACAGACCAGTGCAGTGGTTGGTGTGCCTCTTGCATTTGAATGAGCAGGCCTTTTATGCACGTCTACAAAGCCATTGATGGTAAAACAACAGGTCCAAATACTTTTGTGGGTTCATTTGGGAATAAACTGAAAACAGATTTAACAAAATTGGAGGTAGTCAAATATTCTCGCGTAAAGGGAAACATTAAAGAAATTCCAGCAAATGTTGTGAAGGAACTAAGCAGTGATCAAACATATCTCTATGATATGTGTCTGGCAGTGCAAACTGGAGACACTTCTCAAGATCTGTCCACTCGATCACCAGGTAACCCGAACGGTCCCAGCGTAAATTCCACAAATTTCCCCCGCGCTCGCGAAGGTGTCGCAATTACAAACAATTTGAAGGTTCTATCCTTAAATGCTCGTAGCCTACGAAATAAAATAAACGAATTTTTGTCTTTAATTGCTTGTAAAGACTATGATTTAATTGCAATAAATGAATCGTGGCTTAGCACTGAAACACGTGACTTTGTAGGGGAGTATCAAATTAAAGGTTATAGACTTTTTGTTAAAAACAGAATAGGTAGGCGAGGAGGCGGTGTTATGTTGTATATCAAAGATAATATTGCGAACGTTATAGAAGTAAAGCACTCAATTCCAGAACCGATAGATTCGACTATAGCAGAACTTAAATTGAACGATTTCAAACTTCTTCTTGCGGTTATATATAGGCCCCCAAATCAAACAGCTGCTACGGACGAAGCGTTATATCGTGAACTAAAGAGAATAATCGGTAGTGAGCAGGCTTTAGTTATGGGTGACTTTAATTGCGCCAACGTGAATTACGATACAATGCAGGGAGACGCGGAAGGTAATCGTTTAGTTAATTTTCTCGAGGATAGTTTTCTTATTCAAAAGGTTGGGGAACCTACGAGGTTGGACAGTATTTTAGATTTAGTAATAACTACGGATGATAGGCTAATTACTGATCTTCAAGTAATAGAACCGTTGAGCAATAGCGATCACAATATGGTAGAGTTTGTCCTCTCAGTAAGTCACTCGAAGCCAACTAACTCGACTAAAATTCCTAACTTCCAGCACGCAGACTTTAGTAAATTTCGAAATAATTTTCACACGTCAATTGGGAAAACGTAATGGGGAACTCCAACGCAAAACTAATGTGGGAATCGTTCGTAACGGTATTTAGGACTATAAATGAGGAATGTGTTACAAAATTAAGCGTGCGAAAGTAAACAACAAGCCCTTGTGGTTTACTTGTAGAGTAGGAGACATTATAAAGAGTAGAGATAGGGCTTATAGGCTATATAAGTGCGATAAAGATAATCTGTTGTTACGAAACAACTACATATCTCTAAGGCGTGAAGCTAAAAGTGTAATAAAAAGTCAAAACGCGAATTTGAAATCTCCATAGCTCGTGACGGTAAAGAAAACCCCAAGCGATTCTTTCAATACGTCAATAATAGAAATCCAGTAAAAAGTGTCTTAGGTCCATTAAAAAATGTAAATGGAGATCAAGTCTCTGAAAACAAGGAAATGGCTACCTTGCTAAACGAATTTTTTACGTCAGTTTTTACTATAGAAGATGTAACGAATATCCCTACGGTCATAGACATAATACCTTTTGATAATGGTAATATTTTGGATAATATTGTCGTTAGTGAAGGGGAAGTAATGCGCTATATTGATAAAATGAAAACGCGTAAATCACGGGTCCGGATTCCATATATCCCATACAACTAAAAGAATTAAAAGATAGCATTGTTGTGCCGCTAACAAAGATTTTTAATGCGTCTATTTCTGAGGGGTGCGTACCAGATAATTTCAAGTTAGCAAACGTAACACCTATCTTTAAGAAAGGCGATAAAGGTGCGGCGGGAAATTATAGGCCAATCAGTTTAACGTCTGTTGTAGGTAAGCTTTTGGAATCAATAATTAGGGATCGTATAGTCGAACACTTAGAATACCATAAACTTGTTAGAAATACGCAGCACGGATTTAGGCGAAACAAATCTTGCTTAACTAATCTTTTAGAATTTTTCCAAAGCGTGGTTGACGTTTACGATAGACATCGGGCGGTTGATGTAGTGTATTTAGATTTTCAAAAAGCGTTTGACACCGTGCCGCACAAAAGACTCATTGAAAAAACTAAGGCTCATGGAATCAGGGGTGTAGTAATAAATTGGCTAGAAGAGTGGTTGCGAGGCAGGAAACAGAGGGTGGTCGTTGATGGAGCGGAGTCGTGCTGGGCTAATGTAGCGAGTGGCGTTCCTCAGGGTTCTGTATTGGGCCCCTTGCTTTTTCTTATATATATTAACGATATAGATGTCGGCCTAGTCAGTACAGTTTCAAAGTTTGCGGATGACACGAAGCTGGGTGGTAGGGCGATTAATGACGAAGATAGAGGTAACATTCAGGAAGATCTGAATAAAATCGTTGATTGGTCAGTCACATGGCAAATGAGATTTAACGTTGATAAGTGCAAAATTTTGCATATAGGTTCGCGTAACGGTAAATTTGCGTATAGTATGTCAGGGAAAGATTTAACAAGCGTAGAGCAGGAAAAAGATTTAGGAGTTATAGTCACTGGTGATTTAAAAGTAGCGAAACAAAGTACAGCAGCGGTCAATAAGGCGAACAAAGTGTTAGGTTTTATAGCTCGAAATTTTGAGTACAAATCGCGCGATATTATAGTTCCACTTTATAAATCATTAGTTAGACCCCATTTGGAGTACGCGGTCCAATTTTGGAATCCGTATATGCGCAAAGATATAGACAAAATCGAAAGAGTTCAAAGACGAGCAACTAAGATGATTCCGTCGCTTAGGTCAAAGTCGTACGAGGATAGGCTTAAGGAGTTAAAATTGACAACACTCGAGACCAGGAGGTTAAGGGGTGATCTAATCCAGGTTTTCAAAATTATGAATGGGTTCGATAACGTAGATAGAGATAGCTTTTTCGAAATATCTCAATATAATAGGACTAGAAATAACGGGTGTAAGTTGACAAGTAGAAGGTTCGAGACAGCAGTTGCGAAAAACTTTTTTACGTATAGAATAGTAAATAGCTGGAATAGTTTGCCGGTAGAAGTAATTAGTAGCACGTCTATAAACATGTTTAAAAATCGATTAGACGCATATGTTGATAGAAAGGGTATAGTTTAAGGTAGTAAAATTAAGGCTTTCTGGGGATAGATCCCACAGCTCAACACAAGTGTTGTGGGATATAGGGAGGCAGCGTCTTGGGTTAGGGGATACTCTCTGTCCTTACACACCCCATTTAAAGAGATTCCTCTGCCGAGCGGTGCCCCCCATAGTACTGTGAGGTATTGAAAAACTCATGATCTTCACTTGCCCCACAAACACCTTTAAATGGGAGACCCAAAATGGGTGCACACACATTTCTACATTACTGTACAGTCTTTACAGCCACACCTACTCTTTTTCTCGTAAGTGTATATATTGTAATGTATATGATTGTAAATTTTGACTTGGTCCGCTATCGATGTGGACCGTGACTTCATGGATGCCGTAATGAAATTGACTGGATTCTTTGGATCCGATATATTTGCATGTCCTTTATAAATAGATATAGAGTGTAACATATTTGTGGATAGTAGTCTATTATGACTTGATCCTCTGGATCAGAGATTCTATCTTTAGTTTTAAATCGATAATTAATGTTTTAAATTGATAATTATTTAGTTTCGTAAAAATTGGTCGTTGCCAATTTACCGGCAGTTTTTACATAAATTTCTTATGTTCTTGTGGTTCGGAACCCACGTAAAATTGTAGGTCCCCTCCGCCACCACGGAGGACATACACAATACACGAACACAGTTAGGTGGACCAGCCATGAGTGGATCCTAGGGTCTTTGTTGGTCTGAAACATTATAACATTATAACATTATAACCATGCTCGCTGGCTAACTCTAGCCAAACAGGGTCCTTTGATTATATATCTCAACGCCAAATCACGATAAAAACCTTCAAGATATAGTCAAGATTATTATGCAGTTCTATGCTCCAGGGTGGTTTTGGATAAAATTTCATCCTAATGCAACTGATGGTGCATATAACTTTTGGCATTTAATGTGCTTGCTTCGAAATTTAGATGAACAACATAGATCAGTCATAGAACCAGTATTAAAGAATAACGCCTACTTTGCCCACCCAGAAAATATACTCATATCAATGGTAACTAACAAGAGACTAGAAATTAGAGAGCAAGCTATTCAGAAAATCATCCTTTCAAGAACAGGATTTTCAAGTTTTCAAGTACCAGAAACTTTGAGTTGCTTCGAACCCTCAATTTCCAATCTACTGACTACACCGAGATGATAGATTGGCAAAAAGAGATCATTACTCCTCCACCGCTGCTAAACAATTTTAGCGATGATGAGCTACTACAGGCTCGATGTAAGCCACTGGAGATAGCTTCTTTTCCATGCTGTCACAGTCAAAGTGTGGAAAGGGCAGTGAACCTAGTAACAAAGGCACGTCAGGAAAGAATAGGATATGACGCCCGTCAAAAGTTTATCTTAAACTCATTAGAATCAAGGCGAAAACTGGCCAAGTTTGAAGGCCCAGTGGAATGAGTAAGAAACATATGAAATAAAATTTCCTAATGATATTGAAAATTTCTTCCCTTTTGATGTGATAAGGAACAATGAAACAGTGAATTGAATTTTAGCACATTTATTATGCCTCTAATTTTTTCTTCTGAATATATTGTTGTATTTAATTAATTTTCCTAATACTGTACATTATTAAATAAAATATTATACGTTAATAAAGATTTATGTCATCAAAAAACCTAATTGTAGAGTAAGTCTCGCATAAATGGAATAGCCTTCAATATAGGTCAAAAAGTAAAAAATTGGGCAAGGGATAGGAGGCTTTAAACAGCGAAAATAATTAATTTATGAAGGGGTTCCTGTGTTCCATTCAAACCCCTCACAATATAATATGTACCTTTTCAATATAAAATTTCGACCCGGCCTAAATTATATATATATATATATATCTCGGGTGATTTTTTATTCATCTAAGTATTCCATTGTATATACCATTCTTATGGTCATTTGATGTATGCGTGTGTGTGTGAGAGAGAGAGAGAGAGAGAGAAAATTAAAAGCGAAACACAAAAAATGGCGAAAGTAAAAACAAAACCAGTTTTAACGAGGAATCCTCTCCAAATAACGGATCTCTCTCATCAAGTGGAAATAAAGAGGAAAAATGGAGTTTACTCACACCATACTTTCATTTTCTTTTCTAACATCCACTTATCCTTCACCCAAATATTCAAAGAGGCAAAAGTGATTCTAGATTTCAAAATTCTAATTATATATATATAATATATATATAAACTCCACGCATAAATTATAATATTCAATAAATCATGGCAAATTGTTAAAATGTTTTAAAGGAAATATACTAAGATTTTTAGATGAATTTTAAAGGGTGAACTTTTTCACTAGATGCAATGAGCTACTTTTAGTGAATGCAGATGTGGTTCTTCCCAGTACACAAAACCGGTTCCTTTTTATCTCTAAAAGTCAACCGGTTTTGGGCAATTCACTCGGTCGAATAACCTACTTGAGTGACCGTGCGACCATTCATATTTCTCCATTTATGTTCAAGGTAAATTCGTTCATCGGTTTCAAATGGCAAAATTATCTTTTACGGAGTAAAAGTATATAAGGAACTAGCAACATTGGGTCCGGGTGGTAGTTGAATGGGTGACCATCCTCCGCGTTCAGATGATGTACGACCCGTGGTTCAGATTCCACGTAAAGCTGTAGGTCCCCTCTGTCACACGACCTTTGTTGTTACGAAGAAGGTTAAACCCACCTTACCTCCAAAAAACAGCTCAAACAAGACTGATCTATCCTTTCCTTTCAACCTTTCTGATGTTCCGTGCGAAGATTCCTCATTTCACGGAGGTCAGGCTTGTTGCCCCTTCTCTTGAGTATCCTGGTGAAGTAAAGAGTTGGTTTCTTGTGCTCTCCACTTCACACACACACACACACACACACACACACACACACACACACACATATATATAGACAGTATCGATGTTATTGTATCTTTGATACAGATTTATATGTATCTTGTATTTTAAAATGGTATATTTGATACAAGATACATTTTAGGAATCTTATTTAGGAATCTCATTAAAAATTGGGCATCTTCCAACTAACGGGAGTGTCAAATGTATGATAGCTAATCTCAAGGCGTGAACTATTGCATATAAGCGCAATTATTATTGTGTGAGCCACAGTGGCCAAGGTAGGATTATTATCGGAAATCTCGCTGTAGTCAAAACCCTCCCGATTTCTGCGTATATACTCGTATTTTACTCTAGATAACTGAAGAAAGGTACCTGGTTCTTCCGCCGCCTCGACCGTTATCTAGAGTTAATTAATTAACATTTACAATATTCATACTACAACGTCAGCATTCCGCCCCCAGGCCCCCGAACCATAATTTTCTTGCCTCTCCAAATTTTCCGCGTCTGAAAGTGGCACAGAGCGTGGCTTCGAATAAATTTTTTTCCCTTATAAGTTCTGGACCGTATTTACTTGTTTGAATGTCACTAGATTTAGGGCAGTCACAAAGAAATTCAAGAAATAAGGACACTTTTTTATCATAAAACAGTCTAATACCTGATTAAAAGGAGCATTTTACGATATCATAAGCGCAAAACCTGCGAAAGTGTCCCGTTTGCTCGTTTCAGATACCCAATAAACTAGTATCTTGTATTTTGTATCTAAGATACATTTCTCTCTCTCTCTCTCTCTCTCTCTCTCTCTCTCTCTCTCTCTATATATATATATATATATATATATATATATATATATATATATATCAGTGGCGACTCGTGGTATAAATGTATGGGGGTGCGATTTCATAAAATTTATAATTTTCAGAATTCTAGTACATAAACAATCACATGGTGCTTCCGTACGATACTTATATGTCAAAAGAAGCCACAAATTTGTATTAAAAAAATATTTTAATAAAATATAAAAATAATTGTTGAATATCTTAAAATTAATATATTTTTTATCTGTTAAATTAATATAAATATTTTTCACGTGTTACTTTCGTGAAATAATTTTCATATATATATATATATATATATATATATATATATATATATATATATATATATATATATATATATCGGGTGATTACAAATGATCTTCCCTATTTTAAACATTTATTATGAAAAACCTAACAAAGCCACAGCGAAAAGGAAGATATGCAAATAAAGAACTCAAAAAGTTTTATTTACGAGCTATTGAAGTTCAGTATGAGCTCCTTTTGTGACTCCTTTTGAGGTTACAACATTCCTGAATGTGCAAGTGCCTGATCGTTGGATCGGGCGTGGGGTGCCCCATTCCTTGGCCGGCTCGTTTCCCCGATCTAATCCCCCTTGACTTCTTCCTCTGGGGCTATGTAAACAATTAAGTTTTTGTTCCACCAATGCCAACAAATTTGGAACATTTGAAGGAAAGGATACGGAGGCTGTTAGAAAAGTTCAGTATGATATGCTACAAAATGTATGGGGGGGAAGAATTTTTTTTTTTTTTTATACAGGAAGGAGGGGACCAAGGGGGAGCGCCCCGCAAAAGCGACTCCTCCACAGAAGATGGAGATAACAAAAACACGGCCTTCAAGGTTCAATTATGCCATTTTTCTTTTTTCTTTTAATATAAATTTTGAAAAGGCCTTGCAGCGTGCAAGATGCATGCACGTGCAATGAAGAACGGAGGGAGAAGTGTGTATTTGAGAGCATGCTGGACTGCTCACAGGGTAGATGAGACACGGCAAAAGATCAGCTAAGAGGGACAGTGACAGGAGAAACGGAAATTCCAGCACTCCCTGTCTTCTGCCTAACATCCACCCCGAGTATTTCCCTTTACCGCTTTCATGACTGCAGAGCAACAAACGAAGCTCATATTGAAGTTCAATAACTTGTAAATAAAACTATTTGAGTTCTTCTTTATTTGTGTATCTTGCTTTTCGCTGTAGCTTTGTTAGTTTTTTCATAATAAATGTTTAAAATCGGGACGATTATTCGTAATCATCCCGAGTGTGTGTGTGTGTGTGTGTGTGTGTGTGTGTGTGTGTGTGTGTGTGTATATATATATATATATATATCTGGCGTGCGGTGGGTATGTCCACAGGGTAAGGGGTAGCTGCATATATATATATATATATATATATATATATTAGTGATGGATCGAGTGGTCGGTTTTTCACAACCGCGGTTGCGGTTGTGTTTGCGGTTGTCGAATTTTTTCCAACCGCGGTTGCGGTTGCGGTTATCATATACTAGGAAAAATGCGTAATTATTAACTGGATTTAGCCACTATAATGCGATTTAGCCACACTTGGTACATAATATATACTAAATAGTATTTATTTAGTAAATACCTTATGTTGAACACAAGTTTTGCAATACACCGCTACCGCTATTTGTGTGTTGCAAAACTTGTGTTCAACATAAGGTATTTACTAAATAAATACTATTTAAATGAAGTATATTCTAAACTTATATAGCTATTATGAAAGAATAGGTCAAATTAATTAAAACCATATTTTGCACTAAGTGTGTTACCAGGATGATGGACGAGGACCCATCGCACTGTTCATCCCACCTACCACTTTCCCTAGCCTCCACCCATTGGAAAGTTATGGATTATTATTCATTTGAAAAACTGATGTCAAACTTAATGACAGGCAGTGTGAATTTCAAGAATAATATTTTTGCTGCATTTTCACCTTTCAAACGGCAACGCCTCTCATCGTACAACGTTCCCGCTCCACTGAAGAGCTGCTCGCTTGGAATGCTACTTGAAGGGCAAGCAAGATATGTTCTTGCAATACAGCCAAGTTCTTTGTATTTTAGTTCGTTATCTTTCCACCACTGAAGAGGATCATCGTTTAAACCAATTTTACTACGGCAGCCGTATGACGTCACGTTTAAGCACGCATAAGGAGACCCATCATTTTCTTTTTAAAAAAAGAAATATTTCTAATTAACCTAAAATTAAAATTAACTAAGCTTTTACAACCGCAACCGCACTTATGGAACGGCGGTTGCGGTTACGGTTGCGGTTGTGAATTTTTGTGCGGTTGTAGTGCGGTTGCGGTTATTCGATCCATCACTAATATATATATATATATTATACAAGCATCATAACTTTATATTAGTTTTCGATTACTGTAGTAATATACTGACTTTTTGTAATTTGACTTTTAACTGGGTAGGCGGCGCATGCTCCGCTTACCCTGACTATATATATATGTCATATCACGCATGAACACGCGCCCTTTTTCATGGGCGTAGTTAGACATTCAAAAATTATAGGCACGAGCTCGTGAAAATCGAAAATAGATGAAACGTCACAAGAAATTGTATTTATTTATAAACAAATAAATAAATAATAAAGTAAATAAATAAATGAATACACAAATGAATAAAACAGAATATTTGACTTAATTTGAAAATTTAACAATAATTCTGAAATAATTTTTAAAAGATGACTCGAGTACAGTTTTAGGTATTGCGCACTTCATACGCGGATCCAGAGGGGGAGCCAGGGGGCTTAATTGAAGTAACGGGGTTTAATTGAAGCAACGTGAACGTAAGCATTCAAACGTTTACCTAATTTCGTTGAACCAGGATGTACGGGTGGGGCCTCCAAATTAAGCCCGCCCCGTTGCTTCAATTAAGCCCCGTGGCCACCCCCCTCTGGTGTAGTTATTAGTTATATAACCACTATTACTTGCCACTTTCACTGTTTTATGTAATATTTTCTACTAAATATACAATAAATCATTTCATTTAAAATCATGTAACATTTTGTAAACTTTATATTATATTTATTATTATTATTATTATTATTATCATTTTATATTATTATTATTATTATTATTATTATTATTATTACTATTATTATTTTTTTTTTTAATTGTCTCTGTTCTTATTACTTACCACTTTCACTATTTTTATGTAGAAATAAAGCAAATGACATTAATTATGCTTAAAAGCCTTCATGCTTCGAAGGGCACATTCAGATGAAAGTATTGTGAATATATTAATGTCAACAAATATCTAAAAAAAATTAAAACTCTGTCAACTGTATTTTTTTTTTAATAAAAGTTTAAAGTTTAATATAAAAATCAATATGCGGTAATTAGTATCAATATGCGGGTCAAAGTTAATTGCCATATTTCACGTGCTCACATATTACTGTTAATGCGCGGCTGTGAATTGATAGACAATAAGTCAATGCTCACGTATTACTATTAATGTTGTAATAACAACTAATGACGCGGGTTTTGTCTCGGGATAAGGCACGCACCAACCGTTATTGTGAGAATGTTTTGCTGACTAATGTTGTGCGTATAAACACGTACGCGCGTTAGTATAAAATATCATAGTAGAATCGAGCCGCAATGGTTCTCAATATAATAATATAAATGAAAAGATGTTATCCGGTAACCGGTCGCGAAAAATGAAAAAAAAACTGCGCGCACGTGCGTATAATGCACCCAAAATCTCTGACTTGGAGGTCCAGTGCTAGTGTCTCCGAGCAACTGATACAATGAGAAAACGGAACTGAAACGGACCACCAGGCACATCACTTCGCATCTATCTGGATAACACAAACACGAAAGTATCATAAAGATTGATATAAACGTACGAGCAAGCGCAATTTTAATTGTCGACATATGATATTCTGAAAACTTTTTCCTATCGTCAACAAAATAGATATTCGATGATAATTCGTAGCGACTTCCTTCCACTTTTCTATCTTTAAGTATCGGGCACAGTCGGGCTAATTTTAGAAGATCGGAACAATATCCAGTCTAAAAGAAGACGGCGAGTAGTTCGGAGATGATATCACTGCGTGAGTCATATATTTCATTTAGTATGGAATCTATGGGGCAGCTTTTGTTTTTAAGACTGTTCATTAATATATTTACGTCAGTTGAGGTTATTGGGAGGAAGAAGGAACTTTGTGGATTTTCTTCCGACACGAAATCTCCAGAGGAATTGGGGGATGGAGGAACATTTTTCGCTGCCCGTTTGTTAAGTTATTGGTTATTGGTTATTGGTTATTGATCCCATGGATAGCGAATCATTAAGAGAATTATTATTTATAAGAAGTTTCCATAGAAAATGGTTCTCTTTTGGTGTTGGATTTAATGTTTTGTTAATTAATTTCCATTTCAGTTTTGAATCACCATTTCATCCACGAAATTTATTCTAGTAATAGCGTTGTTTCGCCTTTCAATTAGTTAGTTTGGCAAATTTGTTTTTATATCAAGCGTAAAACACATGAGGAATAATGCCGTTTTTCACATTTTTATATGTGCTTTTCCTAAATTTACCTTCATAAATCATAATCTACTGATAAGCCATGTATTTTGTAGTCTCTTGTCTGACAATACTACTATTATTACTGCTGCTACTACTACTACTACTACTAATAATAATAATAATAATAATTATTATTATTATTATTATTATTATTATTATTATTATTCATAAGATATTCATAATGATTTTAAGATGTCAATTTTTTTTTTAGTCGATGAGTTTCCTCGGAAATGTGACTAAAGTCGGAGTGTCTTTCGATGGTTTGACGGAACTGCCTAACTTTTCTTCTGTATCTGAGGTGAGATTGTTCCACGGAGTCACAATTAAAGAATGAAAGAGGCAAATATTTATAAAAGTTTATCTAAATATACGAGGTTATAAATTTAAAAAAACACTGGAAATATTCTTCTATACTATGAAAAGGCAGTCCTGTCTGTGCGTCTGTAGACACTATGTATTTACTATTGTACTACATGCGCAATCATGCACCAACACCTCGCACCATTAAGGTAACACCAGAGAGACATTATAACCAAATACTCCATTCCATACCACGTCCCACAGACATCACACAATACAGAAAACACATACACACACACCTAACCCACAAAGCACTGTAACGCCTTGGTCCGAATGCGGTCCTAGGAGCGAAGCCGCTACCCATTGACAGGTCAGAGACCAGCCTGAGCAGATCGGATCGAGTTAACTTAGCACGATTCCGATGTGGACATCACCTTAACTTACGGACATATAAACACAGACTAGACAACTCCACAGACACCACCTGCCACCCGTGCCAGGACACACCACAAACAATTGAATACATTATGACAGACTGTACCGCTCTAGCACAACATAGAACACAACACAACATCACTAGTGCGCTGAACCTATGGTCCACTCCGGAGAGGGCGATCGGTTACCTGCGTGCCACCGGCTTGCTCGATCAGGGTGGGCTGATCGGCTAACCAACAACAACATCAACAACAACTATTAAGCGATTCTGAACATAGAAATAAATGCGCTTTACTTTCTTTCAACTTTTTTACCGTAAAGCCTTAAGATTTTCATTGCTGCGTTCTTTTCAATTATTCGGTCAATAAAACTATAGAAACGAACGCAGCCATGAAAATCTTAAGCTTCACATCCGACCCCATTGTATCAAGATTTGTGAAGCTTAAGATTTTCATGGCTGCGTTCTTTTGACCGAAAACCATTGACTTTTCGAGTTTTTTTTTTTTTGTATTTATGTCTACAGACTCTGCACCATTATTTTAGAATTTTAAAATTCCTTGAAAGTCTCTCTCTCTCTCTCTCTCTCTCTCTCTCTCTCTCTCTCTCTCTCTATATATATATATATATATATATATATATATAGGTAAAATTCTTAAGTAGTGTGGTACGAGTAATTCTTTAAAACATGAGCCGAAGATTGTGGTTGTCTGGCAGTGATACACCCGCCTAATAGGAGCTAGTGTTGAAAACCGGTTTGTAAAAACCGGTTTTCAACCGGTTTGTAAAATTTCCCTAAAAATCGAAAACCGAAAGAAAAAACCGGTTTTATCGATTGATTTTTAGTTGGCTCAAACTTGCGCGAGCAGCTACGCGCTACAGCGCACAAAAAATAACTTCGAATACATTACCTATTAAGTTAAATTTTTGCCTATCTGGCAACTCGATCTTCAGTTTGTCTCATCATGTAGGCTGTAGTGTAGAGTCAGTCGACTAAAGCCCTATTCGCAGTATAAGACCCTTAATGCCCTTTGTTTCTTAAGATGTCATTTCCAAAATAGGGATAAAATCTAAATTAATTTATATATTTTTTCTAACACGAAGAGTCAATTTTCTGTTTTCTAGGTAAAGTTTTTTTTATTAAAAAATTTTATTTCAATGTTTTTTCCAAAATAGAGCTAAATTTTATTTTTATTCTTTATAATTTTTTTACAAAAAGAAGTTTATTTCTTTCTAAGTATAGATGTTTTATTTTAAAAAATTATTTCAAATCTAAATTGTTTGAATAATGTATTATTTTGGCTAAAATAAAATGTCAAAGTTGTCATTTTCTTATTCACATGCATACATATGATGCTGCATTTTTGCATTCTTTTGACCAAAAAATAGGCGATAAGCTATGCTTGTTAAGAGTTAAAGTCAGTACCTTTCAATTGTGGCTTTTCAAAATTACTATACTTTTCGGTCATAACCGGTTAAAACCGGTTTTCAAGAAACAGATCGATTAAAAACCGGTTTGTAAAGTTTCGATTATTTTTCAACACTAATAGGAGCATCTATATAGGGTGTCCCAAAAGAAACTATATACTCTTTATAGCATCATATATTTTATAATTTAAAAAAAAAAAACAATATATTGTTATAGCAATTGCCAATGAAGGGTAAATTAGTAATCTAAGTGATCAAAATGTTATAGCGAGTTGTTTGCATATAAAATTTAATTAACTACGCCAAGTGCTCAAAATGTTCTCCGGCGGCATGAATGCACTTTCAATACAACAAAATCGTGTGGTCTGATGAAGCTACCTTCAAGCTGAATGACACAGTAAATCGACACAACTGCAGGTACTGGTCACTTGATAATCCACACGTTTATGTGGATAAACATGTTAATTTATCAGGATTAACAGCATGGTGTGGTTTATCATCCAGGGGTTTGGTTGGACCATTTTTCTTTAATGAGACAGTTACCGGTGCCGTATATCTCGACATGCTGCGGACAGAAATTATACCTGCAGTTCGGAAGTTGTTTGGAAACGACGACTTTTACTTTCAACAGGATGGAGCCCCCCCTCATTATCATTGTGATGTCAGAAGGTACCTCGATGAAACGTTGCCTAACCGTTGGATAGGACGAAGAGGAAGCGTTGAGTATCCTCCACGTTCACCGGACTTGACTCCACTTGATTTTTACTTGTGGGGCTACCTGAAGGATGCAGTTTATGGTACAAGACCCGCAACACTCGAACACTTTAAGGATGCAATTAGGGAAAAGTGCGGGACCATCACAGCATCCACATTAGTCCATGTCTGCGAATCAGTTAGTCGACGCATTCAAAAGTGCATTCATGCCGCCGGAGAACATTTTGAGCACTTGGCGTAGTTAATTAAATTTTATATGCAAACAACTCGCTATAACATTTTGATCATTTAGATTACTAATTTACCTTTCATTGGCAATTGCTATAACAATATATTGTTTGGTTTTTTTTTAATTATAAAATATATGATGCTATAAAAAGTATATAGGTTTTTTTGGGACACCCTGTATATCATACCTCTCTTAACATCTTCATTTATATTTTGTTTTAACGGAAGGAAGCCTTCAAGAAACTGCAGGAAAACATGTCTGAGGAGTCCTTGTTCCTTCTGAAAGCATTGTCCAAGAAGAGCCTCAAGATTCCGGTGGCGTTGAAACCGTCCGACAAAAATCTCCCAGAGACGATAAGTTTTATGGATGCTTTCAAGCAGTATTGGATACACATGGATAAAATCGCGCCAATGGAGGCACGTAAAGGCGGAGTATAACTGCAGTAGTTAGCAGGTTTTATCTATTTATGTGAATTTAAACATTTTAAAAATTAAACTGTTTGCCTGACTAGAATTACAAAATGCAAAATTTTTAATAACAATATGAAAGAAATCCACGTAAGATCAAGCCTTGATACACATCATGAAAAGAGGCGTTTTTACCATGCTGCAATATTCAAAATATATCTTCGAAATATGTCATACACATGCTATAATATTATTCACCAGGAGTATAATGCGCTTTCATATGTTTCGATCGAAGAATCTCTCTTAGTTTCCCTTAATTAGTTAATGTAAAAAAAAAAAAAAAATTATTTAAATGCTGCTTCTAAAATAAATGTTTAAATTATCTTCTTTGCGGAATTTGCTTTGTTTAGTTACATCAAAATTTATACCCAAATAACTAAAGAAAATTTATCCACTATCATTTGGTAGGTTTTGGTAACCCATTTGCGCTTGTGTGACGTCAACTGACACGCGTACGTAAAATATTATTCCGTGCCGTTGAGTTAATTACAGAATTAATACCGTTAATTTGTTAAAGCGCTATCTTTCCTATACGTACAGTACGTACAACGCAGTTCAGTTTTTATAATTTTGGGGAAGTGTGAACTTAAAGTATTTAGTGATATTAAATATACACACTTCTAAAGAATACTGAAAGAATAGAAATTTCGTAACAATACATTCAAATATTTAGTAAAAGTTAATAATTTTAAAAACTATCTTTTTTTTTTAAAAAAGGTAGAGACATTTGACCCTCTTCAAATTGCGGACGATATGAAGGAAATTCTCGCGAACAGGACAAAGAGCTATGAAACACATTCAAAGAGAAAAGGCCGCAAATTTCTGATGCCGGAACTGCCTTTTCAAGTCTCTGAAGAACACCTTCAGAACTTGCTCGCAAATATATTTATAAAGCCGAGATATTATGGTAAAAAAATTGTGGCAAAAATGTCTGAATGACGAGAATTAGGATCAATAATTTACCTAAAAGAATTAATGTAAAAGAAAATTAACCAAAAATGAGAGACAACGTGGATATACCGCTGAGTAATTAATCAAAATGAACTGCGTATAAACCTCAATGCGGGTTCTAAAGATGAAGAAGCTAATCTGAATTAATATACAGGGTGTCCCGTAAGTCCGGTCTCATAGGAAAATTTATTTTAAATTAAATTTACAAAAGTAATACATTAGAACTAAAACAAATGTTCAAATTGATGTCTTGTTTTGGGACCTTTTTAGTGACTTGGTACCTTTTTAGTGAGTTACACTCGTGAGGAAAAGGCCTTTTCCTCACGAGTATAACTCGCTTCCATATTAGCCCTTGCGTGTTATTCTACCTGCAACAATAAAAAAGGTCCCAAAACAAGACATCAGTTTGAACACTTGTTTTAGTTCTAATGTGTTACTTTTGTAAATTTAATTTAAAATAAATTTTCCAATGAGATCGGACTTCTAGGACACCCTGTGTGTGTGTGTGTGTGTGTGTGTGTGTGTGTGTGTGTGTACCTTTCAACCTTTCAAAAGTTCCGCCCGACGATTCCTCATCTCACGAAGGTCAAGCTTGTCGCCCCTCCTCTAGAGTTGGCCTGATGAAGTAGTGAGTTGGTTTCTTGTACTCTCCACCTCACATAGCCAGGTACGCCAGGCTCATGGGGGATTGTTCTGAGCCAGGCGTCTAGTCTTCTTTTGAAGATGTCCACTGCAACACCATTCGTGTTCCTTAGGTCTTTGGGCAGCTGATTAAATAGTTTTGGTCCTCTCACAACAAAACTATTTTCTTTCAGAGTTAAGGATGTTCCCTGTCTCGCCTTTAATTTGGGAACACGACACTGTCTTCCTTTTTCTACATTCCACCGTCGTTTGGGGAATTCCAGGGTTCAAAGTAAGATTAGGGACTAGTTTCTCCATTATTTTCCAAGTGTAAATAATGGTGTGTGTGTGTGTCTCTTCTCCTTTCCAGTGAATATAGGTTTAATTCGCGTAACCTTTCCCAGTAATTTAGTTCTTTGCACCCCTTGATCTTGGCTGTGAAGTTTCTCTGAATCCCTTCTAGTTGTATAATGTCTTCTTTTTTATATGGGGATGTTAGGACTGAGCAGTATTCCAATTTGGGTATGATCAGTGTTTTCAGTAGAGGAATCATTATATTCCTATCCCTTCGATTAAAGGTTCTCAGTATTTGCCCAGTTATTCTCTTTGCTCTGTTTACTGCTATCTTATTTTGTGTTTCAAATTTCGCATCATCAGTCATTACAACCCCTAAATCTTTTGCTCTAGAATGTCTCTGAATTTCCTGTCCATTTGGGGTATAATATTCCATGGATTTTAGGTCCTCTCTTTTTCCGTACCGTAACAGCTGAAATTTCTCAGTGTTAAACTTCATATTGTTGTCTTCCGCCCACTTGTAGATTCTGTTCATGTCGGTTCGTAGAGATCCTATATCTTCTGGGTTTCTTATTTTTCTACTGATCTTTGTGTCATCGGCAAAGGGTGTTACTGTGCTGTCTCTGGTAACGTCTTCATCTATGTCAGTTAGCATGATTATGAAGAGTAGTGGAGCTAATACTGTTCCTTGTGGTACTGAACTGAGGACCTCTGATTCTCATGAAGATATTCCTTGTACTGTAACGACTTGCAGCCGCTCACTAAGGAAATTATATATCCATTTCCCTACTTTTCCTGTATGATTCCATGGTCGCACTTGTCGAACGCTTTGGCAAAGTCTGTGTATATTACATCATAGTTTTCATTACTTTCCAGTGTATCAATAATGTTTTTGTAGTGTTCCATTAGTTGTGATAGGCATGATCTGCCTGACCGAAACCCATGTTGGTTATCATTGAATTTTTTCCGAGTTTCCAAAAAGTCATAGATTTTCTGTCTAACAATTCTTTCAAATATTTTAGTGAGGTGAGATGTAAGCGACACTGGCCTATAGTTTTTGGCCTCGGATCGATCTCCTCCTTTATATATTGGGACTATGTTAGCGCTCTTCAGGATGTCCGGTATTTCTCCCGTGTCTAGAGATCGCCTCCATATCCAATATATGAGCTCAGCGATTGCATTCTTGCAGTTTTTGATCAGTGTGGCATTCCATTTATCCGGTCCTGCCGCTGAGTGTGCTTTTAGTTTCCCTATAGCTTGTGTAATATCATCTGTCGTAAAGTCGAAGTCCGATATACTTTCCCCTTGTAGTTCTTCTTCAAAGAATGCGTTTCTATCGCATATCAGTTTGTCAGTTTTTGAGCTGCTGAAAGAGGATTCGTACTGAGCTCTTAATATTTCAGATACTTCTGTTAGATCATCAGATAAAGCACTCTCTTCGTTTTTCAAAGGTCCGATAGTTGCATGGTTTTTCAGACTTCCTTTTTGCAAAATTATAAAAGTACTTTGAGTTAACCTTTATTGCTTCTCTTGCCTCATCATCTTCTTTTTCTGTATGCTTCTCAATTAGTTCCTGTATGACGCAATCGATACTCTGCAGTTTATCATTTAATATTTTTATGATGTTGTTATCTTTACAGTTACTTAATTTTGCAGTCACTCTTTTTCTCTTTCGAAACAATGACCTCTTTCGTCTCTCGAACCAGCTTCTCTTTCCTCTTTGTTGTATTTTTGGTACATGTCTTTCCACAATTTCTAGCGTCTTCTCCTCTAAGGTCACTAGCGTCTCTTCCGTTGTCTTGGCCTCGAAAATGGTTTTTTAATCTATTACTTCCATGCTGGATGCAACATCTTCCCAGTTTATAGCTTTGGAGTGAAAATTAAACATTTCGAATTTGCTTCTTTCTGTTGTTCGTGTTCTTTCCTTTCCTGTTGCTTTTATATTGGTTGTTATTTCAATAATGTTGTGGTCCGATATTATAGTTGGGTATATTTCTACATTATCAATTTGGTTGTTGTTGTTTGTGAATACCAAATCTAGGCGGTTGTGTTTTCTTGAGTTTTCTGTTACTTCTTGTGTTAACATAAATTCATCAGCTAGAGCTAGTAGCAGTTTTACCTGCTCCTAGTCTTCCCGTGTGCCCCTCTTGTCCTGGTGTGTGTGTGTGTATAAAACTGTATAATATATATATATATATATAAATTTTTCTATTCAGCACTCAGTGGGATAATTATGTCTAATTCTGCGGTAATATTATATGTATTCAGATAGCATAAATTTAATTAAATTACTCAATGGGTACAATGAAAACCAACGCACGTCTGCATCGTATTCCTTCTTCAGTATTTACTTTTATTTTCATGCGGTATTAATTCATCATTCCGATGGAGTAACAGAATCATGTCATTTGTTTATCATGGAAATTATTTAACTATACAGGATAATATGAGGCTAAATATAAGTATTCCTTAATACCCATAAACGAGGGTATTAAAAAGTACTTTTTGGTATAAGATTCATGTTTTACAGGAACAGAGAAAGGTGTTCTCGAGAAAGCAATCATAAGGACGTTCATAACGAAGACATTTGAAGAATTCGGACTTAATGTTTACAACCATGAGTTCTCCGCTCACGAAACGGAATATTTGGTAAGTTGATGAAGAGTGCGTGCGAATGAAGTGTAATGCAAACGTAAACTTTTCACTTAAAAAGTTTCAGAACTTTAAATCAATACGGGCGTCCGGGCTTAAATGGCAATAAAATACATTTATAATGTTTTGTTTTATTGCCATTTAAGCCCGGACATCCCATATTTACACGCGATTATTCCTTATAAAGACTTCTTTCATAGTGATGTAATATAAGGCACAATTGGTAAGATTTAAATTGTTTTGATGGAAAATGTAGGACAAAACTTTTCATTGAATTAACAAGAAAGTGGAGGTGTACGAAAAAGTGGTATGTACAGTATGTGGACATAAAATAGAATAATAAAAAGTAGTTGTTCTATGTTTTAAAACAGCCTATTCTCCCAACATTTCTAAATAGCCTAATATAACCTAAAAGTACAATAACCTCTTACTGTAACTATATAAAATATATTTCAGCATGGCCATCCAATAACTGGAACGAATGTTGTGGGAATTCTACCCGGTGGCCGATGGGGTACTCCGCGAGATACACCTCTGATAATCGGGGCACACTACGACACTGTTACAAATACAACAGGTACACTAACAAGTTAGCATTATATATGTGAAATGAAAGTTGTATATAAATTGTAAAATACATTAATATTAAAGAGTCACCATTAATTTGAATTTAATCTTTACTTCGTTTTAAAATATGCAAATTACAATATATTTTTATTTTATCTACAAACATTCACTAATGGTATTCACTAACTTTCTTGCGCTGTGTCAGGTAGTTGGGCATTTAGTTGCAAAAACAAAATTAAAAATTAATTCTTAGAAAACATAAAACAGGACTAGGGAATAGCTTGGACAATTGGATTAGCTGAGTTTTTAATTCTTCGTATTAGACTGTACTGAGCAAGTCTTATTTAGGTAACAACGAGGGAGGCTCGAGACGTTGTGGTTAGTGAACGTTTGTGAAGATGAACCTCTTGGAGGTAATATATGATTATGAAGCAGTCTATATAAGATCTGTTACAAACCAAATTTAGAGTTCTGCAAGAACTTTTTTATAATTAGCCTACAGTTGCTGCCCATAGATATTAGTGCAGAAAGTACGAAAAAGAGTGTCATTTGCTTTGTTTGTACGGAATCTGAAGTTCCTTACAATCATGTTTGTTTTAGCACAGTAACTTCGATATTGTTTTTTTTTCTGAGTCGTCACTCAAGGAGCGGGTGATAATTTGACACAGATACTTAAATTCTTGTCCTTGCTCGGTTGGTTCGCCTCTCATTTTGAAATTAACTGTTTGACTTGAGATTTCAGGATGGAATTGCATGAACTTAGTTTTAGTGGGATTAAAATTAATGTCATGGTTCTGTGAATATAATTCACAAATTTTTATAAGATGATCCAGACCTTTAACTAAAGGGCTTATTAATACCATATCATTGGCATAGACCAAGTTATTTATCCTCGTGTAATCTATGCAACATCCCATTCTTGTTTGATTAAGAGAAGTAATTAATCCATCAATATACATATTAAGCAGCAGAGGAGAGAGCAAGGAGCCTTGTCTAACTCCGCATGAGTAACTAAAACATTCCGACAATACATTGCCAACATCTAACCATAAAAGATTGGTGAATGTACCAAGATTTCGTTATACTTGAAGCATAAAATGGAACATTCTTGTCTTCTAATTTTTTAAATAGAATTTTGTGATTTACTCTATCATACGCTTTGCTTATAGCCAAGAAACAACTATAAATATTTGAATTACTGTCAGTATATTTAAATGCAATCTCCTTCAAAAACTACAGACAGATCATTGAATGGGACCTTTCAAAACCAAAATGATTAGGAGACGTCCATAAATAATCACGCAGTCGGCATAGCAAATGTTTTTCAAGTAGTTTTGAGAAGCGGGAGGCAACAGCGATAGGCCTGTAGTTATCGCTGGATAGACTGTCCCTATATTTATTTTTGACAAGGCGTGTAATAATTATATACCCTCATAAACTCTGCAAGAATATAACGGTGAGCAAGCATGGCTGAGAACAGTCATGAGATGAAGATTCATCATATCATTAGCGCATTAGTGTACTTTAAATGCTCATTCGACAGGAACCTGCTTTTAGCTCATTGGTCACTCCTAATTTCATGTAATAATAAATAATAATAATAATAATAATAATATAATAATACAATTAGTGTGACAACATTAATTCCATTATATACACATATACGCGACTCTCGGTTTTTGAAATAAAGTATCTTTGCCGAAGCGCTCGGTGTCATGTGAAATGCTAGTATAAGAGAGACAGTGACTAGGCAATCATCACATAAGGGATAAGTCAACCAGAGAAGGCTTGTTCCCTGATATAATTTCCCATTTAAATGACAGAAATAAATTAAATAATATTTAAATAACAAATAATTAAAAGGAAATAATATAAATGAAGCAAATATTAATCCTCGTTTTACTATTAAACCTTTTTCCGCCTAATATTCAAATGAGCACTGAGGGCTTCTTTCTCCATCTACTTCTACTCCTTTAGGTTGCAATAGCATCAGGGTAGTAACCGAGCCTAGAGGGACACCTACGGGAAAAAGGATTTATAAAAGGTCGAGATATTACAAAGGGGAAATTGGACGCAATATTGCAAACTGTAGGTGAAGCGGTGAAAGAGGTCATCGACGGACATGATCTTACGAATGCATTTGGATCTTCCGTCTCCTCTAACCCGCTAATACCGCTAATAATGCCGCTGTTCAATCACGTAAAACTGACGTGATCCTTCGTTCTCTCTGAACTTACAAATGTATTCTGTATGAGATGAATATACATGATATAAAGGAATGTACAGCTTCGGAAAAAAGTTCACCTAGAATAAAAAATTTGTAATGGTTGTTTTTATACGTTAATAATTAATTTACCGCTCTACTATTTATGGGTATTTTCTATACGAAACAACGCCATTTCCCACTCAAAACGGCGTGGCAGAGGGAGAATGTAGACTGGTTTTCCTAAAACATAATCGTTTGTTAATTTCTACTTTTCATTTACGGATGGGGCTTTTGAGTTAACTATTAATTTAACTTCATTTTAATCAACGATCAAATTAATCAATGAAACGTATTAAAAATACTCATATTAAATTCAGTTCATTACAATTTCTAAAAATTATCAAAAAATTAATAATTGGTAATGAGTGAGTTTTGTTTCTGAAACTTTTTATTATTACCACCGAAAACGATAAAATATCGAAATAAAAACCCAAATTACTGTATTACCAATTAGTAATATTTTGTGCTTTTCAGAATTTTTGTTTGCGGGCGAACTTTAAACTATATATAAAATACAACTTTGTAAGGTATTCACCATTTATTTCTTAAGAACAACTACCTTCATATACATTAACGAAATTAAATGCCTAACCAGGCCATCCTCATCTCCCGCAGGAACGATAGACAATGCGTCCGGAACTTCCGCGGTCATTGAGGTCGCTCGGATGCTGACTTCCAGCAAATGCAACTTCAAAAACTCTGTTTTCTTCGTTGCTTTTGATTTGGAGGAAATTGGTAAATTGTTCTTTGCATTTTATTTAAAAATAAACATTTTCTACAATGTCAGATATAGTATATATAAAATTACATAAGTATAGTCATGATAAGCGACTGCTTATCATAATTCTCACTCGAATATCAAAGATGTGAGTGTGTGCGTGCAGTCTTAGATTATTTATTTCCTTCACAGGGACACATGGATCATTCATGTTTGTCAAAGACTTTCTGCTGAAATTGCTCTTTCCGACTCATGGCATACAGTCAATTGGAGGGGCCCTTATTTTAGATTGTATTGGCAATTGGGATACAAACAATGGAACTCAGGTTTGTCTAATAAATATAATATAATATATATATATATATATATATATATATATATATATATATATATATAATATATATATATATATATATATATATATATATATATAATATATATATATATATAATTTAGGGTGTCCTCAAAATCGAAAGTTGGAATTATTCAGCTCCCAGGGCCTCAATCTGTGAGGTTACCCATAAAAACACTGTGGTTAAAATTTCATTGAGAAATAATAATATTTACCCTGTGCTCATGAAGGTTGAAGTTTATAGGGTATACCAGCCTCCGGGTCCCCCCATTTAAGGGTATTAGCCGCTCAGGGGCGGGGGTCTCATGGGTGCTGACGCCACTCATTGTCGCCCGGTTCGCAGCGTGGCCTTCCGAGCATCCGGGAATTTCTTCCGGTGCTCTGCAACACCCAGGAGCATGTACTGCAGCTGGTCCTCCTTCTTCGTGTGGTGCCTGTTGTATTCTTGTGCCAACGCCACGGCCCGCTCGGCATGGTCGTTGGTCACGGACAGGTTCCGGACCACCTCGGCAGCCGCTTGGAATTGCTCGCTGTCTGGCCATTTCGACACATCCTGTTCCAGGAATCCACGTCGCAATTGGAGTCGGTCGAAGAACTGGCGAGTCCTCCCTGTCACGAATGTCTCTAATGACAGGGAAGAGCATGCCAGGACCGACGCTCTCTTGGGCGGGTCGTCCTCCTCCAACATCGCAGCAGTCATCGCCTTCTTCGTTTCCGGAGAAACATCATCATCGAAGAGAGCCAGGGCCACCAACTCCTCGGACAAGTACCACAGGTGGTTGGCGAATTTCGACTTGGCTGCTTTCGCCACCTCCTTGTCTTCGTATTTTTCCAGAGCCTGGAGGAGCCAGAGATCTCTCAGGGGGGCCTTCGCCGCGTTCGGGGCCTCCGTCCACGCCTTTGTGTAGAACTTCACGGCGAACACGATCAGGCGCCGAACTCCGGCCTCTTCCTTGGCTGTGAGCCGTAACTGCCGCCGGAACATCCATACCTTCAGGGCGTACAACACCTTCGACATCCAGTGGGCCTGGTGCATCGCACCGGGCGCTCGGAACCGAATCCCATGGAGGGTCACTCCGCCGAGGAAGATGATGGTGAGTTCCAAGAGCTCCAAATAATCATCCCGGGGGTGACCTTTCTGCAAGGCCTTCTTGCAGAACTCGATGATGGAGTCTGCATCCTCCTCGACGATTTGACGAGCGTTGGCATCACTCATGACATGGTCGTAATCTTCTTGGTTCACAAACTCCCATTGCGCCTTGAATCGCTTGAAGAGCTGAACCTCGGGTGCCAACGACGGTCCAAGGACTTCCGTGAAAACCGCACTGACAAGAAGCTCCAGGACATGGTGACGACATGCCAGATAGAGGAGGCTTCTCCCAAGTTCCTGCTCGATCAGCACGCATGCACCTGTGTTCTTTCCCGTGTTTGAAGCCGTAGTGTCGAACGAGAGGGCACCAACTTTGTCATCCAATCCCCAGTCTCGCAGAGCTTCCACCACAGCTTTGGCACAGTTTGCACCAGTACCGGAACCGAGCTTGGCAACCTGGAGGAGCTGCACCTCGCCGCCACAAGAGACCAGGATCGGGAGTCGATCAACCTGTTCCTTGGACGTCAGATCCGCCATCAGCTTCCCATCACAGTGAACAACGAGCGCAGCTTCTCGATGGAAGGGCTCCTTGAGCTGAGCGGCAACTTGTTGGCGTTGCGCCATCCTCTGGCGCCGTATGGACGACCGATTGATGTTCAACTCATCAATGTTGTGGCCAAGGGACCGAGCCGTCTCACCGAGCACGTAAACGGCGTCGCAGTCGGTCAGCTTCGTGCGGTCCAAGCTAGCCGCCAGTGCCGGTGAAATGATATTCGCCGGCCGACTGCGCTTGGGTGGGCTGCAACCTCCGACAGCGCCACGGGTGGGAGAGTCGCTGGGGGGTGAAGAGCTCGAGCTGGAAGAGGCCAATTCTGCTGTTTGAGAAGTAGTAGCCATTTCTTCAGTCGCACAGCGCCGACGGCGTTGTTCAGCCTCCCTCCGCTGCGCAACATTGCGCTCTGTGCGAGCCAGGACCACATCAGCTCCTCCCATGGTCCCCCTGCGGCCGGGTTCTCGTTGGGCGATCAGGAAGGCCTTGTCCTCCTCGATGTTCATCATGTTCAGTGCGTCAGCGTGGGCGACATCGAAGAGGTTGCAGAACATCTGCTGGAAGGAGGCTTCCCGTGCAATCTGGGCATCTGAGCGTCGATTCTTGTTCTTCTTGAGAAGCTTGTATTCGCCATACAACTTCTCTAGCTTCTCAGTGATGTGGTCTCGTCTTGTCGTTGGAATCCGCGCTTTCGTCCACAAGATAAGCACTTCATCAGCAATGGCCGTGACAGCCTCCCTCGTCATCGTTGCCGCCTTCGTGCTCAGCTTGTGCAGAGTCAGGCCGAGGACGTCAGCTTGCTCCCCGTGAGTGCAGAGACTGGCGTCACAAGGAAGTCTTTTGAACGTGTACTGGCCATTTCACCAAAATAACACCTGGGGAAGATACATTGGAAACGTTTAATACCAATTCTAAAGGCAAGCCAAAAAAAACACTAATCTGTCAACGGTGAGAGCAACACCACACACAATCCGACCCTCTCAGCATGGCGTGTCAATGGCCCACATAGGGGCATAACTTCAACCTTCTTGAGCACAGGGTAAATATTATTATTTCTCAATGACATTTTAACCACAGTGTTTTTATGCATAACCTCACAGATTGAGACCCTGGGAGCAAGAGAAATATACGTTTGAAAATCCCCCCTATGCTTGAGGACCACCCTAATATTTATTATATATATATATATACACAAACTCAGAATGGTTCCCTGAGAAAATTATATGTTAAACACAGACCGTGCATGGAACAAGGAACTCTTCTGGAAAAATTAAATCCACTATAGTCCGAATAAGTAATGGTAAATGACAAATACCATAGTTTTTCTTTTTCATGATGTTAGCCCGACGTGGGCAACGGGTCTCTCGCAAAGAGATCCCATAAATATAGCTTCCCTCACCAGCTATCTGCAAAGCAGACAGGATCCAGCTTTGGGACATGGATCTAGGGTTTAAAGCAAGCCTAGACCCCCTACATATAGAACCTCTATATAAGTAAAAGACTCGTTGCATTCACGTCGGGTTGAATAAATCAAAGAAAAAAGGGGTAACTATTGTATTTTTAGCCAAAAAAAACAAAACTTAAACCTCAACCGGGACATTGAGCGTCCACTTTTCAAGGCACGTAACACGTCCGTTTAATATGTAGGGGGTCTAGGCTTGCTTTAAACCCTAGATCCATGTCCCAAAGCTGGATCCTGTCTGCTTTGCAGATAGCTGGTGAGGGAAGCTATATTTATGGGATCTCTTTGCGAGAGACCCGTTGCCCACGTCGGGCTAACATCATGAAAAAGAAAAACTATGGTATTTGTCATTTACCATTACTTATTCGGACTATAGTGGATTTAATTTTCCCAGAAGAGTTCCTTGTTCCATGCACGGTCTGTGTTTAACATATATATATATATATAATATATATATATATATATATATATATATATTATATTATATATATATATATATATATATATACTTGCTTTCAATGGTGATAAACCACGTAAGAAAGCCTCGTCAGTACTTTGACCCCTATTTGCTTGACAATGCTGCTGCGAGCTGCTCGTACCCTGAAATGGGCGTATGGGCCGAAAGGTGCTCTATGTAAAAGGCTATTTAATTTTTCTTACTTCCACTTAGACTTTGAATGCATCCATGATTAAATATATACAAATGCCCCACCAATACCTCTTGAGTAGAAGGCGAGGGCGCTAACCACCACGCCACAAGGTAACAGTACAACCTGGTGAATATTTCAACACCCGAAGGAAGGAAACACCAGAAGTGTTTTCCTGTAACCTCTTTCTTTCTGCACTCAAGGAGATGGCAGAATTTCACTCAAATCTTTGATGTAACAATGGGTCCCAGAAATGAAATATCAAGCTTGAACAAGCATGATTGTGCATAATGTAGAATTACCTCCACCAGGATTCGAACCCAGTATATCTTGTTCCCTCGGGTTCTACTAACTTTTACCTTGTCGTAGCGTGGTGATTAGTGACCTCGCCTTCTATTCAAGAGGTGCTGGGCTCGAATCCTGGTTCCGTGCGATGATTCCTCATTTAACGAAGGTCAAGCTTGTCGCCCCTCCTCTCGAGTTGGCCTGGTAAAGTAGTGAGTTGGTTTCTTGTACTCTCCACCTCACATAGCCAGGTACGCCAGGTTCATCGGGGATTGTTCTGAGCCAGGCGTCTAATCTTCTTTTGAAGATGTCCACTGCAACACCATTCGTGTTCCTTAGGTCTTTGGGCAGCTGATTAAACAGTTTTGGTCCTCTCACAACAAAACTATTTTCTTTTAGGATTAAGGATGTTCCGTGTCTCGCCTTTAATTTGGGAACGCTACACAGTCTTCCTTTTCTACTTTCCACTGTTGTTTGGGGAGTTACAGGGTTCAAAGTAAGAGTAGGGACTAGTTTCTCCATTATTTTCCGAGTGTAAATAATGGTGTATCCTTCTCTTCTCCTTTCCAGTGAATATAGATTTAATTCGCGTAACCTTTCCCAGTAATTTAGTTCTTTGCACCCCTTGATCTTGGCTGTGAAGTTTCTCTGAATCCCTTCTAGTTGTATAATGTCTTCTTTTTTATATGGGGATGTTAGGACTGAGCAGTATTCCAATTTGGGTATGATCAGTGTTTTCAGTAGAGGAATCATTATATTCCTATCCCTTCGTTTAAAGGTTCTCAGTATCTGCCCAGTTATTCTCTTTGCTCTGTTTAGTGCTATCTTATTTTGTGTTTCAAATTTCGCATCATCAGTCATTACAACCCCTAAATCTTTTGCTTTAGAATTTCCCTAAATTTCCTGTCCATTGTTAAACTTCAGTGTTAAACTTCATATTGTTGTCTTCCGCCCACTTGTAGAATCTGTTCATGTCGGTTTGTAGAGATCCTATATCTTCTGGGTTTCATATTTTTTTACTGATCTTTGTGTCATCGGCAAAGGATGTTACTGTGCTGTCTCTGGTAACGTCCTCATCTATGTCAGTTAGCATGATTATGAAGAGTAGTGGAGCTAATACTGTTCCTTGTGGTACTGAGCTGAGGACTTCTGATTCTGATGAAGATACTCCTTCTACTGTAACGACTTGCCGCCGCTCACTAAGGAATCGGGTTGCCCAAAAGTTCCTTTACCGAGATTATTGAATTTTAGTTTGTGTGTGTATTGTTTCATATTTCTTTACTATATATATATATATATATATATATATATATATATATATATATATATATATATATATATATATATATATATATATAGCCGCGCCTAATGCAACAGCTCAATGAAGACGATCCAGACAGACGTAAAGAGTTTTGTGAATGGTATGTTGGAAGATGTGATGATAATGAAGGCTTCGAGGGCAAAGTTCTCTGGACCGACGAAGCTCAGTTTAAATTGAATGGTCAAGTTAATAGGCACAGTTGTGTTTATTAGTCCCCAAAATCCTTATCTGGTGGAAGAAGAGGCAATAAACACACCAGGAATAACCGTATGGGGTGGAATATCATCTTTTGGAATTTTTGGGCCTGTTCTTTCATGGGTCGATGACTAGCGACAATTACCTAGAAATGTTACGTGACATTATTGTGCCACAGTTACGGGGTTTACAAAATTTTGATTCCATAATTTGCATGCAAGATGGAGCTCAGCCTCATTATGGACAATTCAGACAATTCTTGGACGAAACATTTGATATGTGGATTGGAAGAAGAGGAACTGTTGAATGGCCACCAAGGTCTCCAGACTTAACTCCTCGTGACTTTGCGCTATGGGGCCTCTTGAAAGATAAAGTGTTCTACTCAAAACTTAGAAGTTTAGAGCATCTCAAAGACAGAATAAAAGATGAATTCCAGGCTTTGGTAAACAATCAAGAACTTTGCAAGAAAATATGTCATTGTGTTTATAAACGCTGTCAAGCTTGTATACAACAGAATGGAGGCCTTTTTAAACATTTAACTTTGCCTGTGTATTTCATTTTCATTCATTCCCATTCTTGTTGCAATTACATTTGTTATTTAGGTGTACATTTTTTGGTAGATCATAAATATAAAACTAAAATATGTTTTTTGTATTTTTCCTAGTGAAAGCTTCAGAGTATTGCTACCAAAAGTTCGGTAAAGGAACTTTCGGGCCACCCATTTCCCTATTTTTCCTGTTATTCCTATATATTTCAGTTTATATATTATGATTCCATGGTCACACTTGTCGAACGCTTTGGCAAAGTCTGTGTATATTACATCATAGTTTTCATTACTTTCAAGTGAATCAATAATGTTGTTGTAGTGTTCCATTAGTTGTGATAGGCATGATCTGCCTGACCGAAACCCATGTTGGTTATCATTGAATTTTTTCTGAGTTTCCGAAAAGTCATAGATTTTCTGTCTAACTATTCTTTCAAATATTTTGGTGAGGTGAGATGTAAGCAACACTGGCCTGTAGTTTTTGGCCTCGGATCGCTCTCCTCCTTTATATATTGGGACTATGTTCGCGCTCTTCAGGATGCCCGGTATTTCTCCCGTGTCTAGTGATCGCCTCCATATCCAATATAGGAGCTCAGCGATTGCATTCTTGCAGTTTTTGATCAGTGTGGCACTTCATTTATCCGGTCCTGCCGCTGAGTGTGCTTTTAGTTTCCCTATAGCTTGTGTAATATCATTTGTCGTAAAGTCGAAGTCCGTTATACTTTCCCCTTATAGTTCTTCTTCAAAGAACGCGTTTCTATCACATATCAGTTTGTCAGTTTTTAGGATACTGAAAGATGATTCGTACTGAGCTCTTAATATTTCAGATACTTCTGTTAGATCATCAGATAAAGCACTGTCTTCGTTTTTCAAAGATCCGATAGTCGCATGGTTTTTCGACTTCCTTTTTGCAAAATTATAAAAGTACTTTGAGTTAACCTTTATTGCTTCTCTTGCTTCGTCGTCTTCTTTTTCTGTATGCTTTTCAATTAGTTCCTGTATGACACAATCGATACTCTGCAGTTTATCATTTAATATTTTTCTGATGTTGTTATCTTTACAGTTACTTAATTTTGCAGTCACTCTTTTTCTCTTTCGGAACAATGACCTCTTTTGTCTCTCGAACCAGCTTCTCTTTCCTCTTTGTTGTATTTTTGGTACATGTCTTTCCATATTTTCCAGTGTCTTCTCCTCGGTCACTAACATCTCTTCCGTTGTCTTGGCCTCGAAGATGGTTTTCCAATCTATTACTTCCATGTTGGATGCAACACCTTCTCAATTTATAGCTTTGGAGTGAAGATTAAAAATTTCGAATTTGCTTCTTTCTGTTGTTCGTGTTCTTTCCTTTCCTGTTGTTTTTATATTGGTTGTTATTTCAATAATGTTGAGATCCGATATTATAGTTGGGGATATTTCTACATTATCAATTAGGTTGCTGTTGTTTGTGAATACCACATCTCGGCAGTTGTTTTTTCTTGTGTTTTCTGTTATTTCTTGTGTTAACATAAATTCATCAGCTAGAGCTAGTAGCATTTTTACCTGCTCCTGGTCTTCCCGTGTGCCCCCCTTGTCCTGGTGTATACATATATTTTTTCCTATCCTTTTATATTTCATGAATTGAAAATTAAAATCACCATAGAGAAAAATAGTTGGGGTTGGAGAGTGTAGATCTTTTATCCAGTTTCTTGCCTCTGTAATGGAATCTGAGAATGTTGAGGTTGGCGTGTTCGGGTGTCTGTACATTACAATTAGTACCATATTTAATTTTTCAACTTTTACTGCTACACATTCTACGTAGCTGTTTGAGGTACTTATAGTCATTTCTGCCGGTGCCCGGACAGTTCGCTACCGGACATTTCGCTACCGGACATTTCGCTACCGGACATTTCGCTACCGGACATTTCGCTACCGGACGTTTCGCTACTAGGACATTTCGCTACCGGACATTTCGCTACCATATATAAATTTACCAGTAAGTAAAATTAAAAAGGTAATAAAATTTATTAAAAAATTACGAGAATTATTAAATGAATACAAGGATTATTAAATGATTACATGAATTACATAAATTATTACGCATGATTACATGAATTATTAAAAGAATTTTATTTTTTAAAAAGAATGAAAGAATGCATAAAACATTTGATACAATAAAATATCTAAAAATATTTAAGATTATGCGCAATAGCGCGAAGGAATTCCAGTTTATTTCCAGAATCGTATCTTCTCAGTAAATTATGGATCCTCTGCTCACAGTCCCTATACTTTTTCTTCTTCTGAGTTGCGTTTAGGTTAGGTTAGGTTAGGTTAGGTTAGGTAAGGTTAGGTTAGGTTAGTAACCAAAATGGGAGAGGCAGAGGGATCAATGTTAAATGTTGGTTTTTATAAAAAGAGATTCTAAAATTCTAAAAATTCTAAGAGAAGTGTCATCAGATGATGATGATGTTTATCCAAAAGGGCAAGATTGCAGACTGGGCATGTTCTCTTATAGGAGAAAATTCTTTAACGACAGCGAAGTTAGATGCCGGTAGCGAAATGTCCGTAGCGAAATGTCCTAGTAGCGAAACGTCCAGTAGCGAAATGTCCGGTAGCGAAATGTCCGGTAGCGAATTGTCAGGTAGCGAACGGTCCTAGCACCATTTCTGCCATATGCCTTTCGTGTGTGTAAACAACACATCCTCCTTTACGTCTCACTGTTCTGTCGGCTCGGAGGATGTTATTAGTTGTCAATTTGTATTTCTTTTTTGTCAGTACAAAACTCGCAGTTTTCACAGTTCGCTTGGCAGTCCTTTAGATGGGTTTCCGTGACACATGCAAAATCTTCTCCGGTTTCTTGCATGAGTCCTTTCAGGTATAATATATATATATATATATATATAATATATATATATATATATATACACACACACACCTTTGGTTAGCTTCCGCCCGAATTGTTCATTCTGACGAAGGTCAAGCTTTTCACTCCACCTTAGACCTACAGTTTAACGTGGAATCCGAACCACGCCCCATCAGCAGCCCAGCGTCTTAACCACTAGGCCACCTAGGGTACCCATTTACCTACCAACCACTTTCTTTATTGTGTGGTAGGATGAACAGCTGGGTTTTGCTGCGCGCCGGCTGCCGACGGGTCTCGAACCCGGAGCTGATGGATTCGTAGTCAGCGACGCTAACCACTACACCACCGAGGTATAGTTACAGGGTTCAGAATAAGATTAGGGACTAGTTTCTCCATTATTTTCCAAGTGTAAATAATGGTGTATCTCTCTCTTCTCCATTGCACCCTTATATATATATATATATATATATATATATATATATATATATATATATATAATATGTAAGGGTGCAATTAGTGCAATGGAGAAGAGAGATATACACCATTATTTACACTTGGAAAATAATGGAGAAACTAGTCCCTACTTTTACTATGAACCCTGTAACTTTCCAAACAACAATGGAAAGTAGAAAACGGAAGACTCTGTCGTGTTCCCAAATTAAAGGCTAGACAGGGAACATCCTTAATCCTGAAAGAAAATAGTTTTGTTGAGAGAGGATCAAGACTGTTTAATCAGCTGCCCAAAGAACTAAGGAACACGAGTGGTGTTGCGGTGGACATCTTCAAAAGATTAGACGCCTGGCTCAGAACAATCCCCGATGAGCCGGGCGTACCTGGCTATGTGAGGTGGAGAGTACAAGAAACCAACTCACTACTTCACCAGGCCAACTCGAGAGGAGGGGCGACAAGCTTGACCTTCGTGAAATGAGGAATCATCGCAAGGAACATTTGAAAGGTTGAAAGGTATATATATATATATATATATATATTAGTGATGTAGCGGATGTCATTTTTTTCACATCCGCGGATGCGGATGCGGATGAGGATGTTTGATTTCAACATCCGCGGATGCGGATGTCTACATTTTCGTTATTTTTTAGGATATACTCGAGATTTGTTGTGTTTAACGTATATAATAAGTTATTATATAGAGAGAGCTGTAGCTATAATGTAGTATAATTGATTAATTGTACAATAATTGCTGTACTTTTCCCTGAACATATAAAATAATAGCAAGCATCTAACTAATATAGAAATCAATTAGTGAATTCGTCTGCAAATAAATTCGTCATATTTTGTTGAGTTTCAGCCACAATTAGAAACCATAATTGTGTTACCCGACCTCTTTCCCCAACCTCCACCCTTATAGAAAGAGATCTTTAATTAGCTTGATAACTATTTATATTAAGTTTAAAGTTTTATTAGGCATATTTATAAATGAGTAATTAAAATAAAGTAAACTAAGATGTTCATCGTTTAATATTCAAACTTAATTATAGGAAGGTTATGCTTAATTAAGGAACATTAATTTTTCTGCCTTTTCTGCTGCCAGTCTGTTTCTCTTTTCATCATATATTAATCCAGCACTGCTAAATAATCTCTCGCTTGGTACGCTTGTTGGAGGACGTGCTAAATGTTTCCTTGCAAGTTTACTCAAGTATGGATAGATATTCTGCGTATTTTTCCACCAACTAATAGGATTGTCACACGCAGCCAGGCGTTTTTCTTGGTGATAGCTCTCGATCATTTTTACTACATCTTTTGACATCGCGTAGGTCTCGTCATCGCTGCTTGACTCAAGAAACTGAGAGAAAGATTCTGTGATAGATTTGCTTGTTGAAGGTGTTGGTTCTGTCACTGAAACTTTTATTCTTTTGGTGGGTGGCGAAGCGACAGATTCAAGAGATTGAAGCTCTTCAACTGCTTTGCCAAGTGATGATTTAACTCGTTCTAATGTACTAGGTGAAAATAACTTAGCTTTGTAACGTGGATCTAAGTAGGTTGCAAGAGAGTAACTTCATACAAGAACAGCCTCTCGTCTTGTCGCTTGCATCACTTTTGCGCACAATGAACTAGTTCTATTATTATAGTAGAATTTGATAATTTCCGCTTATTAATGACGTTTTATCTCAACGGTCCACATCCGCACGACATCCGCAGTCCAAAGTGCGGATGCAGATGCGGATGCGGATGCGAGAAAATGTGCGGATGTTCCGCGGATGCGGATGTGACCTACATCACTATATATATATATATATATATTATATATATATATATATAATCATGGATGCATTCATAATTGAAGTGGAAGTATGAAGAATTAAACATCTTTTTTACATACAGCACCATTCCGCCCATATGACCATTTTAGGGTACGAGCAGCTCGCAGCAACAGTGCCAAACAAATAGGGGGGGTCAAAGTACTGACGAGGATTTCTTTTGTGGTTCATACGGTTCATACGGTTCTTACTGTGGTGTAGTGGTTAGCGTCGCTGACTACGAACCCATCGTCCCCGGGATGGAGACCTGGTGATGGCAGGTGGCGCGCAGCAAAACCCAACTGTTCATCCTTCTACAGAATAAAGAAATTGGTTGGTAGATAAATGGGTACCCTGGGTAGATTAGTGGTTAAGATGCTGAGCTGCTGGTGGGGCGTGGTTCGGATTCCACGTAAAACTGTAGATGACTGTGGAGTGACAAGCTTGACCTTCGTCAGAATGAACACTTCGGGTGGAAGCAAAACAAGGTTTTATATATATATATATATATATATATATATATATATATATATATATATAAGCTAAGGTCATTCCAAATTTATGCAGGAAGTTCCAAATTCTTGGGAAGAAAAAGTTCACGGACTGAAACAAAGGATTGAGGACAAGAACAATGCGGGAGATTTCTTGGCCGTCATGTACAGAGAGAACGCTGACAAACTTTTGGCTGATAGGTGAGTGAATATTGTGACAGAAACGTCTTTCACTCGTTGTAATATAAATTAGTTTTGCCTCATCAGTCCTATAAATAATGTTAAAAAACAAAATATAACACTTAAAAACCAACAAAAGTAAAAGTCCATAAAGGAGGAAGTGTTTACTCTATTTCCCATAAGAAATAAACGCTCCAACTTAGTATAAATTATAAGTGAAAACCGACTTGAATGGTTTGTCATTTATTTGTATACCATAAAGTGATTCGAACGGTTTTCATTACATTCAACGTGTCCTCCATGTTCTTAGATGACAATGCTCAGGCGTCATGTAAATTAAGAAAATACCTTCGACGCATTTCTACAGAAATGGACTGAAAGTTTTTAGTGGTGTAGACGCTTCACTCGTGCAAGGTCTTGTCAGAGTAGGTAAACGAATCTTTCGGGTGACCGTAGAGCCAGGTAGTTATTCGCAGATGTCAAATTTGGGGACCAAGTAGGCCAAAAAATTAGTCCAACACAACCAATCCAATTTTCCTTGACCTTGTTACGCAGCATGTAACAAAGAGCATAATTGTGTTTGCACAGATACAAGGCCCTCACCATAAAACTCCATCTCTGCTGGCTACACCGTTTCCGGCTAGATCAGCGGTTAAGCAACGTTGAGTCTGTTCAGTGGTTGGATGGATGACAGTCCTCTGCATTTACATGATGTAGCAACCCGTGGTTCGAATCCTACGTAAAGCCGTAGATCCACTCCGTCACATGACCTTTGTTGTTACGAAGGAAGTTAAACAACTCCAAACTCTTCACCCCGCTCAATTGCTGTCTCTGTACAGGGGTCTTGTACGCCCCTGTATGGAGTATGCTTCTCATGCTTGGGGTGGCTTAACCCACACAGCCATACTTGACCGGGTGGAATCAAAGGCTTTTCGTCTCATCAATTCTCCGCCTCTTACTCACTGTCTTCAATACCTCTCTCTTCGCTGCAATGTTGTCTCACTTTCTCTTTACTATCGCAATTATAACGGACACTGCTCTTTTGAATTCTCTAACTGCATGCCTCCTCCTTTAAGGAGAGCAAGCAACACCAGACTTTCTACTCTTTCTAATTCCTTTTCTGTTCAACTCTCTAACGCAAGGGTTAATCGGTATTTCCAGTCTTTCATCTACTCAACCGGTGAACTCTGGAACAAGACGATGTAAATAGGATTATGGAGTGGACGGATAAGTGGCAGATGCAATCTAATGTAGACAACTGTAAAGTTTTGCATATAAGTTCTCGTAACAACAATTACACGTATATGATGGATGATAGACAGTTAGCGAGCGTTGACAAGGAAGTAGATTTAGGCGTATTCGTATCTAAGGATTTAGAAGTTAGGAACCAGTGCCTGGAGTCTTGCGCAAAAGCTAATAGGATGTTAGGCTTCATAGCGCGTAATTTTGAATTTAAATCGAAGAATATTATATTGCTCCTTTACAAGTCCCTAGTCAAACCTAATTTAGAATATGCCGTTCAGTTTTGGTGCCCGTATTTGCGTGAGGATATTGATAGGTTGGAAAGGGTTCAGCGACAGGCCACGAAACTAATTCCGTCACTACGCAACAAGTCTTACAAAGATAGGATTAAAGAGTTAGACTTACATTCACTCGAAACTAGGAGATTAAGGGGGATGCTTATTGAAGTTTTCAAAATCGTTAATAAAATCGATAACGTAAATTTTGACAAACTGTTCACTTTCGATAATAGCAATACTCGTAATAACGGATTTAAATTGCGTGGCAGACGTTTCATTACTAACATCGCTAAAAACTTTTTTACGTTTAAAGTAATCGATAAATGGAATCATCTTCCCGCATCCGTCGTGAACTCTACCAGCGTTAATATGTTTAGAAACCGTTTAGATAGGCATTTTAAAAATATTAACGTTGTTTAAACTAATAACGCATTTGCAACAGGAGCTCTAGGGGTAATGGTCGAGGATGAGTCTGTTGACGATTAATGCCAGCTTGTGATATGCCAGCGTGTGACATGCCAGCAATAAAATTATAAAAAAAAAAAAATTAGACTAACACGAACTTAGATGTAGCTCGTATCGTAAACTAACCCACTTTTTGTTATACTCTTCATACTTTTTTTTTTTCTCTTATCCTCTCTTTACTTGCATGTTTGTAGTTTGCATGGCATGACAGTATTTGAGTTAAAACTGTGTTTGCATGGTCTGTAAGCGTTCTTATTTTACTTCTTTTCATCTTTCACCCCTTTCCTATTCTCTTCGACTATTTTTCCGACTTGTCGGCAGTGGCCGGCGGATAATGATGGTGAGTCTTTCTCTCTCTTTTTCTGAATGAATGTTAACCCACGAATGATAGGTTTTGCTACTTACTTAACCCCTTATTCTCTTCTTTTTACCCCCTACTCTCTTCTATTGAGGTGGGGGGGGGGGGGGCACTTTTGCGGGCATTCGCCCTTGGCTCCTCCTTCCTGAATAAAAAATATAATATATAAATACAATTTTATATTGGCTAGTAATATAAAGATATTTACTATGGGTCCGGACCCCCTTGATCCCCCATCCTTGGTCGCCCAGTGAAATTAGCTTAAAAATACAATGAACATGTTCAAACATGTCAGGCAACAGTTCTTTGGTTGCGATGATAGTCTGAAATTACTAAACCTACTTTATTAGTCAAAATGGAAATTTGGTATTCTGTAATAAATTATATTATATTTCATATGTAAAAATTGTGGATTTTATGCTATTTTTAGGAAATGTTAAAACGAGTGTAGCCATATTAGATATAATCTTAGGGGTATAATTCTTCACACAATCATCATTTTACCGATACACTCCATTCTTGCCCTCATCCTCTCTGAAATTTAGTCGAAATTTTACATTTACTTACAGTATATGGTAATATTCGAGCATTTTCACTCTTCGGTTGAAACTTTGAGCTCAGTGTGCACATCTTAAATTTAATAATAGCTAGGTGAATAATTTTTTAGTATCTTGATGTTTTCCCCAATATGCATCTTTCCCACACCCAGTCATTTTGAAAAAAAAAAATTCACTCCTCCTACTACACAGATCACATTTACGCAGCTTCAATGTTAGAACGTTTGTAACAGCTTTAAAGTTATATTTTACAAATATTATTTTTTTTGCGCAGATATAATCGATATAATCATACATAATGCAATGCGCAAGTTATAATTTCCCTAAGGATTATTACATATTAAAATATTGTAGACTACACCATTATTACACTGGTTTGGGAGATCCAGAATATCGAGTGGAAATGATGTCCCTGGAGGAACTTCGTAAAGCACGTCCCAACGACAGCATCAACTTGGAAAATTTTGACTTCTTCCGCTCTGATCATTATCGTTTTTGGTATCCGTCTGAAGAGGCTCCAAACGTTAGCTTTCCAGCACTTCTCCTCACTGACACAGGTTACGAGACATTTAATTTATACGCAATATTGGCAGAAAGGAACCATTTCTTTTTAAATTTTAAACCATTTCCACTCTTAAGTCTAATATAATGCATTAAAATCTAGTAATTATTTTACATGATAGCATCATCTAAACTCTCATTACTAATGGTAACCAGTTTATTAATAATGTATGGATTTCATTTAACTTAATTACTTCATTCGTCTCACATTGCAGTACACCCATTATTATTTCATTTTCAGTTCTAAAATTATTCTGAAGCTGAACAATAACCTGAGAATCCTGTAATTCTTTATACACGCATTCAACTAACTATACTTTTTTTATGCTGAGACTTTTATGAAATACGTCAACAATGACGTAAACAATGACGTAATGTGGAAAGAGAGGTACACTATCGCACTTTATGAGAGAAGAAAAACTAGATAAGAATTTTCTTGAAATGGAGCAGAGAAATATTTTATTTAATTTTTACTGTTTATAGGAAGTTTCTAACGGTAGTAGATCTTTATAAATGTAGGTTAAGTACGGTTAGGTTAAGTGAGGTAAACTTACATTAAATTAAGTTACTGTAGATTGGGTAATTTGGTTAGGTTAGATTAGGTTGTTTCGTCGTCTTTGTTAGTGCAGAATCAAACCCTTTCATCGAAATATTAAGCATTGAAACCTATAGAAAGGGATTAACTGTAAATGCTCATCACTTACGATTACGATCGATTTTTCAAAAATTTATGGAATTGTTTCGAAAATGGGGAAAATTTCACAAAATTAATCCATTTTAAGTTGTAATAATTTTATATAGTTTTACATGTTACTAGCACAAGTTTAATAATAATAATAATAATATATATATATATATATATATATATATATCAACAACGACTTTTTCTCAAAACAGGTCCGTATCGAGGAAAAATGGTAACATGCTATCACGCTTCTTGTGACACGATGGAAATGATTAAACCTAATATCGGATTCCTGGCCAAGATCACAAGAGCGGCTGCATGGGTAATTGCAGACCTTGCCTCGGCTTCCTGTGGACCTAGGGGCTTGTTCAGAGTTCCAGAAGTGTTCCACGTTACGAAAGAAAGACGAATTATCGAACATGGAACTAAAGAAGGGAAAAGGCCTGTCGTAACGGTTGACGGTGTTATGGAGATTCTAAAATACTTAGGGAAAATTAATCTACAGACTTTAGATAGTTCTTTTGATGATATTAAAAATAACAGTACAAACAACTCGACTTTCTTAAGAGCACCAATACATAGGTTCAGCATTCTACCGAAAACAGCAGAGAAGAACGTCACATCACCCGGAGGGATACATTCATTTACCAAACTAACTATCACCATCCACGGATGGAACTCAACATACCTCATCCCTTTAAATGTTGCTCACTCAACACCGTCCAATCTTACAGACATTGAGCCTACCGCCTTCAGGCCCCCTCCAATCAAACAAAAGACCTCGACCGTTAAAAATGCGCTAGAAAAAAATATTACAACATCACTGAAAGTAGTTTGAGGCGATATATCATACATTACGGTTTTGTATTTATGTGCTTAAAAAAGTGGATGAGTAAATGGACAATCATTCAGTTTCATTTAATGTTTAAATAATTCACGATTCACTAACATTAAATGTACACAACCATCCGATAACTTTAAAAGCAGAAAATTAGCTAAAGAGATAAAATGAAGTAAATATGAAATAAAAATAAGAAATTATAAGGATGATTTGCTCAAATTAAGACAGTACATATATAAACGGCATAAAGATACATTAAAACCTATTCAATAAGGTTAATATTAAAAAAAAAACCCTTCTTTTTTTTTTCTGCAAAGCCGAAGATACCTTTTCCTGTAAGATTTTTCACTCGCTAATTTCTCTCTTCTAATCGTTGGTTGCCTGAAACATTTATACTGTGGAGAGCACTCGATATCCGTTTCACTTTATGAAACATATAAATGATTTTTACATACAATAACTGTACTTAAATAAGATGGAAACGGAAATTATAAAAATGGAAAAACTAAAAGCTTAATTCTTAAACATTTTAATAACTTTTTCCTTTACATTTCTCCAATTCAGTTTTTGTAAATAAAACAGCAACAACAAGACGCTAATGCAGTTCTGCGGATATATATATATATTATATATATATATACATTTATTATTTTATTATAACCGCCTTATGTAGTTTTCTTTACGCTGTTAAAATGTGTGTGTGTGTGTGTGTGTGTGTGTGTGAAATATAATGAAAATTTTTCAATGGCATGAAATATATACTCGTATATAGGCATATTTATAAAGGGAAAAAAAAGATAATTAACAAATTACAGGTAACTTAACTAATTATGCCAAACTTAAAGACTAAAAGAAACACAAAAATGAAGAACTGAAATGTTAGAAATCATAAGATTTTTAACTTTAGAATGGAAGTGAGTAACATCTTCAATTAAATTAAAGAAAGGTGCTGTTAACGCCACTTAACTCACTTTTTAACATCATATAGCTGAACTAGAAAAGAAAAAAAAGAGTCTGGAATTCGTATTGTCTTCCTATTAAATTCCCAGCAGAACTAACAACGTGGTGATAAACAAACATTTATGAAGTAGCGCATCTTGCGGTAATTTCTGTAGTGTCCTGAAAGATTTGCTCACTTTTCTAAACTTTTCTGATAGTTTGCCTGCAAATGTTGATAATATTTGTTAAAGAAAAGGAGTTGGAAAAATTTGTCTGTAAATCCCTATAAAACTCCTAATTCCATGAACCAATGACACTATGACTACAACACTGATTTTCAGAATTAGAAATGAAATACAGATTCAAAATTTTGTGTTACTGTAGGCTCTCTCTCTCTCTCTCTCTCTCTCTCTCTCTCTATATATATATATATATATATATATATATATATATATATATATGTGTGTGTGTATATAAAATTTAAAGATGACCAATTTCTTTCTTATTAACTTAATCCATCACTGAATCTGATGTGAATTCCACCGTCAATGTGACACATTTCATATTAATAATAAATTACAAATATTAAATTCTTTACCCTTTCCCTTTTATTTTTATTTATAATTCAATGCAATCTTAAATTCATATAAAACTCTTTTTTGTAATACTGTTTTATTTACATAAAAAAATCAATATTTCACTATGCATTTTTTTGTGAGAAAATGTGCTTGTCAGTTACGCATCAATCATTCGTCCAGATGAGGGTCAAGCTCGTTGGCCCCCTCCATTCCCTTGGACCTACGACTGAACGGGGGAGACGAGACGTCCCCCGAAAATGAAGTCCATAAAATCATAAGTTCCGAGATAGGTCTCTTCCGTCGTCCTTCAGATTAACAGTCCAAATCAGAAGTCGTAATTCTCCTACATACGAGCAGAAACCAATGCCCTGAGGGGGCACCTTCGCATGCCGTACATATATATACATTTTAACTGCAAACAACACACAGTATAATTAATGTAAAGAACGACGCTTGTGTAGAAGAGCGTTCCGCACAAGATGAGGAGGGAGAACGAACAAATGAAAAATGTAGGAGAATTACGACTTCTGATTGATCGAGGTCCATGGTGTAGTGGATAGCATATCTGACCGGCAATCGGATGATCCCGGGTTCGATTCCCGGGTGGGTGGTACCTCATTTTTCATTTGTTCGTTCTCCCTCCTCATCTTGTGCGGAACGCTCTTCTACACAAGCGTCGTTCTTTACATTAATTATACTGTGTGTTGTTTGCAGTTAAAATGTATATAGGGTGTTTCAAAAGTCCCTCATTATTTTTAAAATTTTATTAAAATAGCAATTACAAGAGGAACCAAATGACAATTTGGTTGCTGAGTCTACGATTCATGAGAATTTTGGTGGCATCAAACTTGGCTTCATAAGTCTACTGGAAAGTCACTGGTACACCTCAACGTGGGCACCGTCTTTTTCGAAACAAGCGAGCCACCGTTTTACGCATTCTTGGTCGACATTGGACAACATTTCGGGAGTAACAGAAGCAGACGCATTCCTGATCCGTTCTTCTAGTGTGGGGAGGACTCGCGGCTTGGTGGCGTACACTTTGCTCTTAATGTAGCCCCACAAATAGAAGTCGCATGGGGTAAGATCAGGCGAGCGAGCAGCCCATTCGATGGGACCACGGCGACCAATCCACCGATCCGGGAACTGCTTATTCAGAAATGAGCGAACCTCACGCGAGTAATGAGCAGGGGCACCGTCTTGCTGGAAAATGACTTCTTGCATGTCAGCTACAGCTGACAGTTGGGGGATGCAGAACTCCTGAAGCATACGAAGGTAATTGTCTCCGTTGACGTTCACGGAATTTCCATCTTGATCCCGGAAGAAGAACGGACCAATCAGCCCAGCTGAGGAGATGGCACACCAGACGACCAATTTCGGCGTGTCCCTTTCATATTTCACGGATCTCCGCAGGATTGTGAGTTCCCCAGATGCGGGTGTTGTGCCGATTGACGCGACCAGAAAGGTGGAAGAGAGCTTCGTCGCTGAATCACATGTGCTCCAGGATCGATGGGTCTCTTTCGTAGTGATGCAGCAGTGTCTCACACATCTCCACCCGGCAATCGTAGTCTTGAGGTTCCAGCTTCTGAACCACCTGGATCTTGTACGGATACAGCTTGAGACCACGCCGCAAAATCCGTTGGATAGATGTCGCGCTGATGTTCAGTTCAGCAGCAGCTCGCCGAATGGACTTTCCTTGACTCTGAGTAAACGCCTCACGGACAGTTTCGACATTCTCCTCACTCCGCCCACTTCGAGGTCTTCCTGATCGTGGTTTGTCCTTTACGGATCCGGTCTCCATAAACTTCCGGTGGGTGGCGACGGTGATGTTCCTATCCGGTGCATAATGCTGTCCGTAGACTGCCCGGAATCGTCGCTGCACTTCGACCACAGATTGAAAAACCTCCTGCCATGCAGCGATTTTACACCTCTGCTCTAGAGTCAGCATGGTAGCAGAAGAAAACGGAGCAAAACTTCAAATGTAGACTCAAAAAAATTCTCAACTACTGAGTAAGAGTTTACCACAAGATGAACGTCGTTGGCCGATTAGCTGCAAAGAAAATTGAAAATCAAATTAGTGATGGACTTTTGAAACACCCGTATATGTGTTAACCCCTCCGTCTATGGCCCGTGTTGGTTCGAAGTCGACGGGGGTTCTAGTTAGGTGGCAGCAACGGATGTGTGACTTGAAGTAGTTTTCTTCTATATTACTCTCCGAGTTCTTCTATAGTGGCTCGGAGGACTCTGATAGACTTACTAAAAATGCTGAAGGTTCCGGATTCTTCTTATAGCGTATCCGGAAAGTTTAATGACTAAGTTCTTCTGAAGAGAGCAAGGCTCGAAGGAAATAAAAAGTTCTTCAACTGTAAATTTACTGCTAAAATGTACAGGTAGTGCTCAGCCTCTGAATTAGCTTCTGAATGACAATGGAATAATTTTAGTGGGTTTATATACCCAAAAACTGCTAACATTATTATTATTAAATGCTAAAAAGGCTGTATTATTTTTGCACAATATTTGAAAATAAGTAAATTTTTTAGCTGTGGTAAGGCTGGAACGAGTAAACAAAATATTTGAAGACGAAACCATATTTTTATCTTAAACCGCGACTTTTCAGATCTGATGTTATCATGATCTGCCAAGTTAACTAAAAGTGGAAATCGGACTATGCATCTTTACACTAAAATATGCATATGAGTGAAATTTTAAGGTTTAAGATGTACAATTTTAATGCTTAGGCAAGACATGATCTCATTGTTTATAACGAAAGAGAGTGTATACAAAATGTGAACATTGCAAGCTTAAGCAGGATTCCTTATTAAGCGAAATCTAAAAAAATGATTATGAGATTTTAAAAAACAACAGGTCACCAATTATTTAGCAAAGTAGAAAGCAAATCAAAAATTTTATCCAAACTCGCGTTGGGCGATTTTGGTCCTTATGTAAAAATGAATACACACACGTACATACATATGAGTATAGGCATTATATAAAGTTAAATATATAAGAATATACAGGATTATATAAATACATGAACCATATAACACATGAATTTTTAAAAATGGATACTTTTTCTTACAATGGATACAGAGACTATATAAATGAATACAAGAATTACATGAAGGATAAGATAATATAGGAATATGGGAATTATTTATGGTTCATTTTTACAGGGCTCTTCCCTCTAGAATGATATTAATATAATAACGTAACATCCTAACTAATGCTAACTAGATGATAACTATTGGTTTTATAATACAGATTTATATATACAACATAAGTCGGGTGGTTAAGTCTAGTTCACGTGGTCTGGGTACGCACTCTTGGTCGTGCATAAATAGTTTCATGTTCCGTGTCACTTGGTTTTCTTTGTTCCCAGAATGATCTTTTCACCACAAATATACCGAGGATAATAGCACACACAATAATGATACTAACGGCAGATGTTGAGAAAATGGTTACCGGTTGTAGTATTTGTAAGAGGTTGTTTTGGTTATCATCCGAAATTTTAAACCGGCTCAATTGATCATTCCATTCAGGGGCATGTAGTTCGGGTAGGATGGTTACAGGTTTTATGGAGAGATTTAAGATCTCTATGACGGGTTTAAATTTAATTTGCGACGGGAATGGGTATGAGTTATTAAGGGTAACCTTATACGGGTTGTATATTTGGAGGGCTTTTGAACGCAAGGAGCAACCAATTGGTAGCCGAATAACCATAGGGATTGTGATGAGGGAATAATTCGATGGACACTCGAGAGTAGCGGCAGTCCTGTTCGCGAAGAAACCCAGATGTCTGGTCCAATTCGTAGTTGGATAGTTTTAGGGGAATTAAATCTTTTAAATGAACATACGGGGGCATGCCGGTCACGAATTAAATCGATAAAGCAAGACCTAGTAGTTGGAAGAATAACTGGTTTGAGTGGAGGGCAGACGAGTTGTTTATTTGGTTGCGGGAATCGGCAATGCCGGACGTCGCTATCTGACATCATAGAATAAGCTGATAGATCTTTGGTGAGGAAAAGGTAAGGTGGTACGGTGGGTAAATACAATCGATAGACATTAGAGTTATTTTGGTAGGGTGTTGGGAAAGGGTGAAATTTATATACGTCATAAGTGAGGACATCGAAAAATGGTATAATTATGAGGTATGTGTAGGGGCGTGGTCCATGTACAGTCCAGGTGTATTCTAGAAATTGAGGGTAATTAGTGTGGTTGAGTGGGAATATGGGTGATAATTTTAATTGTGACTGGGCGGTGTGAATCAAGGACTGAAGTATTTCCCATGGTATTAGGGTGGAAAGAGTGATTTTTCCATGGGCTAGCTGGGTTGCACGCAAAACCTTGGAATGAATCGTAGTTATTCGTTGTAAGTATTTATCGATTAGGGTTACTTGTATGTTCATTATCTCTATTAATTCTAGATATCGTTTGTGTTCTTTGTATTGAGCTAACATGGATTCAAGGTATGTGAATCTGTCCGAAAGGGAGTGAAGGAAGCGATTGTTTTCGTGTAATGACCTAATAGTTTGTTCTAACATGTGTCCATTATATTGTCGATTTCGCGCGAAGAGATTCAATTTAAGTTCAATTCTTTTAATATCTTCTTCGGTCGCTAATCCGAATAAACCTTTGAACAGTTTCCCTCCTATATCTATCAGTCCCCTTTTACTTCTTTGGTTAAAGTTTTCTGAATTTTTAGTTTCAGTTTGTATCCATGGTAAGGCTAGTATTTCTGATAGGGCGCGTGCTGTAGTTTGAATATTTTCGAGGGTATTTTCTAACAGAACGCGACTAATCTGATCTTTTCCTTGGAAAGAATTTTGGACTTTACTTTTAAACGTTTTTAATTGGGTTTGTATCTGAAGGAGATTGATTTTAATTCTAGCAGGGGGTTGCAAATTTATATAAAGGTCTGCGTGCCCTTTCAAAAATTTACCTTCTGCAAGTTTTTCTATAACAACTCCGGTAGAAATTCTAATGCTAGGTCTACAAGAGTAAATAATTTGGAAAATTATAAGGGGGACAATTTTATTCATTTCTACGCCTTAAGTTATACGGAGCTGGGGGTAGTTGTGTGGATACTTGTGTGGATAATTGTGTTTGTGGGCGAAGGGGTCGGCCTCGTTTTGGTGGCAATGGGGGTCGACCGTTGAGCTCGGATTCTGAGTGGGTTCGTTTCTTATGTGAAGGTTCTTATTAATGTGTTCTAATTAGGTCTGCTTGACCGATCTTAATTTATGGAATGATCACTTAAGGGGTTTTCCTAACTACGCTATCTAAAAAAATAAATGCACAACAATTTGCTTAACTCGGGAAAATTTGAAAAGATTGCAAACAAAAATAAAAATGTAAACAAAATTTCACTCGAATGTACGTGAAGGTATGGTAATACTATGTTTGGTACATTAAATAAATTTATACTATACTAACTAGAATAGTAAAAAATAACTGTGAAAATAACTGTGAATAATTCTGTGACAATACTGTTTTCAATAAAAAAAATGTATCACTGGTGTCTGAAGTGTTCACTGTGTTTTGTGTTAATTCTGGCTCAATACTAAATATTAATTGTTAATAATAATGACTTTTCAAATGTTTAGAAATTATTTTAAAAAAGAGTTTTGTACTTAACAAGATTCCTACGGCGAAATCCTTAGAGACGTGTCCTGAAGACGTGTCTTGCTGGCCACTTGTTCCTGGATGAAAACTAGGCGTGCAGAACTTGGAGTCGTGACGCACCGGTTCAAGGGTGGATGTGACGAACTAGAAGTCGTGACACGCCGGTCCAAGGGTGGATGTGACGAACTAGAAGTCGTGACACGCCGGTCAACTGGGTGGATGTGACGAACTAGAAGTCGTGACACGCCGGTCAACTGGGTGTTGGTTCTGGTTCCAGGGTCTGGAAGACTGGAAGAATCCTGGAGTCGTGAAGATCCTGGTTAAAGGGTCGCCAGTTGTTAACCCCTCCGTCTATGGCCCTGTGGTTCGAAGTCGACGGGGGTTCTAGTTAGGTGGCAGCAACGGATGTGTGACTTGAAGTAGTTTTCTTCTATATTACTCTCCGAGTTCTTCTATAGTGGCTCGGAGGACTCTGATAGACTTACTAAAAATGCTGAAGGTTCCGGATTCTTCTTATAGCGTATCCGGAAAGTTTAATGACTAAGTTCTTCTGAAGAGAGCAAGGCTCGAAGGAAATAAAAAGCTTCTTCAACTGTAAATTTACTGCTAAAATGTACAGGTAGTGCTCAGCCTCTGAATTAGCTTCTGAATGACAATGGAATAATTTTAGTGGGTTTATATACCCAAAAACTGCTAACATTATTATTATTAAATGCTAAAAAGGCTGTATTATTTTTGCACAATATTTGAAAATAAGTAAATTTTTTAGCTGTGGTAAGGCTGGAACGAGTAAACAAAATATTTGAAGACGAAACCATATTTTTATCTTAAACCGCGACTTTTCAGATCTGATGTTATCATGATCTGCCAAGTTAACTAAAAGTGGAAATCGGACTATGCATCTTTACACTAAAATATGCATATGAGTGAAATTTTAAGGTTTAAGATGTACAATTTTAATGCTTAGGCAAGACATGATCTCATTGTTTATAACGAAAGAGAGTGTATACAAAATGTGAACATTGCAAGCTTAAGCAGGATTCCTTATTAAGCGAAATCTAAAAAAATGATTATGAGATTTTAAAAAACAACAGGTCACCAATTATTTAGCAAAGTAGAAAGCAAATCAAAAATTTTATCCAAACTCGCGTTGGGCGATTTTGGTCCTTATGTAAAAATGAATACACACACGTACATACATATGAGTATAGGCATTATATAAAGTTAAATATATAAGAATATACAGGATTATATAAATACATGAACCATATAACACATGAATTTTTAAAAATGGATACTTTTTCTTACAATGGATACAGAGACTATATAAATGAATACAAGAATTACATGAAGGATAAGATAATATAGGAATATGGGAATTATTTATGGTCCATTTTTACATATGTACGGCATGCGAAGGTGCCCCCTCAGGGCATTGGTTTCTGCTCGTATGTAGGAGAATTACGACTTCTGATTGATCGAGGTCCATGGTGTAGTGGATAGCATATCTGACCGGCAATCGGATGATCCAGGGTTCGATTCCCGGATGGTACCTCATTTTTCATTTGTTCGTTCTCCCTCCTCATCTTGTGCGGAACGCTCTTCTACACAAGCGTCGTTCTTTACATTAATTATACTGTGTGTTGTTTGCAGTTAAAATGTATATATATGTACGGCATGCGAAGGTGCCCCCTCAGGGCATTGGTTTCTGCTCGTATGTAGGAGAATTACGACTTCTGATTGATCGAGGTCCATGGTGTAGTGGATAGCATATCTGACGGCAATCGGATGATCCCGGGTTCGATTCCCGGGTGGTACCTCATTTTTCATTTGTTCGTTCTCCCTCATCTTGTGCGGAATGCTCTTCTACACAAGCGTCGTTCTTTACATTAATTATACTGTGTGTTGTTTGCAGTTAAAATGTGTATATATATATATATATATATATATATATATATATATATATATATATATATATATATATATAATATATATATATACACACACAGTGCATTCCGGTTAATTGGGATGCCGGTTAATTAGGGCAGCCGCTTTATTGGGCCAATACTGCGAGAACAGAAACAAACGTGCTAAATGTACTCTAATTGCACCCGGTTAATTGGGACAACAGCGCCGCTTAATTGGTCCAGTCGCAGCGCCATCTTGTGTCTTAGCCATTGTTACTCATTCATCGCCTGCTAGTGCTCAGTTGTGCTCAAGATGTCGCAACGGAAGGATCAATCATTAGCTGAAAAAATTGCTACTCTAGACCTCATTAGATCACAGCCTCCGAACACAAGTCAAAGGAAGCTTGCTGAAGTGACCGGCGTGGCGAAGTCTACGGTCTGCAGATTGTGGAAGCAAGAAGAAACGTTACGTTTGGAATGGGCTACGATAAAAAATGAAGCAGGGACGTCGAAGAAAAGAAAGAGAGAGGGAAAAGATCCTGAAGTTGATGAAGCATTGAATAAGTGTTTTTCCGTGGTTACAGCACGAGGTGTGCACGTCAGCGGTCCAATGTTTAAGTGCAAAGCAGAAGAGCTTGCTGTTAAACTTGAGCATGAAAACTTTAAAGCAACTGATGGATGGGTTTCTCGGTGGAAAGGGCGACATGCCATAAAATTTAAAAGAGAGCCTGATGAAAAGGCAAGTGCCGACGTTGCTGCAGCGGATGAATGGAAATCTAATAAATTATCAGATTTTATTAACGAATTCTCTGCAGACGACATTTACAACGCAGACGAAACGCGTCTTTTTTTATCGAGCCACGCCAGATGGTTCACTTGTTTATAAACATGGAGAACTTAGTGGTGCCTGACGCGGAAAAGAATTTGAGTGAAAAATCGAAAGTTTATCAACATTGCCACGTGTAATTAATAACGAAGTCTGCGATACCATTGACGATAACGCGCAATGCTACAGTGAAAACAGCGACTTCGAGGAAGAAACTGTGGAAGAGGTAGCAAGTAAGCGTAAAAGAACAGAAGAAGTAGAAAGTGAAGACGATGAAGCTGAACCAAGAAAAGTGACGCATTCTCAAGCTTCTGAATACGTTCGAGGGTTACATCTGTATTTCATGCAGGAGGGTATGGGAAATTCTCCACAATCCGCTCTAGACGTGTGTGCTGATTTCATACGTTCAAAAAAATTGGAGTCACTTAAGCAAACAACATTAAAACAATTTTTTAAGTAGGATTTTGCATAATTACTTTTAATTTACTGCCTGTTGAATGAAGGAATGTTTTAATTAAAATAGTATAATAAAGATGTTTATGATTCCTAATACATACGTATGTGAATTATTTGTGTTTGACACCCATTGGTGTTATTTTTATCTTCAAATCGGCCTACTCCGCATTATTGGGGCAGCCGCTTAATTGGTCCAAACCACTCAGGTACGGATGTGTCCCAACTAACCGGAATGCACTGTGTGTATATATATATATATATATATAATATATATATATATATATATATATATATATACACACGGTAATTCAATAAGCATCCGCACTTTTTATTTTCACATCTGATAGATTATAAACACATCACTTCTCAACATAGTCTCCCTGTTTCACAATACACTTAGTCCAGTTACCTACAAGCTTCCTAATGCCATCACAAAAGAATGTTTTTGGCTGTGTACGTAGCCAGTCATGCACCGCCTCCTTCAGGTCATCATCGCCTTGGAATCGCTGACCTCTCAAAGCGTCTTTTATTGGTCCAAACAGGTAAAAATCCGAAGGTGCTAAGTCTGGACTGTAGGCTGGATAGTCGAGAACTTCAAATTTAAGTTCTTGAAGGCATTTTCTAGTCTGTGCAGCGGTATGAGGGCGCGCATTGTCGTGTAACAGAATAACACCTTCCGACAATCTCCCTCTCCGTTTTGTGCGAATTGCTTACTTTAACTCATTCCGAAGCATGTCAGAATATGATGCACTTGTTACTGTAGTTCCACGCTCTAGATAATGTTCAAGGATAGGGCCTCGTGTATCACAAAACAGTGTTAGCATAACTTTACCTGCTGACGGCTGCGCTTTGAACTTCCTGCAACGGGAGATGTTGGATGCTTCCATTGCATGCTCTGTCGTTTGCTTTCTGGTTCATAGTGATGGATCCAGGTTTCATCTCCAGTGATAATGCGCTCCAAAAAGTTTTCATCTTCATTATGATACCGCGCCAAAAGACGAGAGCAGACGTCCATACGATTACGCTTGTGCTCTTCTGTCAACTGGCGATGATGAAGGAGGCGGTGCATGACTGGATACGCACACAGCCAAAAACATTCTTTTGTGAGGGCATTAGGAAGCTTGTAGATCGCTGGACTAAGTGCATTGAGAAACAGGGAGACTATGTTGAGACGTGATGTGTTTATAATCTATCAGATGTGAAACTAAAATTGTGAAAATAAAAAGTGCGGATACTTATTGAATTACCCTCGTGTATATATATATATATATATATATATATATATATATATATAGTATATATATTAGTGGTGGACCGAATATCCACATCCGCATATGCGGATATCCGCGTCATTTTTAACATCCGCATCCGCACTTCTGACTGCGGATGTTATGCGGATATTACCTCTAATAAATTATGCAATTTACAATTAAATTAGCTTATAAAGTAGCTTATAAGGCCCAGTCATGCACATTTCATGTAAAGTATTAATTATTAATGAACAAACAAATATATAAACCTCAAAATATAAATACCTGGTAAGTGGTAACACAGGTTTGCCTCAAAATATAAATACCTGGTAAGTGGTAACGCAGGTTTGCCATTTTGGCCGATTTTCGGCCAAATCTGAGAATTTTGGCAATTTCTGAAGATGTTTGGCCATGAAAAACGTATTTGGTCTATCACAAATTTTTTGGCCGATTTTTTACCTTTTTAATGTTCATTTCCAGACTACCCAAAACTGATCCAAAATTAGTAAATTTGTACGGAAATAAATATTAAAGAAACAGTTTCAAGATCCCGGCGAGGATTCGAACACACGGCCGTCAAACGTCGGGATCTTGAAACTGTTTCTTTAATATTTATTTTCACAGCGTGCTACTACGCTTGTATATATAATTTGTACGGAAAATGACGTAGAAAAGATCAATTAAACTTTGGGGAATTTTTTTCTCCAGTAATAGAAAATCTCTTTTTTTCGGCTAAGTGGCAAGGTGGCAACAGTTAGTTTGTCATTTTGAGGGAGTGAGGGTGAGCCGGTGATCAGTTGCAAAGCAAGCTTAATTAGTGCAGCTGTGTGGGATATAGTATAGTTGCTTTGATTTATGAATATATAAATAAGTGCCTTCTAATTACTTAGATTATAAATAGCCCTTCAAAATGGGAAAGTGGAAAAATATTTATAATGATAGCAGGCAATACAACAAAGATTGGGAAAAACGATTTAAATGGCTTACGTGGAAGAACAATAATTGTATGTGCAAGTGGTGCAATCGTGTATTAACTAATATGCGTAAGTCTGCTTTTAATGAGCATGAGAAATCTGTAAAACATAGAAAGAATGTCAATAGTTTTACAAACTCAAATAAAATTTCAGACATATTTAGCAACGTAGCTAGTACACAAAATATAAGCAAGGATCTTAAAGAGTTTGAAATCAAATATAGTGTACAAACTAGGGGTTAAAACCGGTATTCAAATACCGGTATTAATACCGGTATTGAAGAAGTACAAATAATACCGATACCGATATTATAGGTTTTCGGTATTGACAAAAATTGCTATTGTAAAATTTAGGCAATTTAGTCCTCCGATAGGCAAATAAACTGTTTTTGGAGGATTCGGAGAAAAAAAAAGTTTCGGGGTATTTTGCAGTTAACCTCTTTTTTTCGTTTTCTATTGATTTCTATCAAAGAAAACTATTTATTGCACTAACTTTTATAAATTTATATTATGTATGGATCATGAAAAGAGGTTATAACAAACAAACAAAACAAACAAAAACTCTTTATTGCAGACATAAATATATATATATATATATATATATATATATATATATATATATACATAATAATTCTTATAAACCAGATTTATCGTGTTCTAGGAGACTTTAATAAGTAATGCTTTAAACTGTAACGTATTTTGTCAATTTTTTCGCTTCAAACGTTTTAAAACGTATTAGATACGTTCAAAAACGTATGCACACGATTTCGAATCATCGCGTTCCCAAATCCCAATGCATCGTTCTTTCTTCTTACATTTGTCACTTGGATTTTCAACATTGTAGAGGAAGGTTGTGTTGCTAATAGATCTATCTGATTTAAACATTTTACAAATAACTTTTGCGATATTCTTATATGAAGAAAACTTTTAAAACTAATATACCCCTTCAAACTTTTGTCAAGAATGTCAAGAAAATCATTAGCGTGGAACTATTTCTATCTACCCCAGTAGTTGTATAATAATATGCTAAAAAAAAATTCAAATAATATTTTTATTACAATTTAGTAATTTACTGTATAAACTTTTTCGAATAGAATGCCATCTATTTGGAGTTGGGTCATTAATTTATAGTAAATATGGTGAGTACTGCAAGTCCCTCAGACTTGTGGGAGGGTTGGTAGGGTGGCACCATAATAAATCAAAATAAATTATTTTTTTCATAATACCGGTATCAATACCGGGATTAGCATAATTGCCTCCAAATACCGGTATTGAAAATTTTCGGTATTATGCAAGCACTAGTACAAACAGCTTGTCATTGTAGTATACGATCAGTTGATCACCAAATTGATCTGGTAGCAAGTTGCAGTAAAGGAAGCGTACTTAAAAAAGTCAAGTTACATCGAACAAAATGTATGTGTTTAATTAAGAATGTTGTTGCTGTGGCTTTGCGTGAGGATTTAGGTGATGATTTAAAAAACTCAAAATATTCATTATTAATTGACGAATCTACTGATGCGAGCGTCACAAAACTAATGTGTTTGTGCGTAAGATATTTTTCTACTAAGCACCAGAGAGTGCAAACCTCCTTCCTAGGAATAATTCCTGTGATATCAACAACTGGTGAGTCTTTTTAAAGCCATTGAAATTTTTTTTACTACAAATAACATTGATATAAATAATTGTATTGGCCTTGGAACAGATGGAGCAAATAATGTTAGTGGTGAACATAATTCAGTATTTTCAAGATTCAGAAATATGAACCCAAACATTACATTTGTAAAATGTACATGCCATAGTTTGGCATTATGCTACCAAAAGGCATTTGCTTGCTTACCTTCTAATTTAGTGTTCCTTATATCTAGGCTGACCATATTTCCTTGAGACAAAAACGGGACATTGGGATGGCAAAAAAGGGACGGGGTTATGTAATATTCTGTATTCATGAAAAAGTAAGTACATAAACCGGGACAAAATTGACATTTTTATTAAAACGACGGGACGGCCAGGAAATATAAAACAAACGGTACGTATGGTCAGCCTACTTATATCTGAAATTTCCAATTGGTTTAGCGTGAGTTCCCTTCGTCGAGACGACTACAAAAAGATTTATTCAGCAATGAATGATGGGAATACAAATTACGAAAAATTTGTCAGTCCGAGTACTACTCGTTGGTTAGTTAGGGGGAAATGTATATATATAATCTTGCAGCAATGGGAGGAACTCATGGCGTACTTTAGTTCTATTGTCGAAAAGAACTATACGACACGCACCCTAAAGGATATGCTTCTAGATGAAACCAATAAACTTTATCTTCACTTTGCTTGCCCAATAATTCAGAACTTCGAGTCTGTGAATGCAGTTTTCCAAACTTCAAATCCTAATCTTAGTAAATTTTTTGATAACCTGGAAGAGTTGAGGAAATTTGTCCTTCAAAAAGTCTATAGAGATTTCGGCAAAAAAAAACTCCATGGGACCTATTCCGTGATGCTAAATTTGGGGAAAAGTTTGAATATGAGTTGAAATGCAGTAGCTTAAGCGTGGATAGAAAGAACGTGATCAAGCAACGCTGTCTTGAATTTTTTATGGAAATTATCAAACAAGTTGACCAAAGAATTGATAGCTCTACTATGAAAATAAAATATGTTAAATGCTTTGATCCAAATATTATACTCAGCCACACTAGACCACTGTTTAGTGAAGTCAACATTGAACACCTAATCAAACAAGAAAAATTCAATGCAATGACGGTAGCTAACCAATACGAACGAATTTTAATGAAAGTTAATTGGCGGGATGAATTTCCAGACAAACAAATTCCGAAAAATCCGATCGACTTTTGGGTGTATGTTCTAAATTATGAAAATGCTGCTGGCGAAAAGTGCTACCATGAACTTGCAACCATTGCCTTGGATTGTATTGTATTCCTGTCAGTACTGCGTTTGTTGAAGGAGTCTTTTCCCACGTAACAAATGTAAAGACCAAAGCTAGAAATAAAATAGTTCCTGAAAACTTAGATGCGCTCCTGCATATAAGAACACATCTTCTAACAAATGAACAGTGCTGCAAAAACTTTGAAGTTACCAAAAAAATGTTAAGTCTTTTTAACAGCAAAATGTACAATGTCAAAGCCCCAAACGATCCCCAGAACCAAGTACGAGTGAAATAGTAGATGCTGAAAATTTGGAGGTGCTGGAGTCATTTGATGACATTCTTTCAGTGCACTTTTAAAAAAGGTAGGCATATTAAATGAAAATAATTTTTTTTATATTTTTAAGTTCCTAGAACATTTACATAGGATTGATTAATTTGGAAAAGTTTATTAGAAGGGAAAGGAAACATTATTTTTCAGCTTTCTGGCCCGAAGCTCAGAAATATTTCCATTTATTAGCATTTAATATAATCAAACTGATAATCCAGTACTTACAAACTATGTTATTCAATTACAAATGGGTCATAAGGTGGTTAGAAGGTTATAGTATTCGATTTTAGCCTAAAATCATGGAACGAAGCGAAAAAATTTGGGTCTGTCCGATTTCAATGTTAAATGTCCGATATTTAGGATGCATCTGTCCGATTTTAAGAAATATCATCTGGCAAACCTGACTTGAAGTCAGTGGGAGATATTTGGAATGACTTGCTATATGATATAATGTTATAATAATAATGTTACAGACCAACAAAGACCCTAGGATCCACTCATGGCTGGTCCACCTAACTGTGTTCGTAATTGTGTATTGTGTACGTCCTCCGTGGTGGCGGAGGGGACCTACAATTTTACGTGGGTTCCGAACGACAAGAACATAAGAAATTTATGCAAAAACCGCTGTACATTGGCAACGACCAATTTTTACAAAACTAAATAATTATCAATTTAAAACTAATTAATTATCGATTTAAAACTAAAGATAGAATCTCTGGATTCAGAGGACCAAGTCATAATAGACTACTATCCACAAATATGTTACACTCTATATCTATTTATAACCGACATGCAAATATATCAGATCAAAGAATCCAGTCAATTTCATTACGGCATCCATCAATACTAGTACCTTGCCAACGAAAAATAAGTCACGGTCCATATCGATTGCGGACCAAGTCAAAATTTACAACAATATACATTACAATATATATACTTAGGAGGAAAAGTGTAAGTGTGGCTATAAAGACTGTACAGTAATGTAGAAATGTGTGTGCACCCATTTTGGGTCTCCCATTTCAAGGTATTTGTGGGGCAAGTGAAGATCATGAGTTTTTCAATACCTCACAGTACTATGGGGGATACCGCTCGGCAGAGGAATCTCTTTAAATGGGGTGTGTAAGGACAGAGAGTATCCCCTAACCCAAGATGTTGCCTCCCTATATCCCACAACACTTGTGTTGAGCTGTGGGATCTATCACCACAAAGCCTTAATTTTACTACCTTAAACTATACCGAGTCTATCAACATATGCGTCTAATCGATTTTTAAACATGTTTATAGACGTGCTACTAGTTACTTCTACCGGCAAACTATTCCAGCTATTTACTATTCTATGCGTAAAAAAATTTTTGCAACTGCTGTCTCGAACCTTCAACTTGTCAATTTACACCGTTATTTCTTGTCCTATTATATTGAGATATTTCGAAAAAGCTATCTCTATCTACGTTATCGAACCCATTCATAATTTTGAAAACCTGGATTAGATCACCCCTTAGCCTCCTAGTCTCGAGTGTAGTCAATTTTAACTCCTTAAGCCTATCCTCGTACGAATTTGACCTAAGCGACGGAATCATCTTAGTTGCTCGTCTTTGAACTCTTTCGATTTTGTCTATATCTTTGCGCATATGCGGATTCCAAAATTGGACCGCGTACTCCAAGTGGGGTCTAACTAATGATTTATAAAGAGGAACTATAATATCGCGCGATTTGTACTCAAAATTTCGAGCTATAAAACCTAACATTTTGTTCGCCTTATTGACCGCTGCTGTACTTTGTTTCGCTACTTTTAAATCACCAGTGACTATAACTCCTAAATCTTTTTCCTGCTCTACGCTTGTTAAATCTTTCCCTGACATACTATACGCAAAATTACCGTTACGCGAACCTATATGCAAAATTTTGCACTTATCAACGTTAAATCTCATTTGCCATGTGACTGACCAATCAACGATTTTATTCAGATCTTCCTGAATTTTACCTCTATCTTCGTTATTAATCGCCCTACCACCCAGTTTCGTGTCATCCGCAAACTTTGAAACTGTACTGACTAGGCCGACATCTAAAGCGTTAATATATATAAGAAAAAGCAAGGGGCCCAATACAGAACCCTGAGGAACGCCACTCGCTACATTAGCCCAACACGACTCCGCTCCATCAACGACCACCCTCTGTTTCCTGCCTCGCAACCACCCTTCTAGCCAATTTATTACTACACCCCTGATTCCATGAGCCTTAGTTTTTTCAATGAGTCTTTTGTGCGGCACGGTGTCAAACGCTTTTTGAAAATCTAAATACACTATATCAACCGCCCGATGGCTATCGTAAACGTCAACCACGCTTTGGAAAAATTCTAAAAGAAGTTAAGCAAGATTTGTTTCGCCTAAATCCGTGCTGCGTATTTCTAACTAGCTTATGCACTTCTAAGTGTTCGACTGTACGATCCCTAATTATTGATTCCAGTAGCTTACCTACAACAGACGTTAAACTGATTGGCCTATAATTTCCCGCCGCACCTTTATCGCCTTTCTTAAAGATGGGTGTTACGTTTGCTAACTTGAAATTATCTGGTACGGACCCCTCAGAAATAGACGCATTAAAAATCTTTGTCAGCGGCACAACAATGCTATCTTTTAATTCTTTTAGTTGTATGGGATATATGGAATCCGGCCCCGGTGATTTACGCGTTTTCATTTTATCAATATAGCGCATTACTTCCCCTTCACTAACCACGATATTATCCAAAAGTATTACCATTATCAAAAGGTATTATATCTATGACCATAGGGATATTCGTTACATCTTCTATAGTAAAAACTGACGTAAAAAATTCGTTTAGCAAGGTAGCCATTTCCTTGTTTACAGAAACTAGATCTCCGTTTACATTTTTCAAAGGCCCCAAGACACTTTTTACTGGATTTCTATTATTGACGTATTGAAAGAATCGCTTGGGGTTTTCTTAACGGTCACGAGCTATGGAGATTTCAAATTCGCGCTTCGACTTTTTTATTACACTTTTCGCTTCAAGCCTTAGAGATATGTAGTTGTTTCATAACCACAAATTGTCTTTATCGCATTTATGTAGCCTATAAGCCCTATCTCTACTCTTTATAATGTCTCCTACTCTAGAAATAAACCACAAGGGCTTGTTGTTTACTTTCGCACGCTTAATTTTGTACGGTACACATTCCTCATTTATAGTCCTAAATACTGTTTCGAACGATTCCCACAATAGTTTTGCGTTGGAGTTCCCCATTACGTTTTCCCAATTGACGTGTGAAAATTTATTTCGAAATTTACTAAAGTCTGCGTGCTGGAAGTTAGGAATTTTGGTCGAGTTAGTTGGTTTCGAGTGACTTACTGAGAGGACAAACTCTACCACATTGTGATCGCTATTGCTTAACGTCTCCATAGCTCGTGACGGTAAAGAACACCCGAAGCGATTCTTTCAAAACGTCAATAATAGAAATCCAGTAAAAAGCGTCTTGGGGCCTTTGAAAAATCTAAACGGAGATCTAGTTTCTGAAAACAAGGAAATGGCTACCTTGCTAAACGAATTTTTTACGTCAGTTTTTACTATAGAAGATGTAACGAATATCCCTATGGTCATAGATATAATACCTTTTGATAATGGTAATATTTTGGATAATATAGTGGTTAGTGAAGGGGAAGTAATGCGCTATATTGATAAAATGAAAACGCGTAAATCACCGGGGCCGGATTCCATATATCCCATACAACTAAAAGAATTAAAAGATAGCATTGTTGTGCCGCTAACAAAGATTTTTAATGCGTCTATTTCTGAGGGGTGCGTACCAGATAATTTCAAGTTAGCAAACGTAACACCTATCTTTAAGAAAGGCGATAAAGGTGCGGCGGGAAATTATAGGCCAATCAGTTTAACGTCTGTTGTAGGTAAGCTACTGGAATCAATAATTAGGGATCGTATAGTCGAACACTTAGAAGTGCATAAGCTAGTTAGAAATACGCAGCACGGATTTAGGCGAAACAAATCTTGCTTAACTAATCTTTTAGAATTTTTCCAAAGCGTGGTTGACGTTTACGATAGTCATCGGGCGGTTGATATAATGTATTTAGATTTTCAAAAAAGCGTTTGACACCGTGCCGCACAAAAGACTCATTGAAAAAACTAAGGCTCATGGAATCAGGGGTGTAGTAATAAATTGGCTAAAAGAGTGGTTGCGAGGCAGGAAACAGAGGGTGGTCGTTGATGGAGCGGAGTCGTCTTGGGCTAATGTAGCGAGTGGCGTTCCTCAGGGTTCTGTATTGGGCCCCTTGCTTTTTCTTATATATATTAACGATTTAGATGTCGGCCTAGTCAGTACAGTTTCAAAGTTTGCGGATGACACGAAGCTGGGTGGTAGGGCGATTAATGACGAAGATAGAGGTAAAATTCAGAAAGATCTGAATAAAATCGTTGATTGGTCAGTCGCATGGCAAATGAGATTTAACGTTGATAAGTGCAAAATTTTGCATATAGGTTCGCGTAACGGTAATTTTGCGTATAGTATGTCAGGGAAAGATTTAACAAGCGTAGAGCAGGAAAAAGATTTAGGAGTTATAGTCACTGGTGATTTAAAAGTAGCGAAACAAAGTACAGCAGCGGTCAATAAGGCGAACAAAGTGTTAGGTTTTATAGCTCGAAATTTTGAGTACAAATCGCGCGATATTATAGTTCCTCTTTATAAATCATTAGTTAGACCCCATTTGGAGTACGCGTCCAATTTTGGAATCCGCATATGCGCAAAGATATAGACAAAATCGAAAGAGTTCAAAGACGAGCAACTAAGATGATTCCGTCGCTTAGGTCAAAGTCGTACGAGGATAGGCTTAAAGAGTTAAAATTGACAACACTCGAGACTAGGAGGCTAAGGGGTGATCTAATCCAGGTTTTCAAAATTATGAATGGGTTCGATAACGTAGATAGAGATAGCTTTTTCGAAATATCTCAATATAATAGGACAAGAAATAACGGGTGTAAATTGACAAGTAGAAGGTTCGAGACAGCAGTTGCGAAAAACTTTTTTACGCATAGAATAGTAAATAGCTGGAATAGTTTGCCGGTAGAAATAATTAGTAGCACGTTTATAAACATGTTTAAAAATCGATTAGACGCATATGTTGATAGAAAGGGTATAGTTTAAGGTAGTAAAATTAAGGCTTTGTGGTGATAGATCCCACAGCTCAACACAAGTGTTGTGGGATATAGGGAGGCAACGTCTTGGGTTAGGGGATACTCTCTGTCCTTACACACCCCATTTAAAGAGATTCCTCTGCCGAGCGGTGCCCCCCATAGTACTGTGAGGTATTGAAAAACTCATGATCTTCACTTGCCCCACAAACACCTTTAAATGGGAGACCCAAAATGGGTGCACACACATTTCTACATTACTGTACAGTCTTTACAGCCACACCTACACTTTTCCTCCTAAGTGTATATATTGTAATGTATATGGTTGTAAATTTTAACTTGGTCCGCAATCGATATGGACCGTGACTTGATGGATACCGTTGCGAAAAATGCTCTGTATGAATTGGTCCACAATTAACCCACCCCTTATATCTCCAGTCTAACTATAGAGTAGATCAAGTCTAGCCTAGAGGGGTCAGCCTAGAGATTCCGGAAATGGTCCAGAGCGGGCAGATAAATTGAGGTCCACAGTAGGATTCCTCACCAAATTAGGTTAGGGCAATCTACCTTCACCTTTGTTAAGCTATGAGTTGATGCTGGGTCTTAGGCCACAATGTAGGCCTAACTTGTCTGACCCAGCTTAATTTAATGTTAATTGCTGGGTTAAAAACACAATTAGTCACTTACTGCTAGTTATTAGAGATCTCTTTTCTCCTTGTTAATTGTCGAGAGCGTACTTGCTGGTGGGGATCTTTTTCGTTGTCTGTCTCGTCCCTTCCTCCGTTCCGTCCTTTCGCCCCGTTCCTCGTTTTCGTTCTCCTTTGTTCTCCTTTCGCGGGGCTTTTTCCACCAGCGTGTCTTGGTTTTTTCCTCGGTTGGTTGATCGGTAATGTATATCTATTACCGAGCACGCTCTTGTCACACAGTATATAAATACTAGTGTGGAGAATAACTCTGGTGAGCAACCAATTGGTTTCATCCACCCAGTTATTGACATAAAAGGAATTTAATAATTGTTAGATTAACTACCTACCTACTCAGTGAACCATTTTCGTTACCTCCCAACTACCCACTCATCAGTTTTCCATATACTGGGGGCCCCGGGAGATAAAAATTTTGGTGTCATTGTCACCAATTTTTATGTCTGAGTGTAGACTAGCTAACTATTTGACTGTAAATGCCTGTTAATCTGATTAACAGTGCCTATCCTCACCTTCTCATGGAGAAGGTGTAGCATTTAATTAGAAGAGAAAATATACATCCATAGGATGAAACTGTCTATGGTCTTTACCATAAGAAAAGAAAAAGTGAAAGTTAGAAGATAAAATTACAATTCCCCAGCATCTATTTTTTGTTGTAAAAATAGTCGCGCCTTTAATGCTGTTTGTCGCTGAGGTCTTGTGTCTGTCAATGTTGTAGTAGGATGCGTTACCACTCCTACTGTCAAAGGAATAGTTACTGGAAGTTCAGTGTCTCCAGTTGTTACTGTCAGTGGAGAAGGTTCTCCAAAGTCCATTGTTTTGGGTCCAGACTCTAAAGGGTACAAAAGAGAAATGTCTCTTGTTGTGTCACCCGTTGAAGTCCTTAATTTGACCACTCTTGTTACCCCGTCTGCCCCTGGTCTGAGTTCTAAAACTCTAGCCAGAGGCCAGTATTGTCTTGGAGTACTGTCATGTATGAGAACAAGGTCCCCTACCTTAATTGTGTCAGACCAATCCTTCTTAGTCATTTGTTTATGTCTCTCCCTTAGACCCATCAAGTACTCAGTTTTCCACTGTTTAATGAAATGAGCTTTAACTCTAGTTAAATGTTGTAACTTAGTCTGGAGCTCATCATGTCGTTGAGTCCAGTTTGGGTCTTCTGAAGAGTCTATATTGTAGTCCGGCAGGAGACTAACTTGTTCTCCCCGAATCAAATGATTTGGAGTTAATGGTTCCGGGTCATTAATGTTGTCACTCACATAAGTGAGTGGTCTATTGTTAATGATGTTCTCAATCTCAGCCAGGAGAGTGAGCAACTCAAATAAGTGTATCTGTTTTTTACCAATTGCTTTCTTCAAGCAATTCTTTACTGTTTGTATATTCCTCTCCCAGATAGAACCATACCAAGGAGAGGCAACCGGAATATACTTCCACTTTATGTTTGAATTTTGTATATATAATTGTGTGATTCATGCTTAACAAGTCGTGGATGACTTGTTCACCAGCCTTGAAATATGTAGCATTGTCAGTCCAAACTGTCTTGGGTACTGAATGTCGTGCACAGAATCTCTTAAAGACAGCAACAAAAGATTCTGCTGTAAGGTCCTCCACAACATCCAGATAAACAGCTCGTGAGGCAGCACATGTAAACAGTACAATGTACATTTTTTGTTCAGTGTCACCCCCCTACAGTCAATGCTCCTGTATAGTCAATGCCTACAGTCTCAAAGGGTCTGTTGAGAGTAACTCTCTCCTCTGGCAAAGCAGGAGGATTTGGTTTCCTATAGGGCCTAGCATGAATACGCCTACATGTGACACACTCACTCAGGACTGTTTTAACAGTGATCCTTCCCTTGGGTATCCAATAAGTTTTTCTTAATGTAGTTAGTGTCTGTGGTACCCCCATATGATACATCATTGTGTGTTTTCTGATGATTAATGTTGTCAAATAGCTAAATCTAGGTAAAAGGATTGGATGTTTGCTTTTGTATGACAGTTTTGATTTGTCTAATCTCCCTTTACACCTTAGAAGGCCTTCCTCATCTCTGAACAAGTTTAGATCCACAACTACTGATGGTACAGGTTCTTTTGTTTGTTTCCCATTAGTCAAGAATTCTAACTCTTTATTGTACTCTTTTGTTGTGCATGGCCTATCCAGTATTTGGTTGCAACTTCTGTATAATTATGATTGTTTTTATTTAGCTGTTTGTTATTGTAAACAGTTGTGAGCAAACCTCAAACAGTAGGCTGTGACCCTGACAAGTTTGTTGAAATCAGAATAATTTCATAATTAGTGATTGGTTCAACCTTTTCATTTGAAAAGATTAAATTTAATGTCAAGTTAACTTGTTCCACAGGCCATTGGTCTGTATTACAGAGCCACTTAGGTCCCATAAACCAAGTTTTGTTTGACTTCAACAACTTGTAGGATAAACCTCTGGTCAGAAAGTCTGCTGGATTTTGTTTAGTTGGAACATAGTGAAAGTTTACTTGTAGGCTTTCATTAGCTTCAGCTATTTCTTTTAGCCTATTTCTTACAAAGATATTCTTACTATTAATGCTATCATTCCGTATCCAGGCAAGACAAATCTGACTGTCAAGCCAGATGTGGATATCAGTTATGTTCACATCATGGTAAGCATCCTTAAGCAATGAAATGGTTTTAATGGCTAATGCAGCAGCCAATAGTTCCAATTGAGGTATGGTTCGGGTAGGTTTGAGAGGTGCAACTTTCCCTTTTGCATAAATTAGATGACTTTCTGTAGGACTTACAAGATACGCACAGCACCCATAAGCTTGTGTGCTTGCATCAGCAAACACATGAAGTCTCTGGGGCTTATCCCTAAACCCACAGCACCTTTGAATTTTAATGTTCTGCACTTTTGTTAAATCAGCAGCTAACTTCTTCCAAGATTTTTGATTTTCATTTGTTATTGGATCATCCCACCCAACATTTGTCCTCCAAATTTCTTGGAGGAGAATCTTTGATTTTATTGTTGAAGGCAGGAATAGACCCATGGGATCAAAAATTTTGGAAGCCTCTGATAATATTTGTCTTTTAGTATTTGCTTCCTCATCAAGTTTAAAACCTTTAGTACAGATTGAATCATGACTGTTAGAAGTTGCATCCAAATACCAGTTCATACCTAAAGTTTTAACTCTGTCTGATGGCTCAGTAAGACCATTATTATCCTTTAAAATCTTTTTGTTTAAATCCTCATCATTTGAAATCCACTCTCTAAGTTCAAAGTTACCTTGTTGCATAATGTTTTGAGAGTGTTCATAGACTTCAGATAATTCAGATTTTGTTGTTGTTGAGCCTATTAGATTGTCTACGTAAAAATGTTCCTTAAGGAAGTTCAATGTTAAAGAGTTATTAAACTGGTTCAAATGATGTCTAATTGTCAATGCTAATAGGCTAGGTGAGCAATTGGCTCCAAACAACACAACATTAAATCTATAGGTTATGAACCCTTTATTCAAATCAAATGGATCCTTGAACCATAAGAACCTAAGTTGGTTCTTATCATATTCATTTTTTAGATTTATTCTCAAAAATGCCTTTGAAATGTCACTTGTACGGCATATTTCTAACCTGAACCTCAGTAAGATCTTCACAAGGTCAGAAATGAGATTAGGACCCTCAATCAGGCAATCATTCAAACTGTGTTTATCACTGTCTTTGAGGCTACAGTTATATACTACTCTGAGTTTTGTTGTTGGGGCATCTTGTCGATAAACCCCCCTGTGGGTTAAATAATGACAACCATCTTTTTTAAAAGGGTTATTTGTTACTTCTTCAATGAAGCCTTTCTGTAGCTGTTCTTTGAAGACATCACTGTACTTTTTAATATTATTATCTTGTTGAGTTTTTTCATTACTTTATATAAATGTCCTTTAGCTACTTTGAGATTGTCTCTTAAAGTTGGACAATTTATTTTCCAAGGTAACTCAATAAAATAACTATTGTCTTTGCATTGAATGGTGTCTTCAAATCTTTCTACCATTAACTGATCTTCTGAAGTTTGATTTGTGTCATGTATACCCACAGATTCTAGCAACCATAAAGTTTGAATTGCCTCATCCAAAGTTTCATTTGATAATGATGAATTAATGTTCTCAGTTGAGATAATATTATTCAAAGTGTTGCTATTCTTACAGGTGTTATGTAGGACTGAATTGAGACACATAGTATTTGTTGGTCATGAACTATTTTGGTTTAGGTCTAGGTTGTATTTGGATAGATCACCCAAAGGGGCTATCCCTGATGGAGTCTGAATAGCTATACCATTACCTATCTCTACTATGCCCTTATGAATAAGATTAATATAATCTGCCCCTATTAACATTTCAATGTTAGCTACTGTGTTGTTAGTGATATGTCTATCAGCTATTTTGTAGTGTTTTCCCAAATGATTTATGGTTTGTTCTAGTTTGGGTATAACCAGTTTCTTTTGTCCTACTTTAGAAATAATAACTGCTTCAATTTTCTCTAATTTATTTTCTAAATGTAGTTCCAGGTCAATTGTCTTATAGCTATTTTTGTCCGAGTTATCCTTAACAAAGGATGCAATATTGAGTTTTTGTTCATTCGGGTTTGGTGTCAAACCCAATTTATTAACTACATTTTGTGAAACAAATGTTTGTTGAGAACAACAGTCTATAAGACATCTCACTGGAGTGGTGCTACCCTCACTATTCACTAAGTCCAAAGTAATAGTTGGTAAAAGAATCTCAGTGTTTCTTGTTACGTTGTTTGAACAAACAGAATGTCCCATGAAAGTGGCATTTTCTTGATTACCTTTGTTTGGGGGAGGTATCTTTTGAGTTTGAGTACTATTGTTTGGACACTTTGGTGAATCACACATTGATGAGACATGTAAACTTTTACAAAACTTACACTTGAATCTTAACCTAGATTTACAGTTTTTCTTATAATGTCCCTGACCAGTACACTTTTTACACAGGTTCAACTGTTCACATCTTTTAGCTCTTTGGTTAAAGTCTGAATATTTGTCACACCCAGTACTACTGTGTTCATTACTTGCACAAAATTTGCAATGTGGTGTGTAAGTTGAGGCAGCAGTTACATTAAAGTTCTGTAATGTAGGTGTTCGTGTATTATAGTTGATCACATTTGATTCTACAGTATCAAGTTTTGTCTGTTTGGCTGTAGCTAGTTGGTCTCTGGGAACAGTCTTTGGTTTATCCATAGTCTGGGTCTTATTTGTGTGGAAAATCTCTCAATTTGTAATTAGTTAGGATATTGGGGAAGTGTTTTCTTATATCTTCCAGATTAGGATAATTTTCTCCCGTCTTTAGAATTAAAATATCTTTAACCCTCAAAGGAAGGCACCTAAGTACTATGCCTTGTATAATCCAAGATGAAGCTTTAATATCTATCTCATTGCTAACTAGTTGTCCTATAATAGCTTCTAATTTTGTATAAAAATTTTCTATATCACTATGGTTATCTTTTATGGGTGCAAATTCAAAAATTTGTTGAGATAATTCATATACAATCTCATCTTTATTAATGTAATTGCGTTTTAAGAGATCAATAGCTACTTCATATGAATTCCCTACGGCTGGTAAATAGGCTATCAGGTTATAGGCTGGGCCTTTAAGGAAACTAGTTAAGTAGCTAAACTTTTCAACAGTTGAAATATAAGGTTTATTACCTATTAAATTCTCAAATTTGTCAATGAAAGATGGGAATTGTACCGTGTCCCCTTCAAATGTTGGTACTAGCAAAATGGGTAACTGAGCCCTCAATCTTGTGGGACTCAGGATTTAGTATGCCACTTAAATTTTGTTGAAGGTTAGCTCTACTTTGATTAAAATCAGAATTAGGTTTATTTGGTGTAAGTCAGTCAAACGAGACCGTAGTCTCCTTATTTGCTGTTCAATTGAGATTACCTGATCATCATTATCAGCGTAAAGGTCTATCAATTGTTCTTCAGCCATTTCGGATTCAACTAACTCTGAAATACTCTCATTAATGGCTATTATTTCCTTCTTTTTAGTTTCCAATTTAAGAATTACACACTCTAAATCTTCCTTACCTGGTTGTGTAATATTGTTAAAAGTGTTCACAGCCTTTGTAACAGCTCCCAACTTTGCCCCCCTTTTCTTTTTTAACTTTTTCAATTCCGCACTATCCATGTCTAAGTCAAAATTGTTTAAGTGGGGATCGTAATGAAATAGAGGACAAGAAGAAATTACCAGAGAAGAGAGAGCACAGACAAAACAGTCAAGTTTAAATTTGGTTTAATCCCCACCAAGTACTTATGTGTCACTCAGGTCTAAGCTTATAAGAGAATGAGACTCCTTAAATGTAAATGTTTCCTAGTTAGGCCCTAGGTTGTAGACCAAATTAGGCTTGATTAGGTTAGGCTTAGGCTAGACCATTTAGCCTAATTCTGCAATTTTTTTTGTTAAGTAAGGTTAAGGTTTGTAAATTCCCCACACACGGACCACCAATGCGAAAAATGCTCTGTATGAATTGGTCCACAATTAACCCACCCCTTATATCTCCAGTCTAACTATAGAGTAGATCAAGTCTAGCCTAGAGGGGTCAGCCTAGAGATTCCGGAAATGGTCCAGAGCGGGCAGATAAATTGAGGTCCACATTAGGATTCCTCACCAAATTAGGTTAGGGCAATCTACCTTCACCTTTGTTAAGCTATGAGTTGATGCTGGGTCTTAGGCCACAATGTAGGCCTAACTTGTCTGACCCAGCTTAATTTAATGTGATTAATTTGCTGGGTTAAAAACACAATTAGTCACTTACTGTTAGTTATTAGAGAGTCTCTTTTCTCCGGTTGTGTAATTGTCGAGAGCGTACTTGCTGGTGGGGATCTTTTTCGTTGTCTGTCCTCGTCCCTCCTCCAGTTCCGTCCTTTCGCCCTGTTCCTCGTTTTCGTTCTCCTTTGTTCTCCTCTTCGCGGGGCTTTTTCCACCAGCGTTGTCTTGGTTTTTTCCTCGGTTGGTTGAGCGGTAATGTATCTCTATTACCGAGCACGCTCTTCTCACACAGTATATAAATACTAGTGTGGAGAATAACTCTGGTGAGCAACCAATTGGTTTCATCCACCCAGTTATTGACATAAAAGGAATTTAATAATTGTTAGATTAACTACCTACCTACTCAGTGAACCATTTTCGTTACCTCCCAACTACCCACTCATCAGTTTTCCATACCGTATTGAAATTGACTGGATTCTTTGGATCTGATATATTTGCACGTCCGTTATAAATAGATATAGAGTGTAACATATTTGTGGGTAGTAGTCTATTATGACTTGATCCTCTGGATCCAGAGATTCTATCTTTAGTTTTAAATCGATAATTAATTAGTTTTAAATTGATAATTATTTAGTTTCGTAAAAATTGGTCGTTGCCAATTTACCGGCAGTTTTTACATAAATTTCTTATGTTCTCGTGGTTCGGAACCCACGTAAAATTGTAGGTCCCCTCCGCCACCACGGAGGACATACACAATACACGATTACGAACACAGTTAGGTAGACCAGCCATGAATGGATCCTAGGGTCTTTGTTGGTCTGAAACATTATAACATCCGTAGTTATTACTAAATCTAAAATACTGTCCAACCTCGTAGGTTCCCCAACCTTTTGAATAAGAAAGCTATCCTCGAGAAAATTAACTAAACGATTACCTTCCGCGTCTCCCTGCATTGTATCGTAATTCACGTTGGCGCAATTAAAGTCACCCATAACTAAAGCCTGCTCACTACCGATTATTCTCTTTAGTTCACGATATAACGCTTCGTCCGTATCAGCTGCTTGATTAGGAGGCCTATATACAGTGATGGGCAGTATCTAGATACATGTATCGCCGATACGTATCGATCGATACTTTTGTATCGGTATCGGTATCGCTTTAGCTACTTGACAAAAGTATCGATTTATCAGTATCGCTAACGTCAATTTTCTTAAATGTATCGAAAAAAATCGATACTTCGATACATCGTTACATTAAGAAGAAGAAGCTAGAGCGTTTGAATTCGGAGGCATTGCGTCATTGTCAGCCACTTCTCAATGCAGTCACAGTAGGGTTCACTAAGCGGTTTGAAAAGTTTCTGTGCCTTGATGCGTCGCATGAGTGTAAAGCAGCAATATTGGCATCGTCTTCAAATCCTCTGTTCAAGTTAGAGTGGATGACAATAAAAGGCAAATTTAATACTAACATTGGCAAAAAGAGGGTTCAAGAAATGTTGGTTAATGCTGTTAAGAGCCTCAGCGAACAGACCCCCCCAGCAACAACTAAGTGATGCTGCATCTGACGGAAGTGCAGATGATTTCTTCTGTTATGAGTCTGCTTCCACTAATGTCTCTGCAACCCAAGATTCCACTGAGATGGAAGTTTTACAGTATCTGGGTGACGGAAGTCATTCTCTCCAATCTCTGAGGCAGTACCCAGGAATTCTACGGGTCTTCTTGAAGTATAACACACCACTACCATCCTCTGCTCCTGTAGAACGGTTGTTTAGTTTGGCTGGTCACATTCATGCTCCAAAAAGGAATAGACTGTCTGACCAGATGTTCAGCCAGCTGGTATTTTTGAAGGGTAATAGTAATTACTTTTAATTGTTAGTGTAATATTTTCAGTCATTTATGTATCCTACAAAATTAAAACATACTTTCATTAAATAAAGCAATTGTTTTTATTTACATCTATAAAACCCATTAAAATGTCGTTGATTTTACTTACAGTGCGTACAAATTACTAGTATAAACAATAATATCTAATACCTACATATTAAATGAATAATTATAAAAATGTACCGGCGATACATGTATCGGTATCGGTATCGCTTAAGACATCTAGAAAGTATCGGCGTATCAGTATCGCCTAAGACGTTCTTCATGTATCGATGTATCGGTATCGCTTTAGCGATTTTCATGTATCGATGCCCATCACTGCCTATATATAACCGCAACAACAAGTTTGAAATCGTTCAATTTAAGTTCTGCTAAAGTCGAATCTATCGGTTCTGGAATTGTGTGCTTTACTTCTATAACGTTCGCAGTATTATCTTTGATATACAACATAACACCGCCTCCTCGCCTACCTATTCTGTTTTTAACAAAAAGTCTATAACCCTTAATATGATACTCCCCTACAAAGTCACGTGTTTCAGTGCTAAGCCACGATTCACTTATCGCAATTACATCATAGTCTTTGCAAGCAATTAAAGAAAAAAATTCGTTTATTTTATTTCGTAGGCTACGAGCATTTAGGGATAAAACCTTCAAATTGTTTGTAACTGCGACACCTTCGCGAGCGCAGGGGAAATTTGTGGAATTTACGCTGGGACCGTTCGAGTTACGGCAGCCTGCAAAGAAGAGACAGTATTATGAAAGTCTTCCTAAACGCGCACCTCCAACGTCATTAAGATGAAGTCCATCCCCGAGGAACAAGTCCCCTCTGCCGTAGAAACTGTTCCAAAAATTTGCAAAATGCACTCCTTCCTGTTGGCAAAGAAACTTTAGGTTATTGTTATTATAGGGCGCCTTGCTGTAGAAATCGTTACGTTGGATAATTCGAGGAAGTATACCTGTTAAAACAATCTTATTAGTGTTCTCCTTTAGTCGCTCTAATAAGTCCCTGTACCTAGCCAGCAGTTCTTCCGATCTAGAATTTAAAACGTTATTATTACCGACATGAATAACATACGTTGTGTCCTCGGCGGTACCGTCTGTAAAATGGTCAACACTATTAATTATATCCTCCACCCTTGCACCAGGATAGCAGTAACGGCGCCTACGACGAAGGTTTCTCCCCACAGAATTCCTCGAGCTCCCCTCGAACAATGAAATCGCCAACGAGTCGTATTTCGGTTCATCAGCATCTTCGAAACCTAAAACAGAAAACTTATTGCTTGTTATTACTGGTAGACAAGTCTTTGCTTTTCTCAATGGAGCTCCATTTCGCACTCGAACGAAGGGTTGGGAACTGGGGGAAGAGAGAGGGCTATTAGTACTATTTATGTTATTAGTAGAAACTGAGGCAGGAGGGTTCGTAACTGGAGTCTCAAGGGATTCTAATTTTGCCGTCAGGAGCATCACGCTTTCTTCAAGCCTCAACCTGGCCTCCCTCTCACGTTCTAACTCGTTCCTCAGGACTTCCATGCTTGAGCACCACCTGCAAACTAACTGTTCATTATTATTAGCCATTGTAAACGCGTAAGCGGCAAATTTCCCTTCACAGCGACTGCAAGTACTTGACGGGGGTGCCATGCTTTTAATTAGTTAAAAAACAAACAAAAACAAAAAACGAACGTTTGGAAATTAATAAATTACAACGCAGGTATACTGCGCGCTCTTTGTGACGTCAGCTGCGAAAACCGGCAAAAATGTTCTTGAAACGCAGAAACAGGTTCTTGTAACACAATTTTATGCAAAATGAATATATAATTAAGCTACCGACGAAAGATCTGTTAAAGAAAAAGTATTAAATGGCACTTATCTGTCCGCTCTTCGCCCGACTTAATTCCTTTTTTCCCACGGTGATTGACCCTTCGTGAGGTCAGGTAGTGTGTGAAGGGAAAATGAACCTTAAGAAACCTCGTTTCTGATAAATTTGAAAAACAAAAAAGGCAAAACAAGGGAATTTCAACCTTATGAAACCTCGTGTAGTAATAGATTCGGAAAACAAACAAGGCACTACGCTTGGTTTAGTCAAGTAATATAGTAATGAATAAAGTCAATAAATGAAATATATTCGTTAATGAATGATTAGTAACACGAAGTAATTTAGTTAAGAATGCACCAAACACTTTTTTTTTTTTAAAGACACTTGACCGATAACCACTTATTCAATTGGTAACAATGGACACTCGATAAAACAAGCCTGTTCACAAGGAAAGACTGATCACGACTGATATGGTGAATAGTAGACTAACTCCTTAATTTCAAGAAAAAATTGGGCACTTTCATGACTGAAAGAGACAGTTTGTAAATTGTGTAAATATTTATATTTTAGCTCGAGTAATGCAGGCTACCTCGGTAGTGTTGTAAATAGTTTAAGGATAATTAATTGACTTGAGAATGATATTTTACAAAATTCGATCATAAATTACAACTTTAATTAGCTCATTCGTATTTAATTTTATTTGGAAAACATAAAGCCACTTCGGCCTATGACTTGGATAACGTCAATAGGCCCAAGAGGCTTCATGTTTTCCAATGTAATGTAAAACCTTAGGAGCTTAAAATTTTCTGTTAAATATCTTGTACAAAATTATTTACATGTTATTAGGCGAGCGTGAACCGACTAGATATAGGTAGGCTTTGATCGCGATTTCTAGTCACAGCAAATTACTTTTGTTAAAACGATCCAGTACTACAAAATCTATTATTTTAATAGAGTCAAACTCTCTTTTCCACAACTAGATGAGGTGTGGTAAGGGTGACTAATAAAACATGGCGACGGCAATGTTTACAATTCATTAAGAACCATAGTCTAGGCCAACTTAGTATACTCAGTGATTAAGTTAACTACATTATAATTATAAGTAACATACAAAAAGTTCTGCATGTTTAAAATTAACTTTGTAAAGTATTGCTTAAAGTAGCGTTCTTGGGCTTACGACAGACACAATAAAGGCGAGAGTAACGTCATATTTTCATTACATTACATTTGGAAAACGAAGCCACTGTGGCCTATGAAGGTTATCCAAGTCATGAGCTATGTTTTATAATAAGAATAATATCTTGCAAAACATCAAGGTTATTATTCAATGTGGTAATAATCTACTTAAGCTCCCGTTTCTCCGATTTTCATAAATTATACATTGGCAGCTTCGTTTCTTCATTAGGAATGCGATTTTGACAGTCTCTATTAAGGGGAATGTTTCAAAACCTAACCTAACCTAGCAATTTGAAGCACAGCTCGCCTTGCTATAATGCCAACTGTTTTGAGACAACTATTCAGACCCTCAGAAAAGGTTGCATGCCTTCCTCATTTGATACAAGATAATGAAAAACTGGAAAAAGTACAGAGATGAGCAACAAGAATGATCCCATCTCTAAGACAATTGACATATAAGGAAAGACTGGTGTATCTAAACATGTTCTCATTGAAAAGGAGGTGTATAAAATGATAAAAGGGTTGGATAAGATAGATTTGAGTCTCTTTTCATTAAAGATCACAATAACCAGACTAGAGGTGATAGTATGAAATTATTTAAGCCAAGATGTAGAATAAATTTAAGAAAACATAGTTTTACAAATAGAGTAAGAAGAAGTGGTGACTTCAGATACATTTGATTCTTTCAAAAGAAGGTTGGATAGTTTGATATCTGTAAGGGACATCTGGTGATAGTGTTTAAGCCCATTTTTATTGCATGAATGGTACTAGTTTATTTTGTATATATTATGTGCATTTAGGTGATAGATCCCATAGCTCAACACAAGTGTTGTGGGATATAGGGAGGCAGCATCTTGGGTTAGGGGATACTTTCTGTCTTTACACACCCCATTTAAAGAGATTCCTCTGCCAAGCAGTGCCTCCCATAGTACTGTGAGGTATTGAAAAACTCATCATGATCTTTACTTGCCCCACAAACACCTTTAAATGGGAGACCTAAAATGGGTGCACAGTGCACACACATTTCTACATTACTGTACAGTCTTTATAGCCATACCTACACTTTTCCTCCTAAGTATATATATTGTTATAATGTTTCAGACCAACAAAGACCCTAGGATCCACTCATGGCTGGTCTACCTAACTGTGTTCGTAATCGTGTATTGTGAATGTCCTCCGTGGTGGCGGAGGGGACCTACAATTTTACGTGGGTTCCGAACCACAAGAACATAAGAAACTTATTTAAAAACTGCTGGTAAATTGGCAATGACCAATTTTTATGAAATTAAATAATTATCAATTTAAAAATAATTAATTATCGGTTTAAAACTAAAGATAGAATCTCTCGGTCCAGAGGAGCAAGTCATAATAGACTACTATCCACAAATATGTTACATTCTATATCTATTTATAACGGACATGCAAATATATTAGATCCAAAGAATCCAGTCAATTTCATTACGGTATCCATCAAGTCACGGTCCATATCGATTGCGGACCAAGTCAAAATTTACAACCATATACATTATCAATTTAAAAATAATTAATTATCGATTTAAAACTAAAGATAGAATCTCTCGATCCAGAGGATCAAGTCATAATAGACTACTATTCACAAATATGTTACACTCTATATCTATTATATAATGGACATGCAAATATATCAGATCCAAAGAATCCAGTCAATTTCATTACGGTATCCATCAAGTCACGGTTCATATCGATTGCGGACCAAGTCAAATTTACAACCATATACATTACAATATATACACTTATGAGGAAAAGTGTAGGTGTGGCTGTAAAGACTGTACAGTAATGTAGAAATGTGTGCGCACCCATTATGGGTCTCCCATTTAAAGGTGTTTGTGGGGCAAGTGAAGATCATGAGTTTTAAATACCTCACAGTACTATGGGGGCCACCACTCGGCAGAGGAATCTCTTTAAATGGGGTGTGTAAGGACAGAGAGTATCCCCTAACCCAAGACGCTGCCTCCCTATATCCCACAACACTTGTGTTGAGCTGTGGGATCTATCCCCACAAAGCCTTAATTTTACTACCTTAAACTATACACTTTCTATCAACATGCGCGTCCAGTCGATTCTTAAACATGTTTATAGACGTGCTACTAATTACTTCTACCGGCAAACTATTCCAGCTATTTATTATTCTATGCGTAAAAAAGTTTTTCGCAACTGCTGTCTCGAACCTTTTACTTGTCAACTTACACCCGTTATTTCTAGTCCTATTATATTGAGATATTTCGAAAAAGCTATTTCTATCTACGTTATCAAACCCATTCATAATTTTGAAAACCTGGATTAGGTTACCCCTTAACCTCCTAGTCTCGAGTGTAGTCAATTTTAACTCTCTAAGCCTATTCTCGTACGACTTTGACCTAAGAGACAGAATCATCTTAGTTGCTCGTCTTTGAACTCTTTCGATTTTGTCTATATCTTTGCGCATATGCGGTTCCAAAATTGGACCGCGTACTCCAAATGGGGTCTAACTAATGATTTATAAAGAGGAACTATAATATCGCGCGATTTGTACTAAAGATTTTGAGCTATAAAACCTAACACTTTGTTCGCCTTATTGACCGCTGCTGTACTTTGTTTCGCTACTTTTAAATCACCAGTGACTATAACTCCTAAATCTTTTTCCTGCTCTACGCTTGTTAAATCTTTCCCTGACATACTATACGCAAAATTAACCGTTACGCGAACCTATATGCAAATTTTGCACTTATCCACGTTAAATCTCATTTGCCATGTGACTGACCATCAATGATTTTATTCAGATCTTCCTGAATTTACCTCTATCTTCGTCATTAATCGCCCTACCACCCAGCTTCGTGTCATCCGCAAACTTTGAAACTGTACTGACTAGGCCAACATCTAAATCGTTAATATATATAAGAAAAAGCAAGGGGCCCAATACAGAACCCTGAGGAACGCCACTCGCTACATTAGCCCAACACGACTCCGCTCCATCAACGACCACCCTCTGTTTCCTGCCTCGCAACCATTGATATGGACCGTGACTTTTTTGGTTGGCAAGGTACTGGTATTGATGGGTACCGTAATGAAATTGACTGGATTCTTTGGATATGATATATTTGCATGTCAGTTATAAATAGATATAGAGTGTAACATATTTGTGGATAGTAGCCTATTAAGACTTTGATCCTCTGACTCCAGAGATTCTATCTTTAGTTTTAAATTTATAATTAATTAATTTTGTAAAAATTGGTTATTGCCAATGTACAGGTAGTTTTTACATAGTGGAGCCACCTCGATGGGCTGAAGTGGTCCCTAGTATACCCACTATAAAAATTTCTTATTTCAATCCAGCTCTACCCACTATACTAATTGTGGAAATGTATGTATGGCTTTTGTTGGGTAAGGTTAGGTTAGGTTTTGAAGCATTTCCCTTACTAGAGACTGTCTAAATCGCATTCCTAATGAAGAAATGAAGCTACTGATGTATAATTTATGAAAATTGGAGAGACGGGAGCTTAAGTATTTACCTTGAAGTGCTTCTGCCTCAAGGATGTGCTGCTCCAACAAAGTCTGCTCAGTGCCTCCTGAGGCTGGGCTATAACAGGGTTGCCACCCTTTTCTGTTGCTCTTGCCATACAATTTGGTCCTCTATTGAATTTGTGGGGGCTGGTCTGGCAGAGGCATACCCTAATTTTAAATAACATGATTATCTCATCTCAGATGATGTTTTACATTGATCTAGAGCCAGAGGATCTTAGTCACTGCTTGTCTACTAGTATATACAGTACCTTGCAATAGTTTTGCAGACCTGAAGGATCAGGTTGTCTACTTTCTCATATGACTATATTTATATAGCTATGTACATATAACCTGAATAATACAAGCTCTACAATTAAGAGAAAAGGAGTAGGTAGGACTGTAAAGACTGTATAGAGTATTTGAATATATACACCCATTTCAGGGTTTCCCATTTAAAGGTGTGTCTGAGGCAAGTGACCATATTGAGTCTTTCATATATCATAGTGCTGTGGGAGGCACTGCTCGGGAGAAATCTCTTTAAATAGAGGGTATTAAGACAGAGTATCCCCTAACCCAAGATGCTGCCTACCTACATCCCATCACTCTGTGTGGGTAATAAGATTTACCCAAAAATAAATTATATATATATGTGGGAGGGGTTCACAAACCTCTTCTCCACACCATTACCAGTTCCAGCAAAACATCATTACCAGATACCTCTTTCAGTCATTAATTTATCTAGTTTATTCTTAAAAGTCTCCAAAGTATGGGAACTCTCAACTTCTTCATCTAAGCTATTCTAGAATTTGACTACTATATTTGAAAAACTATGTTGTACTAACTATGATTTACATCTTTGCTGAAAAAGCTTAAGGCTATGGCCTCTTGTCCTATCATTGTGATCCTTACATACTTCTATCATATCACCTCGTAACCTTCTTTGCTTTAGGGAAAACAAGTTTAGGTGCTCCAATCTCTCTTTGTAACTAAGGTGTCTAAGGCTATGGTATTATCCTTGTGGCTCTCTTCTGTACTTTTTCTAGTCTATCTTTGTTTTGCTCTAAATAAGGACTACTGAACTGAATGCAATATGGTACTCAAGAAGAGGCCTCATGTATGAAGTGTAGAGCCTACTTATAATTTTTGGTGATTTATATTCTATATGTTTTTGTGTTAAGTTCAATCTAGCATTAGCTTTATTTCTAATTTCAATACATGATTTGTAGGTTTAAGATCATGATTCACAATGACACCCAAATGTGTGTCCTTTTTTTTCTTTATTTATCTAGCTTTCATCCATGTTATACTCAAATTTTGGATTGTTATGACCAACATACATAACTTTACACTTTTCCATATTAAATTTCATCTCCTATCTATCTGCCCAAGCAACTACTCTATCAATGTCCTTTTGCATTTTCATGGCACCTGTTAAAGATTTTGCATTTTGTCCCAATTTTGTATCATCTGCAAATGTTGAAGTTTTACTAGTTAGACCCTTTTCCAAGTCATTAATATAAATAATAAAAAGTAGAGGTCCAAGTACTGACCCCTGTGGGACTCTACTCGGAACAGGGTTCCATGTAGACCTAGTCCCATTTAACTGGACACACTGTTCTCTTTCTCAAAGCCATTCTTCAATCCAATTTGCAACTGTCCCTTTTATTCCATGAGCTCTAACTTTAACAAGCAACTGCTTGTGAGGAACTGTATCAAAAGCTTTGGCAAAATCGAAGTTCACAATATCTACAGATTCTTTATTATCCAGATGCTTCAACAAACTTATAAAACTCAATTAAGTCTGTCAAACATGACCTGCCATTTCAAAAGCCATGCTGGCTATTACTAATTAATCCTTTATTTTCTAAGAATATTGTAATTTTGTCTCTGATGACACTTTCAAGTAATTTGCAAATAATAGAAGTTAAACTAATTGGTCTATAGTTTTTAGCTAAGTTTTTGTTTCCTTTTTTGAAAAGTGGGACCACATTTGCTGTTTTCCAGTCCTCTGGAACTTTGCTGTTAATCAATGAAAGGTTGGAAAGTATTTTAAGTGCTTGGGCTATGCTATATTTTGCTTCCTTTACTACTATAGGATAAATTTCATCTGGTCCTGGTGACTTATCTATGTTTAGCCTGTCAGTTGCTCTCAAAATATCCACTTCCTCAATATTTATATGATTTATCTCTCTCTCTTGTGTTACCAATGTAAAATCTGGAATTTAAAAAACTTCTTTTCTACATGAAGGTCAAAATATGATGATAAAAACCCACTCTAATAAATAGTTTATTTACACAACAGTTTTGATGGCCACTGGCATCCTCTTGGGGTGGATACAAAAAAATGAATGAACCAAAAACAAGAGGGAAAACAGTCCAGGGACCATTAAGAAATTTGCACCTAGGTTAGATCCCATTCTCCCGACATTGGAAGGGCATTTTTTATTAAAGGGGACCCGCTTATAAGTACATTCACACAAATTTAAAACTATCTTCTTCTCTACATACAGATTCTATTATTTTGACATAATTACTGTATTTATTATTGCATTTGTATTTTTTAACTTTTATTATTATTACCTTTACACTTATTATTAAATTTATTTTATTACGTTACCTTTATTATTACGGTACCTATATTTATTGCATTTACATTTACATTTTCACATTTATTATTCCATTTACATTTTACCCAAAAGTTTGGGTGGGTGTGGGTAAATGTTGAGAAAACCCCGGGGTAACATTTTTTTAATAAGTGGTGGTGATATTTCTAGAGGTACTTTTGCTCTTGAATCCACTGGTGATATTCAATTCTTGGGGAAATGGCTAGTTTTTGAGATATAGGCCATTTCTACCCTAACAATCTAGATCATACAAAAGTGGGCAGGGCTTTGAAGAAGAGGGAAATTGAAGGGTAAACACACACAAAAACTAATAAGCACATTAAAACTAACCTAATCTAAGTGAATGAGAGATTGCAGCCATCACATGCCATGACAAAGTAACAATTGATGCGCATCCAGCCCAATCATCAAGAAACAAGTGTGCTGATTAGCTGCAGAATGTGTGTGTTTTTTCATTGGACCTAAAATTAAAAATTTAATAATTCAAAACTAGCCATTTCCCCAAAAAATGAATATTATCACTGGATTCAGGAGGGTTAAGATTCGGTAGAACACCCACCAAAGTCTATATTGATATTTATACAGTGAGATAGAGCCAAAAAAAAAAAAAAAAAAAAAACTTTATTCTATACTAATTTTGGTGGAAATTCCTATTTATCAAGATATTTATTTTCAAAATTGTTAAATTTTGGTGCCATTATTCACTAATCAAACCTGTTGCCACGCACCTTCCACCATCTCGTTGTGTGATGTATGTAGTTATATTATCATCATTAGCCAATCATTGGCTGCCCTAGGTTAGGTTACTTTTGCCATGAATATTATTGCTAAAAAACTAACAAACAAAAGGTTAAGTTACTTTTGCCATGAATATTACTGCTGAAAATAGATTTTTCTGGTGTATTTCATGCTGTTTCAATTGATTCTGGCCTTTTTAGCCCACAATTTCCCTCTTCAAAGCCCTGCTCACTTATGGGAATCCAAATTGTCAGTAGTTGGGGGGGAGGGTTATCTCTACAATGGTGCATTTGTGCCAAAAATTAACGTTGGATTCAATTGAAACCGTGAAAATACACCTGAAAAACTTATTTTTGTCACTGGTTTGGGTGGATGTGTTCTACTGATTCTTTACCTTAATAATTTGTATCCTTCATAGATGGACTAGAGAAGCTGAAGTTGTGCACATTATTGGTGTCACAATGATGCCTCTCTTTGACACTTTCTTTTGTTGGAGAGAATTTATGAAACTCAAAGTGAAAATGTTTCAAATGCATGTATGTTGAATTGAAAATAGTGCATCATAAACATTGTCCTAGCAAATATTCAAGGAATAAAACTAAACACTTCTCTAAACAAAGTTTTGTACCTGAAAGGTTTTATGGATGAAACAATGGTGGACATCGCATGCCTCACAGAAACACATCTTAACCCATTGATACCTAGATACGCATTTTCTATCACTTGCGGATCTGAGATGGAGAGAGAGGGGATACTTTTATATTTTTTCAGATATAATTTTATAATTTCAGTCATTTTAGTGGATAAATATTACATATATATATATACACAGTTGAGGATTTTGCTAAAAAAATTGAAACAAAATTTCCTAAGTCACTTTTTGATGTTTTTGAGTTTTTGTTACTAATGCTATGTAAAAAAAAAATTGCACATCTTTTGGTACAGATTTCGTCCTTGTAGGATGAACTATAAGGGTGATATTTGCAAAAATTCATATTTTCTTAAGTCATAAGTAATCTAATTTAAAACCTTTTTTTTTTTCATTTTTCTCAAAACCACAAAAAATGACAGGAAAATATGGTATGACTGATGATTATGCAACTTCATCATCACCAAAAAATAACTTGAAATACTCAATTACTTTTTCATGATCAAACACAATATTTGGATTTATACTGGAGTAAGAGTGCTGTAATGGAGGCTTCTCCGATGGCCTTTTGTCTTCAAACAAATTTGGAACACGAGTCCAGTTTTTCTCTAATTGAATAGGCTCATTTTCCTGTTCACTCTCAACACTGGTGTCACTAAATCACTAAGCCAATCACTATCCTCTTCCTCAGTAGGAATGTAATCAGAGCCAGTGTCACTAACATCTATTTCACTCATTATGAATGTTTATAAGTATAAAAAGCAATTATAACAAATGCAGGTCAACCACAGCCATAAACACTGCTCAAGGGCTTAAATGACGTGATGTTTATAATGTTAGCTCCACCCACAAATTGTACTCATTTGTGATTGGTTGAAAGATTTGAGTCAATAAACTCCTCCTATGACTCAGAAATCCCCCAGTAAAATTCTCCTAAGAATATTAAAGTGGTAGAAAAATTAAATGCATATGGATAACGCACGTTACCCATCGGATATTGGTGCGTGTGTGTCATGGATAATGCATATTTTCCATTGGAGCTAGTGGGTTAAAGATTGCCAAGGAAACTGCGATAACTGTGAACACTGTATTGATAAGAAAGAATTGCATATCGATGGATTCAACTTACTAAGAGTGGATGGAACAGACACACAATAAAGGTGGCTGTGCTATTTATATACATGAGAGGCATATGACAGAGATGGTAATAAGTAAATCCAACAGCTTTGTGGAAACCCTTGCAGTGAAAGTAGAGAAACTAAACATGGTACTGATAGTCATCTATAGACCTCCAAACTCTCCAAATGAAAAATTTTCAGATGCCATTGATGATATCAGAACCCTAATAAAATCCCTAAACTCTCCATCCCCTAATATAATACTGTGTGGCAATTTTAATTTCCTATTTATAAAATACAAAAAGGTGGGTAGAAATATATTTGTACAGCAAAATAAAGGGGGCACAAGAGAGGACCCAGGGGCAAGTAAAAATGTTGATGGCTCTCACAAATGAATTTATGCTGACCCAGGAGATAACAGAAAATACCAGAAAAAATAACTCCCTAGTTCTGGTATTCACAAATAACACAAACTTGAATGCGATATAAAAATAACCCTAACTATTATCTCAGACCAAAATATAATTGAGTTATCAACAAATATGGCGATAACTTTAAAAGTCAATACACATAGCCCAGTAAAGCCTAAAGCTTAAGGGCCAAATTAAATAAAATAAATAGTTTCAAAATTATTCATGTCATTGTAAATTGAAATGATTGTATTTATTTTATTATTAATAAAGGTTATTCAATTCAGTTAAACATAGCGTCGGTAGGGGTGAGTTGAGCACCCTTGACTGCCTGGGGTGAGTTGATCCAGGGGCCCCCAATTCCTAAAAAAAATTAAATCATGAAAGATGGATATACATGTTGAAAGTTTAAGTCTTGTACTATAACACCACAACAGGTTGTTGAGTTGAATTAAAAACAAACCTGTTTTACTGAGGTTCAAAGTGATCCTATGGTTTTGCACCTCAAAAAAATTTCGAGCCAGAAAAACAATGTTTTTTTCAAATTTGCCTGGCAATACTATTTTCAATGTCACTGTCTGGAAATTTGAAGTGAATGTAGGGAAAGGTTTATATTGTTAAATTTTAGGAGCCAAAATGGTATATCAGTCCAAACATTAAGTTGGTGTTGACTTTGGTAATGGCTCAACTCACCCCAGGCATTTCTGGTACCATGGGGTGAGTTGAGCCTATGTTTCTCAGTTACAAAAATCCCAGTTTGGATGCCATTATGATGTTAATGCATTTATTTTCTTTGCAGATATATTGTTTTCTATGTAAATAAGCTAGCTTGGTGCAGTGCACAGTAAGAAAGGCAAAATGCCTCGCACTTACCAGAGAAAAAGAGATCCAGTTCATAAAGATAAGCTCAGTGCTGCAATTAAAGCTGTGAAAGATGAAGGCTTTAGTGTCAGAGCAGCTGCTGCGCAATACAAAGTGGATAGGATGACTCTTCAGAGAAGGTTGGACAGACCTGAGCCACGCCCTTCACCCTCAAAGAAATCAGGAGGCCAACTGTCTCTTCCTCGTGAGGCTGAACAGGAGCTTGCCCAATGCATAAAGATCAAAGCCCAATGGGGATTTGGGCAAACGAGGAAGGAAGTGCAAACCATCATCCAGAGCTATGTGAAGTCCAACATCGATAGTGACACTACTGTTGGCAATCACTTACGTAAATATTGCAAATTCAAGGATGGTTTGCCTGGGGATGACTGGCTCACAGGCTTCATGAGGAGGTATGGACTCTCGGTTAAGATTCCTTCAGCTCTGGAGAAAACTAGAAAAACAGCAGCTAGTAACCCAGAAATAATTTATGAGTATTTTAACAATGTCAAAAAACAAATGAGGAACCTAAACATTGAAGGGTGCCCAGAATGTGTATGGAATATTGATGAAACCTGTTTGTTCACTGATCCACAAAAGACAAAAATCATTTCACCTGCAGGTGAGAAAGCATCACGTGTAACGGCAACCTCTGGCAGTGAAGCAACTACAGTCATGGCTGGAATATCTGCTGCTGGAGAGAAGCTCCCACCATTCATTGGCTTCAAAGGCAAGAAGTTCTGGAGCACATGGCGAGGGTCTAAGCCTTACCCTGGGACGCATTATGCCTTCTCGGACAATGGGTGGATGGTGAGTGAGGTGCTTGCTGCATGGTTTGAGGTGTTCTGCAAGAAAGTGACACAGCGACTGCTGCTGTTGGTGTATGATGGGCATGCCACTCACCTAACCTCTGCAGTAATAAATAAGGCACGAACACAGGGTGTGTCAATAATAAAGCTTCCACCCCACACCACAGACATGTTGCAACCACTTGACGTATGTTGTTTCCGCCCCATGAAAGTGAAATGGGATGCCAGGATTGCAGCATGGCAAGCCTCACACTTTGCCAGAAGGATGATGAAGGCGGAGTTCGTGGACTTAGTTGGGGAAGTGTGGGACGAATGCTTCTCAATGAAGAATATCACCACTGCCTTTCAGAAAACTGGGTTGTACCCAGTAGACCCAACTAAGTACCCCACTAGCAAGTTCAACCCTGAATTGCTTGAGCTGTACAAAGCTGTCCATGATCCACCAACTGTTCCTCCTCAGCCTGCAACTCCAAGGAAAACTCCTGAACCAAGTTGTCCTGCAGAGCCTCTTCCTTCAACATCTGGCACCAGCAGATCTTTCCAGCAACTGATGGCGGATGCTTTCATAAGACCTGTCAGCTCAACACCAGAAGCACAAGTAAAGCCAACTCGACGGGCATTAGACTTCCACAGCAGAGTGATAACAGATGCTGAGTACTTGGTAGAGATTGAAGAAAAGGAAAGGCAGAGAGCTCAGAAAGCAAAAAAAGTTATAAGCAAGGAGCCAGCTCAAAAGAAACAAAAGACTGTGCCAACAGAGGAGCCAAGCATTAGTGGCACCGATTCAGAAGGCAGTGATGATGTGGACAGTGTATCAGTTTATTCAGAAGATGCAGATGATGAGGGTGAGGAACTGTAAAGTGTAGTGATGTTTGATCAGAAAAACTATGAAGAACAGCAGAAATTAAAAAACATAAGCATCAAAAAATACTATGCAGTGGACTCTGGTGATGCATGTTACATAGGGAGAGTGTTAAAATGTTCTAAGAACTGTTTAACTTTTAAGTTTCTCAAAAGAAGTGTTGATGATAAATATGACTGGCCAGTGCGGGATGACATTGATGAAAAGGTTGACCTGACATATGTCTTCTGTGGCCCTATAAAGCTGAAGGGGACAACACCTTTCTATATTGTAGGCCTGGACCATTCTTTCCAGGCCTACAAAAAGGCCAAGAAACAATAGACAAACAATATATGTTACATAGCTATGAATATGTTAATAGTTATGTAGCTAGTCTTCCTAGTGTTAGCTAATTTTAGTTTTAAAAAGTTACTCACTCTCACAAATGAAACCATGCTCAACTCACCCCATGACCTGGAGTATACGGTGAGCCACATACTTTTTCCATTTTTATGATTAATATTAGAATTAGCCTATCACCCCTACAGCATAGTATAAATCATTTAGTAACTATCCTTCCATGAAACCATCAGACATGTATGATAGGTATTATACAGGGTGATCAAAAAGTAACGCAACCCATGGGAAAACGATTTATTTCAGAGCAAGTGCTGGAAGTGGGCACCGTTCTGTGCTTCACACAAGTGGATACGGCGATTCATGTTCTTGAAGACCCTTTGCAACGTTTCCTGTGAAATTGCATCAACACACTTCTGAATCATCGCCTGCAACAGAAGGAAAAAATCAATTATGTGCGTTTCTCCATGAGTTGCGCACATAATTGATTTTTTCCTTCTGTTGCAGGCGATGATTCAGAAGTGTGTTGATGCAATTTCACAGGAAACGCTGCAAAGGGTCTTTAAGAACATGAATCGCCGTATCCACTTGTGTGAAGCACAGAACAGTGCCCACTTCCAGCACTTGCTCTGAAATAAATCATTTTCCCATGGGTTGCGTTACTTTTTGATCACCCTGTAGGTGTGGCATAGAAATATGTAAATTGGCGGCTCAACTCACCCCTACCGACGCTACAGAAGGAAGAAGCATATTTGGGGCTTTTAACCTAAACTCCAAGACCATAAATTAGGAAGAAATCAGATCACACATGGCCCAAATAGAGTGGAGAACAGTTTTAGAGAATAAAACAACTGAGGAAATGCTAACAACCTTGGAAGAAAAGATGTTGAGAATTTTGAAAAAATATGCTCTGAAAGCGCAGCCAGAAGGAAAGAGGAACTGGCTAGAGAGGCAAAAGAGAAAATATTCCACAAAAGAGAGTAGTGATGAAATTACAAATTGCAGAGACAACAATGCCAGGAAAGTAATACAGGGTCCTCATTAGCTGAGTCCCCGCATTTACGTGGCCAAATAATTGTACAACCATACACACAAATTCCCAGCACTTAAGAGGTTTCTGCAGATAATGTATGTGGAATGCAGAAGCACAATGGAAAACTATTTAAATTTTGCTCAGACTCGCTGTTGCACTTGCTTTCCCCTACCTCCAACACTCCTCCAACACCACGCTCCATCCCCAACCCTGATACCACACACACTCAGTCTCTCGCTAACTGTTGCCAGTGCTGAACTCATCCATGGTTTTCTGGTGTTTTCATTCTGATTTTGTTGATTTTTTTTTTTGTGCTATTGTTGCATCCATGACTTCAAAGCATACTGTATTGCTAGTGGTTTAAGAGTGAATTTTACAAATGTTTTACCATAACTTTGAGTGTCATTTATTGTGTTAAGGTCCCAACTAAACCTTATTCTCATTATTTCTTATGGGTTTTAGGTCCCTGCTTTAAGTGGATTTACTTAGTGGTGATTTCTTGGTTCCCATTATCCTCGGATAACGAGGACCCCCTGTACATGAAAAACTGGAGAGTATCGATAGGGAAATACAAACTCTGATAAAGGGCCATATAGAGAGGGAAGAGGAAAAGGTGGTAGATGCAATAAAGGAAAATCCAAAATACTTCTACAGCTATGCGAAAAGGAAAACAAAAATGTGTGCTACTATCGGGCCTTTAAGAAAAGGAAATAATGAACTAACAGATGATCTGAAAGAAATATCGGAAACATTGGGAGCCCAGTATGAATCACTCTTCAGTATCCTAAAAAGTGACAGTGATACCTGACATAGATGCATTCTTCAAAGAGAAATTGCAAGGAGAATGTATAACAGACTTTGATTTTACCCCAGATGATGTGTAGCGAGAGCTATAGGACAAATGAAATCACATTAAGCTGCAGGTCTGAACAAATGGAATGTACTATTAATTAAAAACTGTAAAAATGAAATTGCTACACCCTTTACCGTACTGGATATGGAGAAGATCCCTGGACATGGGAAATACCAAGCATCTTGAAAAGAGCAAACATTGTCCCTATATATAAAGGCAGGGATCGATCTCAAGCATAGAACTATAGACCAGTGTCATTGATGTCCCACTTCACCAAAATATTTGAAAGAATAGTGAGAGAAAAATGATGACTTTTTGGAGAGAATGGAAAAATCTAACAAAAATCAGCATGGATTCTGATCAGGAAGATCATGCCTATCACAACTTAGAGCATTATAACAATATCTTAGATGCACTTCAATGTAATGAAAACTATGATGTCATATATTGTACACAGATTTTGCTAAAGCTTTTGACAAATGCGATCATGGTATAATAGCACATAAAATGAAACATATTGGAATAACAGGCAAAGTGGGAAAATGGACCTACAACTTCTTCAGGGAATGACTACATGTGGTCAAATAAGGTGTATCATCATCAGAATCAGAAGTATGCAACTCAGTACCACAAGGTACAGTGCTGGCCCCACTCCTGTTCATTATCATGCTAACACAGACAGACAGTGGAGTTAACAGCAACAGTATAGTAACATCATTTGTGGACAATACAAAGATCAGCAGAAAAATCAGCAATGTAAATGAAGTGGAGGCTTTGCAGAGGGACACAAACAAAAGATAGCATCTACCAGGGTTATTCAGTTCGCTTTTGGCAAGACCTCAAATAAGAAACTAGCTAATTGATGGAAAGTCTTGCTTTTATCAGTGAATGACCCACCTGCTATAAGCTATCTTATGGTATAAATAAACATATCTTATACCTATGGTACTTACTGAATAATTAGTGAAAAATGGCAGTCTGCTCCTATTGGAGTTTCGGGGTGAAGTGGTCTTAGCTACTGGGGCTAATCAGTCCAGGTCCCAAAAGTCTGTTAGCTTTCACTTGTAATCCACTGTTTAGTGTTTGCTCAACAACTGTCAAAAGAACATGATTTTACACTAGTAAGTTTGTTGTTTTTCTTTTTATATATACAGTGGGCCCTCATTGTTTGTGAGGCGCTCTGTTCATAATTTTGCAAATTTGTGACATGACCCAGTTTACTACCATGTTTCAGTAAATTCATGACTGATGCCTCAAATTTGTGATTTTGTCGTATGGCATCTGCAACACTGCCCACGCAGGTCAATGCAGGCTCAGTTGTGCTGTCTTTCACTGAGTGAGATTGTCATTTCATGCTCTTAATCTTAATACCAGTGTACTATATTTGGTGTGTTTAGTTGTTTATAAAATATTATTGCTTTACATAATTGTTGATGTAATAATATTGCTTTATATTACATACAGTAAAAAGTTTTATTTATGCCCTTTCACTGTCTTGAGTATCATATATGATGGTACTCAGTGTAATTCACTGAGACGCTTGAGTATCATATATGATACTCATGGTGTGTATCTTAAAAGTGCATTTTCTTACTGTAAGTGTAACCTACCATTTATGCTCTTTTATTGGTTCTAGACATATGAGAAAATAATAATTTTTCTTTGAAACCATTGTTGAGATCCCTGTTGTGAAACTTATTTATTTCTCAAAGTAATTACTAATCACTTTCCTTTTCACCCTTTTTATAGTTTTTTTAATAGGAAAACAATATACTTTGATGAATAAATCATTTATGGAGTATGGAGAAAAATTATATCAAACTTTATTTTGAAATTTTAAGAGTAAAAATCTAATGAAACTTATAATGAATAAAATCATTTGTTGCAATAAAAAATGTTCCACTAGTATGGAGCAAAATTATAACAGTTTATTCTGTAATTTAACAAGTAAAAACCTACAAATAAAGCAGAAATAAATCTTTTAAATATATTTTTATTACAATTCAAATAGATTCGTGTGTTAAATCACACTTTACTTTCGATTTTCATGCTTCTCATTGAAGCAAGTTAGACAAAATGCTTTATTGCATGTTTGGCACTTCATTTGTACTTGCTTCATTTTTCTTTGTGCCTCTGCTCTGCCTTCAATTGTTGATAGATTTTCATAGCAGGAATAGCATCTCTTGTGAACAATTTTGCCTGCTTCTTTTCTTGGAATAGGTGTCAGTTGATGATTTTTAGCTGGGCCTCCTCTAATGGCAGGATCAATGCTTCCAAGTAAACATAGTGCAACAGATTTTGTGAAATCAACAAGTGTACTCCTCTTTGTCGGACTGTATGATTTATTGTAAATAACCCAGCTATCTAAAATTGCAATACTAATTAGCTGGAACACAACTTTCCTATACCATTTCACACTTTTTCTAGCTAGGCTATAATATTCAATCATTTGATCATATAAGTCAATCTTATCTTGCCTTTGACTCTATTGTAATCCACTACAAGGGATGGTTTGAAAACTGGTTCTCCTCCATGATTTGTTTTTCCTATATTTGCTTTGTTGGTTCCATGGAAGGTTGAAATCATAAGGATATCTCTCCTGTCATAGTATCTGATCAGGGTTCGCCTGATTGGACCCAACCTAGTTGTCCCCAGTGGGTTTTTTCAGCCTACCTGTAAAAACCCAATTAAAACCCACTCGTCTGTTTTTTCAGATATTTTAAAACAATGAGTTACTGTAATAAGCTAATAAAAATAATAATATAGTCAATACCATGTATTTAAGAGTCATTGCAGTCATGTAGACTTTGTTTTATTAAATAAGTAACAAAAGCACAAAGCACAAAGCTCAACTCGACTTCAACTTTATTTTTAATTAAAACTGAACTCCAAAATATTTTCATTTTATTAAATGAAATGCCCTGTAAAAGTAATAAACTAATTAAATTCAGATAATCATAGTTAAGTATTTATTTATTAAGCACTGGCACATCTCAAAGTAATCAAACTTCATCTTCATCCAGTTCACTTCCACTACACAAATATTTGTATATTTTGACCAGCTTTCCTGCTTTTTTCTGTCCCAAGCTTGTTGTGTAACTTGGACCAGATGTGTTAAAATGTTGAGAAAACTCTCAATGGCAGCTGAACTTGGGGTACAACTTGGTAGACATTCACAAAAGTTGCAGAAATCTTCCATACCAATAGCATTTCTTTTTGCAGTTTGTACTTTCATCAGTTGCCACCTAGTAGAGGAAGACTTTCTATAGAGTTGAATGACTATTATTAAACATTGATACTGAGAAAAGGTTCTTGTCTCTTATTTTGAAAGCCAGAAAATATGGTAGATATTGAGGCTTGTTGCTAATTATCCACTGTTCTGCTGCCATTGCTTGCTCTTCATCAAGTTCTGCTCCTGTTTATATATATATATATATATAGTCGACCCTCGACTTACGTCATCACCATCTTACATAATTTTGAGTTACGAGAAGCCCCCATTGACTGTAATTGATTCGTCTTACATAATTATTTTGTGTTGCGTAATAGCTGCGTAATCGCAAATGCAGTGCATGACCACTCACTGGCAGGACACCGGGTATTTCATTGTTATTTTTACTGTGCATTATTCAACTCTCTCTCCAATGTAAGTCTAAATTAATTTTTTATTATTAATTTTTAATATGCATTTTCTTTTACAGATGGTGTTTCTTAATAATAATTATTAATTACCATTATAATTCTGTTTATATATACACTGTTTTATCAAAAAATTTAATTATTTTATTTTCAATACTTTTTTGGGGTCCTGGAATGGATTACCCGATTTACATGTATTTTGGGGTTTGACTTACGTCATTTTTTAGTTAAGTAACTCATCTTGGAACGGATTAATTACGTAAGTTGATGGTCGACTGTATATATTAGGGTGTCCACGCTATGGGGGGAGCAAAAATTGTGTCATTTTTTTGGGGGGCTCATGGCTAAAAAGACAAGGCTAGGTGTCTAGATGAAAGTTTAAAACATTTTTTTGGCAAAAAAAATATTTAGGGTATGCGCAAGGCCCTTATTTTTTTTACCCATATGACATCAAAAATGCATGTTTTCAGTAACAGGAAAAATCAAGTTAAATGTTTTTTTTTGGGCTCACTGGCAAAAAAATATGAATTGGCAACTCTACATTGCACAATGTAATTAAAATTCTAAAAAATGGAAATATCTAGACCTATTGTTTCAGTCATCTGCTACATGCAGATGTGTGAACCTGCTGTGTTAAAAATTGCTATCAAGTTTGTAAAAAAAGTGAGTTCAATTTTATGTTTTATGTATTTGTTATTAATTGTGACTATATACAATAAAAAAAAGTAATTATAAATGTAAATTATATTATATTTGACCTTTGTCTAGCCTTTTTTTCCTCTCTCTTTGAGTTCGGCACTTTTATACAAATTTTGTTGTGGCTTTCATATTGTTGGTTCTACTTGTAAATTTTCCCTGTTACATTTATCTCTTGTTTTATTTGGGGTCCCTTATTTAGTTTTACTGTTTTAGTACTATTTAGCTGTTTTGGATGTTGTATTTGGATTTGTTATATTGTTTTCACTAAAGTTTTTATTTCAGCATGTAGGTTTAACAAAAGTTTTATAAAATGGTTTTATGCTAGTGAGCTGTGAAAGATATTACCTATACAGTTTTTATTTTATGTGGACATATTGTAATGTAGGTTTTATATTTGACATAAAGTTTTAGGTTTTATTAATGACGTGGCCCAATATTGGCTGATTATAGATATTTTAAGTTTTAACTTGTATTGCTGTTAGTGTCTGTTATATTTATTTTTCTCCTTTATCAATTTTAGTGGTCTCAACTAGAAGGGCTGAATTGCCTATTTTGAGCCACTCTAAATAATGATTATGATTAAATATTAAGTTTTTAATACAATTATTTGATATTTTCAGAGTCATGATGATGTAAGAAAAAATGTCAACTTCAAAATGAAAAACAATCTATCTCATTGGAACTTCCATTGATTCTCTTCCTCAAACACATCTGCCAACAGTCAAGCAAGTTTTGCGGCGATATTTTTATATTTTGTTATTTAATAAGTCAAATTTAACAAAAAAAAAATGCATAAATTTAGTAGTAAAAGAAACACTACATCTTTGGGCAAAGGCTCATATACTGGCTCAAGAAGAAAGGAACGTGAGGAGAGTCTTAGATAGAATAGGAGATAGGTGGGAAAAATTTTAAAAAAGTTCAAAAAGGAAAACAAAAATTCAAATTGTTAATGAAAATAAATTTGTAGACAGTCTTGAAACACTTTTTAATCTTAAATGTAAAGATGCTGAAAACAAAATTAAAATGGAAGAAGACTATTTTTACAAGATCAGAAAGGTGAATGAAAATTTCATATGGGCAGTGTTGATTGTATCTTGGCAGGAAAAGAAAAGAAAAGCGTATAATTATGGAAGCATAAGAATTACAGAGAAAGAGAAATGAAGAATTAAGGAAGAAAGAAGAACAAACTGTAAAAGGAGATCTAGTTCCATACAGTATATACTAAATATTAGCCTTGTGAATGGATAAACAAAAAAGATGGGTATGGTTGCCTAAAGTTGGACACTCGTGCAATTTTGCCACTAATACAAAAAAATGAGGAAAAATAGCATCATTTCAAATTGCACTGTATCTCAAAAAACTATAAGTAATATTGACCTAAAATTTGGGATTTGTGCACAAGTTTGATAGAATTACAAGTGATAATTTTTTCAGAATTTTCTGAGAGGGTGACCTGGGGATCTCTAGGTGACTTCATATGGAATGACCCAATAAGCAAAGCAAAGAGCTGTAGGACAGGTACTCAGAATATTCAAAAGGAGGGACAAGACAGCAATGATTCCCCTGCTGAGAACACTGATCATACCAAAACTTGAATACTGCTCAGTTTTGATGTCCCCATATAAAAAGGAAGAAATTAATAAACGAAGAAATTCAAAGACATTTCACAGCCAAGATTGATGACTGCAAAGTTCAACTACTCGGAAAGACTACGTAAACTAAATCTGTACTCCCTAGAAAGAAGAAGAAGAGGTATACCATAATCTACATATGGAAAATGATTGACAAACTGATACCAAACCTCAAACTAAACCCAATTACCATCCAAACAACGCTGGAAAATAGGAAAGGCAGAATGTGTAGTGTTCCCAAATTAAAGGCCTGACAAGGGACCACCTCAACACTGAAAGAAAATAGTTTGGTTGTCAGGGGGCCAATACCTTTAACCAGCTTCCTAAGGACCTCAGAAATGTTACAGGGGTCAAAGTTGAAGTCTTCAAGAGAAGACTAGATGCCTGGCTCAGGATGGTACAGATGAGCCAGGTGTACCTTGCTATGTGCAGTGGAGAGCGCAAGAGAGCAACTCGCTCCTCCACCAAATGAGGCCTAGAGGTGGGGCCACTAGCTTGACCTTTGTGTGAAGAGAGAGAGACACATGGAACAGCAACGAGGTTAATGAGGTCTAGTTAGTATTTAGATCAGGATCCTGACTTGCATTCAGCCAATTTAAATATTGCTGTCTCTAAATAATTTGTAAACTTACAGGAATTAATATCTTTACTACTACACCCTTGAATATTTTCACACTGTAAATATTTATACAAATTGGTATTTTAAGCCATTGAACTTGACATGCATCTCCATGATCTGTTACATAATACCATCTCCATGATCTGTTACATAATACCATCTCCATGATCTGTTACATAATACAGCTTTTCACTTTTTGAGAGCTAAATAATATGACACATTGTTAAAGAAGGAAGCTAAATTATATGACATTTCTGCATTTAGTTATAAATATTTCATTTTTGGACACACACACACACACACACACACACACACACACACACACACACACACACACACACACACACACACACACACATGTTGTATATTGGAGCATGCTAATTGGACATATGCATATTAGGGTTATGACATTTTTATAACCTCATGTTCCTGTATCATAAATCTATGAACTTTTGCCCCCCTAACAATGAAAATAACAGTTTTTTCGATATATTTTGAAAAAACTTCACCCCAAAATAAAAAATTAATAAAATAAATAGAAATTTGCATGTTTATTTCACAATTATTATACATAAACATATATTATATTATACAACATACCTATACAATACATATTAATTATACAAATACAATATTATACATTTACTCTATTATTGTTTTAATTGTTTTACTTATTGCTTAAAATAAACCTGTAACTAATATACTATATTTGCTTTCAGGGTGACATTTTTTTTAAATTCTGAAGAATTAGGCCCTTTTTTATTGTTTTCAAGCAAACGTTCATCGATTGATGATACAGGAAACAATATTTATGACAAAATTAAAAAGTCATAACCCTAATGCACATATTGTTACTGTATTGAAAGGGTTAAAATAAAAAATGGTAGTGTCCACAAAAAGTTTGATATCATCATTGTTTCATTATCATAGCAACCTCAGTTATAATGAAAGCTGCTGTACCATATAGTTATATACTGTGGTGCTGGATTGTAGGCATGTTTCGGCTTGGTTTTGAAGTAGACCTTGCTGTAAACTGTATAATAGGCATGTATAGTTTTTGCAGAGAGGCCTGGATGTTCCTTATGTCTGGCATGTGCCACTTTCTGGCAGTTGGTCAGTCCTAATTATCAGGGCTGTGGAGTCGGCACATAAAAAACTGACTCCGACTCCGACTCCTCAATTTTTTGTCTATCCGACTCCGAAGGTATATTAATTCTAAATCTGCTATGATGATAATTACACAAGAGGCATTTCATCACCACCACGTGAAGCATCATCATCTGTGGTCATTGTTACGGTAACTTTGTCTGTAGTAAAGAATCTTGTAAGTGGTGCTTGTCGTTCAGTAGATTTCTGATCTTTTGTTAACTTTGAAGTAGTTGGAAGGTTTTTATTACTATCTTTCTCAATGACAACTTCTAAAATTTTGGGATGGAAACACTGCAAATGTCTTTTCAAATTTGATGCTCTGGTTGGTGCATTTTTATCAGAGCCAGTAAAACCACTGATTTTTGCTTCACATAATTTTCATCATCATCATCATCTTCTATCATACACTGACACACGAAATGTTTCCCATCTGTGGTTATTGTAACATATTAAAAAACTGCAGACTTTGTTGGAAGTGTCTTTGCCATTGTGAAAGGGGTTTTAGACTTGAAAGTTAAAAACTTATGAAATTTAGAAAGAACTCGAAATTAAATAAGCATTAAAAATAAAAAATATTATCTGAAAAGAAAAAATGAATTAATGGCATTAGTGTCTGAAATGGAAAACAGTGTGTTTATTTTTAAGTGGTTTAACCACCATAGCTGCCAGTGATATCACACACAAAAACATATTTTATTAAAATTTATATTGAGGTCGGTCGGAGTCGGTACATTTTTACCGACTCCGACTCTGACTCCAGCACCACCAAAATTGCTTCCGACTCCGACTCCACGACTCCGATTCCGACTCCACAGCCCTGCAGTAATTATGCCAAATATAGGGAACCATACTGTATTGTAGCTATATCAAAATGATTAAGAGAGGAGTAGGTAGTAAAATATCTAAATTTGCAGATGATACAGAAGTAGGTAGCTGCCCCAGTAAGAAACAATTCTCATGAAGTACAATTTAGAAATCTTGAAAAATTAGTTAACTTGGGCTGAGTAAGTGGCATATAAAATTCAGTGTTAGAAAATGTAAAGTTCCGCATGTTGGAAGAAATAATATATGTTTAATAAGATACAAGGAAACTAATTAGATGATGTCATTCAGAAAAAGATAAAGGCACTGGTTCATTTTTCAGGGTGGTGAGTTTTCCTTGAGCATTCGTGTATCTATAAAATAGGAGTGCAGTTCTGGCAAGTGAATATGTAAAAAAAGTTTACTCACCTACTGGATACCTGTTAGTAGTCATGGCAGTTGCTTCTAGTTGCTGGGAAGGGAGATTGCGCTGCCAATGAGGACAACTTGAGAGCCCTCAATTGTTATTCATTCATGATAAAAAAAATCCTTTAACTTCAGCACCATACACACTGCCAAGAATCAGAAAAATCAGGGTGAGCATGTTCACAATTTTGGTTTGGTTAGGGTTACTGTATGTCAGTTGGTTTACCGTACTTCTAATAATTTAAATTTGGGTTCTCACTTTTATGATCTCTGGGGCATAGCCTGTCTAGTTCTTTCAAAGACTAAGTTTCTCCTCTGCTTATAGTGAGAGGATTTAAGAGAAGTACGTAAGAGGTGGGGAATTTATGAAACAAAAAGCCTTTGATTCCACCTAGTCAAGTATGGCTGTGTGGGTTGAGCCACCTCACACGAGAAGCATATTCCATACAGGGGTGAACAGGACCCCTGTACAGAGACAGCAACTGAGTGGGGATGAAGAAACTGTGGAGGTGGTACAGCACACCTAACCTCTTGGAAGCTGTTTTGGAGAGAGTGTGTGTGTGTGATCTTTACAGGAAAGATCAAGAGAAAAGTAAATGCCAAGAATGCCTTCCTCTTCTCTTAACAGAGGTCAGGTGTTCCGTAGCCATCCTACATGAAGCATGAAGTGACTGCTGTGAGGGATGCTTTGGGAAGTGGGTGGAGAAGTGAGCAGTGGAATCATTGGCATAGGAGTGAATAGAACAGGAAGTGTGAATTAAAAGCTTATTAATAAATAAAAGAAAAAGAATGCGTGACAGGATAGGATTCTGAGTAACACCACTGTTGATAGCTTTAGAAGAACAGTGGCTATCCTACAACTGCAATTATAGATTGTCCAGAAAGGAAATTAGAGATGAAGGCACAGATAGAAGGATAAAAACCAAAGGAGGGCAGGTTTGAAATTAAAGATTTGTGTCAGACCCTATCAAAAACTTTTGATATGTCAAGCATAATAGCAAAAGTTTCATCAAAATCCTGAAAGGAAGATGACCAAGAGTCAGAGATATGCAAGAAGGTTGCCAGTAGAGCGTTCCTCGTGGAACCCATACTGACAATTTGAAAGAAGACTGAGAAGAGTTGTTTAAGAACCTTCCTATTAAGAGTAAATTCCAAAACTTAGAAAGGCAAGAAATCAAAGCAATTGGATGATAGTTGAAGGGTTGAGAGTGGTTACCCTTCTTTGGGACATGCTGAATGAAAGCGAATTTCCAGCAGGAAGGAAAAGTACCAGATGACAGACAGACAAAAAAGTTTGCCTGGGCCAGGGTGCCAGCACAGTTCTTAAGAACAGGAGGAACATCATCAGGACCATACACCTTCCTTGAGTCCAGATAGGGCAGAAAATAAATCTTTATAAGAGATTCCAGTTTCAGACATAGTAAGTCAGAGGGGGGAGGAGATGGAGGAACAGCACTGGAATCATCCAGGATTGAGTTGTAAGTGAAAGTTTGAGTAAAGAGTTTAGCTTTGTCAGGAGAAGAGATGGCAACTGAGTTGTTGGAATAGAAAAGAGGAGGTAAAGAAGAGGAAGTAAGGTTGTTGGAGAGGTTCTTCACTAGATGCCAGAAAGAGAGAGAAGAATTAGAATTGGATAGGTTTTCACATTTTTGTTGGATAAAGGAATTTTTGATTACTTGAAGAATAGATTTTGCACAATTCTGGGCAGAAATATAAGCTGAGTGAGAGTCAGGAGTTGGAGATTGATGGTACCTTCTGAAAGCCGCCTCTCTTGTGGATAGCATTAGAACAAGTAAAGTTAAACTGAGCAAAGTTTAATTAGGTAATACATGTATAATTGCCTCAGAGTTCTCATTATTCTCTCTACTGAGAGAATTTAAAATCTGTTATACAGTGGTCCCTTGCTCTATGAATCTAATTCATTCCAGAGGGTTGTTCGTAGAGCAAACCCTATAATTAATGGAAATAGTCTAATCCGTTCCAAGCCCCCCAAAATAGGTCATTTTTACCAAAATGTACTAGAAATTTAGGAGTTTTTAAGCAGTAAACAGTATGTAAATATGTACACAACATAGAAGAATAGCCAGTGGCAGTGGAGTTGGTGTAGAGGGGCTACTGCTTGGAAGGTGAATCTCCTTCCATTATGATGATAGGAGGACCTTCCAGCTGTGGGGTTTGGAGTCTGGGTTGTTTACTAACAAAGGTGTCAAGGGTTGTCTTTTTCTTTCTCTGCATGTTCTGGAAATAACGGGATGGTGTCTTCAAACCTGCAGGTTAAAATTTCTGTTGATTCAATGTCTGGATGTTTTTTAACAACATTTTTAATAACATCCCAGGCTTTAAAAAGATCTGTCAGCTCATGTGATGTCACAGCATGGGCATCATCATCAATTTCCTCTTCTCCATTGTCCTCCTCACTTGACCTCCCCAATTCCTATAGCTCCTCTGTTCTTAGTTCTTTTCTGTGGTCTGCAATTGTGGCTAGGGATGAGGCAGAGTAACCAAATTCAGTCACCAAATCTTTTAAACGTACCCCATCTTCAGATTTTTTTATATCATCCTTTTTAATTTTAATAGAAATAATATTAAGCCACATTTAGCTTTAGGACCCATAGTTAGCAATCAATTAACAAAGCATAACCAAGTGCACAACCACTTGTAGAAAATGATCAACAGACACTGAACAGAATGTAATGGAGTGCCTCCTAGTGGATGAAATCATCAGCGCTGCGCTCCTATTGGCTGAAATTGGTGCCAGACATTTGGTGGGAAATTCGCACAGCGAGTTAAATTTCATAGAGCAAACCATTTGCTCCTTATTTGGGTCATTTGTACAGCAAATTTTTCATACAGTGAATTTTTCGTACAGCAAGCTGTTCATACAGCGAGGGACCAGTGTAATCACTTAAAAAAGAATTTTTTTTTAGTAATTCTGAAGGCTTGGCTTTCCAAAGAGGCTGTAGTTCAGTGGGATTTCTGAAACTTCCTAGAGGGATTTGGGAAGTGTCAGGAATCCTTCCTAACTATGCAAACTCCTACAAAACTTGTAGTTTTAATAACACCCATCTCAATGAATACAGTTTCCTAGCTATTAAAATTGAATCCAAACATTGAGGAAACTGCATGAATATGTAACCATGGTTGGTGTTTGTACAGTTTCTAAATCAAAATAATTAGTCATTCCTCAGTATTCACGAGGGTTAGGTTCTTAAAAATCGTCGCGGATGTTGAACATATAAACTTATGGAAAAATAGGGTTAAGTTCCTAGCTCCCATGAAAATCCCTTTTCCCCCCTAATTTAGCTATAAATGCCGAAAAATCACCAATTATGTTAATATGGTAATTATATAGATTAATACTAAGTAGAATTAAAAGAAACAACAAAAAAAACATTGTATGAAATCATTTTCTACCACTACTGACAGCGATAAATCCTAGCCTAACACAAACATAGCCTATCAATATTTCTAACTTCTGTAATAAAGAAAATTAAAGAAAACTTTTCTTTTTCATTGTTGTTTTAATACCCTTTAAGTGAACACAAACAAAAATATTAGCGCAATGTTAATGTAATGAAAACACTCGCACGTGGGGAGAAGCAGCTGCGTGAGGATGGACCCGCATTTAGTACACTTTTGCACTTTGGCCAGATGGTGGCTAATTTGAATTGCGAATAGGCGGTCTTTCTCCCCCAGATGCTGATTCAATGGTTACTATTATTCTCTCATGCTAAATTTCAAAGGTCTAGGTATAAGGACTGTAGCTAATTTTAGTTCATTCATAGAATACAGTACACATATTTGTAACATTTATGATGGTTTTTTTCAGGACCAAAATAAGCAATGTGATTAAATACAGTATTGAATCAATTTTTTAGACTAGGTCCTAGGTAAACTCAGTATGCCTCTTTTGTCAAAAGTAAAAGATATTTTCAAAGGAGGCTCATCATCAAAAAAGAAAAAAGTTTACCACAATGTCAGATTAGAAAATCCTGAAGACAGCTGGGATATTGTTGGGGAGTTGGGAGATGGCGCATATGGCAAGGTTTATAAGGTAAGCTAAAGAAGATCATACTGTCTTTTGAGGTTGCTAAACTAATAGTCTTAGGGCTTTAGAATGAATTTGATTACTAATCACCTCTGACCTAGGGAAACATCTAACATTTTTTTGTTTCAACCTAGCTGAGTGCCTTAGATTTAGTGTCCTCTTACCCAGACATGGGGTAATAATAACAGACTATTACAGGATTTTTCAAGTAATAGTAGTAGACTATTACAGGATTTTTCAAGTAATAGTAGTAGACTATTACAGGATTTTTCAAGTAATAGTAGTAGACTATTACAGGATTTTTCAAGTAATTGATAATAGACTATTACAGGATTTTTCAAGTAATAGATAATAGACTATTACAGGATTTTTCAAGTAATAGATAATAGTCTATTACTTTTCTATTACAGTGGCAATAGACATATTTTGTGAACAAAGAACTGCAAAATGAACTAATCTACTCTAAACTAAAATAAACATGTATGTGAACTAATATTGTGGCAAATTTTTCCTACAATAGAGTAAAATTTATCAAGACCTACAGTCTCTCTGAAATTGTAATGATTTGGTTGAAACAAATATTTGTACATACAAAAGTAATAGTAGAGGCATTCCATGTCAAGTGTACACACTTTTTGGTGATTTCTGCCACTCATCTCACCAATTTTAATGTTGTTTGGTGTGGTAGGTGGGTATGATGAGTAATGAAGCGTGACCAAATTTTAGCCACTTGGGTCAAATAGTTTAGGAGTAATGACCCCCCCCCCCCCCCCCCCCCAAACCCCCCAATTTGGGGTCAGCAGCATAACCTCATGATTTTGAAAGGTTATAACTCAGGATCTAATGGATGGATTTTAATGATTTTGGTGTCAAAATGCTCAGAAAAGACAGCAGAATAACTTTAATTTTATGCACAGTGTGTGTACATTCCATTAAAAAAAGTTGTATTTATATTTCACCTTTGATCTTGACCTCAGGTCAGAGTTCAAAATTCAAGGTCATGAAAATTGGCATAAGTAAAGACCTTTAGATGAAGCATATTCAAGCAAAAAATTGGAGTGGGATCTCCATGGGTTTGCTTTTCACAAGCATTTGAAATTGTGCATGTTGACAATTTTGAGCATTTTATTCAAGATAACTTCACAAATAGTTCATATATATATATACATATTACAATATAGTTACATACATGATTTGATATATACCTATAGGTAAGCATCAAGATTTTTACAAACAAATTATTTGGTTCTCTAAAAGTATCAATAATTTTTTATCACAAATCCTATATAGTTTTTGCAGTTAAAAATAACTTGAAATTTAGGTGTTTGAAGTTTGAACAATGACTAACTTGTATGGGGGGGGGGGGGTCATTACTCCCAAACTATTTGACCCAAGTGTAGTGATGTAAAAAAACCGTTTTTGTTGTTTTTTTTTGTTTTTTTTTTTTTGTTTTTTTTTTTTTTTTGTTTTTTTTAATAATTAATATAGATATTGCCAATTTAATTATAAGGTATACTTTTGCAATGATATATATTATAAAAATAAATAAATAAATAATAAAGTAGGCCATATGGTACCAGTATAGAATGTCCTTTTCAGCCTATTTACAGAAAAAACTGGCCTCTTTCTTGCACTGAAAGTCTTGTATCTTGAGATCCGTTAAACTTGCGAGAACACTGGCTGGGAGCTGACTGCCCATTGTCCAACCTTTCCAGGACTCTCCCATCCATGCCTCGGATTTTGAATCTCCCACTTAACTATCCTTTAGACCCGCGATGACATATTCCCCCCACCCCCCCCACCCCCACGAGACCATCCATATATATACACATACACCCATATACATATATACCAATATATACATAAATACTTATATACACATTTATATCTATTGTATACCCCATACACATGCATACATCCAGAATTCCAGATACATACGCATGCATACTCACATATACCTACACAAACTCATACACCTCTATTTCGCCCTTTCATTACCTCCGAGATCATTTAGCACATACAGTAATATCCATACAGCCAAAAGAAACCAATTAAGCACAGACAGAGCAGCAAAGCTAGTATTTATATCCCAAAATGCAAAATTCCAAGAAAGTGAAGTAAAACATGGTGCTACATTGGCTTCGTCAACAACCAAATCTGCAATAAATACCAGTACCTGTGATATTGAAACTATTTGCTTTAATCAATCTAGTGATAATGATTCTTCAATGGAAATAGAATCAGATAATGAAAGTTAAACAGCATTAGGTTAACACAAAGGTTAAAGAAAGAGATGAATATTTATATTTTTTTTATTTTTCTATTTGGAATAAATATATATATATATATATATATATATATATATATATATATATATATATAATATATATATATATATATATATGAGGGATGGCTCCATTTTGATAAGGTCGCGTTCATCTGCCGAAACCTCCTCTCTGCTCGCTATCCCCGATGTCCTGGGCTGCGGGATCACGGTGACTCCCCACCCCCGCCTCAATCAGTGCCAGGGCACAATTTACGCTGCTCGTCTTCTACCCATCCCGGTGGAAGACCTCCAGATTGACCTCGCCTCCCAGGGTGTTGTGAGGGTGTACCGCTTTCCCGACAGATCGCGGTCCCCAACTGCCCCTTCTCCTCGCCTGCTCCTCACTTTCGACTCACTGGTGCCCCCCGTTTCGGTATTCTGGGGCTTTGGTGAGAGACGAGCGTGCGAATTCTCAGTACGACCATACGTGCCAGATCCTACGCGCTGTTTTCAGTGTAATAGGTTTGGCCACGTGAGCAGCTCCTGCCGTCAGCCGGCCCCATTGTGTGTCCGCTGCGGCGGCCCTCCCCACCCCTTGCCCTGTACTGCTCCGCCTTCCTGCACCAACTGCCATGGACCACACCCTGCTTCATCCCGCTCTTGCCCGTCCTTCCTCTTTGAAAGGGAGGTTCGGGCCCTCTGTTCATCAGAGTTTCTCAGCGCGCGGGAGCGGTTGCGTGGCGGCGAGGCCCGGCGTGGTGCCTCGTACGCCGAGGCTCTCCGTTCCCAGACCCCGTCCTCACCGGCGGTTCCCAAAGCGCCTCCACCCACCGTGTCCGCTACTCCCAGTCCATCCTCTGCCGCCCAGCGGACTCCTACCGCGGCTCCCCGTACTACCAGTGCGTCCCCACGTGCTCCCTCCGCGAACGCCGATGCTTCGTCGGCAACCCCCCCTGCCCCTTCTACGCCCTCTCCACCGGCGCCTTCGGCCACCCCCATTCCGGATCGTGACCCGCCGTCACCCACGCGGGCCGCACGACGGAGGGATAGGGGCCGCAAGCGCCGCGCCAGTGGTGACCCCGAAAGGTTCGACGCCATAAGCCTCGCATCACCTTCCTCTCCTAAACACAAACGCCCCCTTCGCCCTACCGCCCCGGTGTCCTCACCGTCCCCACTGCGCAACCGTTATGCACGCTCCCCCCTGGGGTCCCCATCGGCCCTCGTGGTGGGGCTGAGATACACCCCTCTCCGGCCCGGTCGATGGACCCACTGGAGGGGGAACTCGCCCGCCTGGTCGGCGTGGTGGGACGTGCACGCCCCCGCGTTTGACCCGCCCCATCTCTCTCCTCGACCTGCCAATGCCTCTGGGTGAGGTATTATTTTCCACTCCCCCTCGTAGTCCTGCCTCCCCCGCACCTCCGGTGAAGGGAGGGGCATTCTGGATACCTCTCACATCCCCTTCTCTGCATCGCTCTCCCCCGGACGTCCGGGAGACTCCTCCTCTGGAGGACTTGCCGGCGTCTGGTTCCACATCGCCCCCTCGTCGTGGGGACCCTCGCCTTCGCCCTCGTTCGGCGTCCCTCACTGAACTCCGGGGCTTTCCGATTCCCTCTTTAATCTCGGGCCGCCCGATCGGCCCACCCACCCCATAATCATCCTTTACGCTGACCTTCCTACCCCTCCCTATACCTCGCTCCTGGTAGGCCTCGAGAGTCTCTCCTCTCTCCTGGCCTCCAGGTGTCCGGCGTGTTTCTGCCTTCAGGAGACGATTCTGGGCTCCCGTTCCCTCCCTCGAGTGTCCGGTTACTGCGGGCTCCCTTCCCCTTCTCTGGCCGAGATTTTCTCGTCCCTGGGGATCCCCCCACCCTCTATTCTGCCGTTCTCCTTCGATCTGTCGCCCCCCTGGCGGACCACCCCTATCTGCCGTTGCCAGGCGCTCCGTGGCCTGCGTAAGGAGTCTCTTCCTGCCGTCCTCCGGTCTTCTTTTCTGGCCCATCTTCCCATCCATTCGGACGACGTTCCCGTCTACACCGACGGCTCGCGCTCCCCTGCAGGTGTCGCGGCCGCCGTCTTCTCTCCGTCATTGTCACCTACCTCCCGGGGTATCCCCCTGCCGGTTCAGGCCTCCATCTTTTCCGCGGAGCTCTTTGCCCTTCTGGAAGCCCTCCGTCTGGTATCGGGTTGTTCGCGGTCCTCCTGTACCATTTTTTCGGACTCGCTGAGCGCCCTTCAGGCGCTCGAGCGCTATGATTCCCCGGACCCCCTCGTACGCCTTATTCAACAGGAGTACCATGTCCTGCACACCATTCACCGGATCCGGGTCACCTTCTGCTGGGTTCCCGCCCATGTTGGTGTTTCCGGTAATGAGGCGGCGGACCGCATAGCCCGGTCCACCGCCTCGCTGCCTCCCCTCCCCCGCCCGCTCCCCTTCTCAGACTATGTGCAGGTCTTTCGTTCCTTTTACGATCGCATGTGGCAACAGTCCTGGGACGATGCCACCGGAAATAAACTCTGGTCCATCCGCCCCCGTCTGTCATATTGGGTGTCCTCTTTCCACCGCTCCAGACACAAAGAGGTCGTCCTTGCGCGGCTTCGCATCGGCCATACGCGCCTCACGCACGGCTATCTTATGTTCCGGCAGGAGGCTCCTCGTTGCGCCTCCTGCCAGTCGCCCCTCACCGTCTCTCACATCCTGGTGGAATGCCCCACCCTGTCGTCAGTACGTCGTCGCGCTTTTCCGTTCCTTTCTGATTTCCCCTCCCCGAACGTTTACGCCTTATGCTCGCTGAGAGCCCTCTCTTCTCGCTTGACCGTCTTTTCCTCTTCCTCTCCCAATCTCGCATCCTATCTGAGCTTTAGGTGGCTTCTCACCTGTAGTCCGCTGTTCTCCCTTTTCTAGTGCCTTTTCTCCGTCTCCGTTTCTCTTTCTCGTATTCTGCCTCGCCATGATATCCGCTACCATATAGCGGGAAATGGCGGTAAACGCCCCAATACAAAAAAAATATATATATATATATATATATACACTGGTATTCTTGCCAATCACAATTATATCTATTGTTTTATACCAGTATTATGGATATTATACCAGTACCTGTGATATTGAAACTAGCATATATGCTCTACCCAATCTAGTGATGATTCTTCCATGGAAATGAAGGTTAACCAACATTAGGTTAACAAAAAGGTTCAAAAAAGGTGAATATTTTTTTTTTCGATCTGGAATATATACTGGTACTCTTGCCAATCACAATTATGTATATTGTTTGAAATGAGGAAGAATGTTTTATGTTCTAGTTAAAAAATATAGGTATATACATATAAAAAATGAGGGTTTGTTTTTCCTTTCTATTATATACTTTTTGTGTGATTCAGTTTTTCTAAAAGATGACTATATACATATACTAGGTATAACCGTATAAGCATGGTAGTATAGTAAATTATAGGTAATACTAATATACTTATTAGATTAAAGGAAGAAAAATATGGAATAAGTTTAAAACAATAAAAACAAAAAAAACAAAAAAAACAGACTATCTTCGTTTTAAACAAAAAAAATGACAAAAAAAATGACACAATAAAAAACGACTCACATCACTACCCAAGTGGCTAAAATTTGGTCACACTTCATTACTCATCATACCCAACTACCACACCAAAAATCATTAAAATCAGTGAGATGACCTGACATAAGGTGTGTACACTTGACATGGAATGTCTCAGTAATAGATAACCAAGTAATAGTAATAGAAATAGATGAAAATTAAAGTAATAATAATAGAAGGAATCAAAAGTAACAGTAATAATAATAGAAACCCAGTAATATATACCCCCATGTCTGCCTCTTACCAGAATGCAGGACTGTGAAGTTCTGCTATTTTTAACTTAGTAGCTATGTTGCACTTTATAGATGAGTAGTGATGTGAGTCATTTTTTATTGTGTCATTTTTTTTGTTTTTTTTTGTCATTTTTTTTTGTTTAAAACGAAGATAGTCTGTTTTTTTTTGTTTTTTATTGTTTTAAACTTATTCCATATTTTTCTTCCTTTAATCTAATAAGTATATTAGTATTACCTATAATTTACTATACTACCATGCTTATACAGTTATACCTAGTATATATAGTCATCTTTTAGAAAAACTGAATCACGCAAAAAGTATATAATAGAAAGGAAAAACAAGCCCTCATTTTTTATATGTATATATATTTTTTAACTAGAACATAAAACATTCTTCCTCATTTCAAACAATATACATAATTGTGATTGGCAAGAGTACCAGTATATATATTCCAGATAGAAAAAAAAATTTCACCTTTTTTTAAACCTTTTTGTTAACCTAATGTTTTAACCTTCATTTCCATGGAAGAATCATCACTAGATTGGGTAGAGCATATATGCTAGTTTCAATATCACAGGTACTGGTATAATATACATAATAAAAAATATATAATACTGGTATAAAACAATATATATAATTGTGATTGGCAAGAATACCAGTGTGTGTGTGTGTTATATATATATATATATATATATATATATATATATATTCCAAATAAAAAAATAAAAATATTCATCTCTTTCTTTAACCTTTGTGTTAACCTAATGCTGTTTAACTTTCATTATCTGATTCTATTTCCATTGAAGAATCATTATCACTAGATTGATTAGAGCATATAGTTTCAATATCACAGGTACTGGTACTTATTGCAGATTTGGATGTTGACGAAGCCAATGGGTCATTCTCTGTCAGATCAACCAGTGCCTAACACCCTCATCTCTCAGATTTTGCTAAAATTTGGTTTATAGGGAGTTTGTGGGCCCTGAATCCATTTCTGAAATTATAAGGTCAATCCGACCAACGGTTCAAGAGATATGACCTCGGGAAATTTGAGGTCACTTGCGAGGTCACTAACATTTGGCGACCCATAACTTGGGTAATAATAGTCACAATTATATAAAAGTATATATATTTAGAATCAGAAAACGACAAGGAATCCAAATATGCAAGTTTTAGAACTCTAGGTTGAAAAATAAAAAAGTTACACTGTAACCAAAATTTGAGGTCACGATTTGACCTCTGGGGTATCAAATGAGAATTTTTTTTTTAAATGTAAAAAATGAAGGCATAGGCATTGGCTATTAGAATCAGCAAAAAAAGTTTGTTTATGTTAGTATTTTTCATGTAACTAACATATAAGTGAACACCATATTCATAAGTTGTGCGTCAATTCTACCTATTTTTTCACACTTAAGCTCATAATTTGATCTATAGAAATTAAAATTACATTTTTTATAGATATAAAAACAAAGGCAAAAAATGTAAAATTGTATTTCACTGCTAATCTACACTGGCTATAATAGTGAAAGGGGAAGACCTACTTAGAGGATTCATGTGCTAGCCTAATACAATTTTGCATGCTTGATGCTCTCATCAATTTCTTTTTGTGGAAAAATGTATTGAATTCTGCTGCCTCCTCTTAGGGTAGGACAACTCATTACAGTTAATATATGTTGTCCTGGCACTGCACATGAATCCTTGTTTGATGGATAATAATATGCACTTGATCCTGATGACCCAGAGGGATGTAGAAAGTTCACAGTGAAATCATCAAACTCTTCACAATATTCCTCCACAATTCCATACCAAACTTGCATGTCATAAATGCAGCCAACATACTCTCCTGGTTTGACACATTTTAGGTTACCAAGCATTGCAGGTTCATTAGTAAAATGACTTTTCCTTATTCTTTTCTTTTCTCCAATGCCACTTGAAATGGGATACACCATCAGTTCTTCCTTGTTTAGGGGAACAAATCTATGATATTTCTGAGTTCCAGGAATAGCCCTACTATCCTTGAATCGATGTTCCAACTGTTCTTCTGCATCTTTCAAATCAGCTGTAGTTACAAAGAAAAAATTTATCTTCTTGCTCAAGTTTTCTTCACAAAACTGAAACATGTGTTCTGGTGTAAGAATTTGCCTCTCTGTAGTTCTCTGCAAACTGGCATGAGCAGTAGCTCTTTTCACTGTTCCTCCAATCCCATCACATGCATTTTTGCCATGGGATGTAGCAAAGAAGTGCCATTCACAAGACAGACCAAAATCCTCTTCATGGTAACAGAGATTGTGAAGTTGTATCTGTTCTTATATTGGCCAGCACATCCATCTGAGAAATAGTGCACCTTCTTCAATTGTGGGCATCTGAATTTAACAAATGTCATAAGCTTCAATATGAATGAGTAAACCATTATAGTGTTGTTGTTTTAGTGATGCAGATAAGAAACAGACACTAAAATGGCTAAGTTCCTGGTCTGCAGATGATCTATAATAGATGATAAAAGGGTGAACTGTACACTGTGAATTGTCCCAGTGAAACCCTTGGGCAGCATCCTGGACAATGAAAGAATAATTCTCAGAGAAATCACCTACTATAACTACCTCACTCTGAGGTGGTAGTGTTTCTTTCAACTGCTTGAAGTACTGTGATTGTTGCTGAGCAACAAAGTGATGACGAACCATGCGGGATATTTTCATGCTTAGGGATGATAAGTATTCATGAAGTGGCTCCACCTTATCAACCATTGTACAACGGTCAACAGTCACCCATTGCTTGTAAGATATTTCATTTGGAGCTGATTTCACACTGTCAAGTAACTCAAGAAAATCCAGGACACCCTCTTCTCTTGGGCAATCATTGCAAAGTTGCATCATGCAAGTCTCTCTTTCTGTACTGCAGATACTGTAATCCATAAGATCCTTGTATGAAAGACCTCTTTCTCCCAATGCAGCCAGCTGCAATTTTGGATTTTGATGGTATGTGCAGACACAGACAGAATGAGTCCCACCACTACCGGCAAGCACACAATATGATGGCCGTAATTTTGCAAATGTGGAAAATCCTATTTTGGGATTCTTTTCATCATTTTTATATAGTTCAAACATCTCTCTTAAATTCCCGAGGACCAATCGTTTTTGCACCTTCATTGCACCTTCAGCACTGATAACTTTCACGCAATCCATCCTTGGCCAGGACACATACGACTAACCTCTTCTGACTCATAGAATCTTCTAACTATATCTTTGTGTTCTTCAGATATCACTTTTCCTTTGCTCATTAGTGGAATCTTCGGAAGGATTCCATGTTCTGATTTAAGTGAACGGCTTCTTTTCACCATGTATGTTGTAGTTTGAAAGAAACTAGCTGTTTTTTCAATTGTGTATGGTGAGAGTGTCAATATTTGTAGTTTGTGATGGTGACATTTGCTCTCCAGGAATGACTGTTTCAATTCATTCATTAATTTGTCTAGATGTTTTTCAGATTTAGTTTCAGGTTTTGAAGTATCACTTACCTCCTCGGTAATTTGAACACCATAACTGAGTTCTAGCCTCTCCTTCAGGTGTTTCTGAGCAGATGATAGCTTACCACGAGCCTTGCGCTTTTTCTGGCTTAATGACAGCCCTTCTGAAAAGAACAGAAAAAAAGGTTTCACACACCTGAATATTAGTAATTAAATATTAATTATAGTACCTTAAATGCTATATAATTGGCTATATAGTAGATCAAACAGACCTTGTAGTAAAGTATAAGTTATTATATTAATTTATTACTTACTTTTTTTAACTGGTGTTTGGTCCAGAAATGCTAGAACTGGTTCAACTGAAGTTGAAGGATTTTCCTTTATCGAGCAATCACTGTCATTGTCCAGATCTTGAATTGAAGAGATGTTACTCAAGCCACTGATAGTAGATGATTCATTTGAATCCTGCTCAGACTCGTTGTTTTCAGTGGTACTAAGTATAGTGGGGTTTTTCATTATCAGTGTCCAGCAGTTCACACACAACAATGAGTCTTTTTTCACTCTTCCAGCACATTTTTCAACAAGTACATCAGTCACTTTTCTAAGATTGATTGTTATGCGTTTCTTGTGTTTTTGAATAGGGTCCTGGCAGTATTTCAAGTGCCGAACCATTGTATTTTGATCTGTAAAGATATAGGATTTACAATTAGGTAATATATATTTTTTAGAAATATATAGCTATACACACTTAATATTTTAGGCCTTGATAGTCTCTGAGGCTCATTAAAACACCATACCCACCAGCCACCCACAGTGCTGGCTGGAACTGTACTAACCTGTAGACAAGGAATTTTGCAACTATCTCTGTTGATTCTGCACTTAGACAAGTAGCAACATGTTTCAACAGGTTTGTTTAGGCTACATGTGAGCTTAGTCTTCCCCTTTCACTATTATAACTATTATTGCCAGTGTAGATTAGCAGTGAAATACAATTTTTATTAAATTCTTGGAGCTTGAGGTCAATTGATAGCTAAGATATAAAAATTCCTTGAAATGACAAGCAATTTATAAATATGGTGTTCACTTATAAGTTAGTTACATGAAAAGTACCAACATAAACAAACTTTTTATGATTGTTTCTATTAGTCAAGAACTCTGACTTTGTTTTTTTATATCTATAAAAAATGTAATTTTAATTTCTATAGGTCAAATTATGAGCTCGTGTGAAAAAATAGGTAGAATTGACGCACAACTTATGAATATGGTGTTCACTTATATGTTAGTTACATGAAAAATACTAACATAAACAAACTTTTTTTTGCTGATTCTAATAGCCAATGCCTATGCCTTCATTTTTTTACATTTAAAAAAAAAATTCTCATTTGATACCCCAGAGGTCAAATCGTGACCTCAAATTTTGGTTACAGTGTAACTTTTTTATTTTTCAACCTAGAGTTCTAAAACTTGCATATTTGGATTCCTTGTCGTTTTCTGATTCTAAATATATATACTTTTATATAATTATGACAATTATTACCCAAGTTATGGCTCGCCAAATGTTAGTAACCTCGCGAGTGACCTCAAATTGCCCGAGGTCATATCTCTTGAACCGTTGGTCGGATTGACCTTATAATTTCAGAAATGGATTCAGGGCTCACAAACTCCCTATAAACCAAATTTCAGCAAAATATGAGAGATGAGGGTGTTAATTTCAATTTTTTTTGGTTGATCTGACAGAGAATGACCCCAATGTAGCACCATGTTTTACTTCACTTTCTTGGAATTTTGCATTTTGGGATATAAATACTAGCTTTGCTGCTCTATCTGTGCTTAATTGGTTTCTTTTGGCTGTATGGATATTACTGTATGTGCTAAATGATCTCGGAGGTAATGAAAGGGCGAAATAGAGGTGTGAGAGTTTGTGTAGGTATATATGTGAGTATGCGTGCATATGTATCTGGAATTCTGGATGTATGCGTGTGTATGGGGTATATAATAGATATAAATATGTGTATATAAGTATTTATATATATATTGGTATATATGTATATGGGTGTATGTGTATGTATATATATATATATGGATGGTCTCGGGGGGCAAAATATGTCATCGCGGGTCTAAAGGATAGTTAAGTGGGAGATTCAAAATCTGAGGCATGGATGGGAGAGTCCTGGAAAGGTTGGACAATGGGCAGTCAGCTCCCAGCCAGTGTTCTCGCAAGTTTAACGGATCTCAAAATACAAGACTTTCAGTGCCAGTTTTTTTCTGTAAATAGGCTGAAAAGGACATTCTACACTGGTACCATATGGCCTATTTTATTATTTATTTATTTTTATAATATATATCATTGCAAAAGTATACCTTATAATTAAATTGGCAATATCTATATTAATTATTAAAAAAAATGAAAAAACAATAAAAAACAATAAAAAATGACAAAAAAAACAACATGGACATAAAAAAAAACGTTTTTTAACATCACTATAGATGAGTAGCTTCATTATATTAATTGTGTAGTTACAGGTTTATATTAATGCGAATTAAACCTATCAGTTTTTTATTAGCTTATTAAAAATTATTTTAGAAAGGAAATAAAATTTTTGATTAAGCATTTTGTTAATGCATCCCTGTTAAGCCCCATAAAATGAGTGCAAACTTGTACATTGTTCAAAACTGATGGTTGGGCCTAATAGGCATAACGGTGATATTACTAGGTTGTGGTAGAATTAACTTTACATAGCCTGATGTGTGTAGTCCCATGCCCATGAATATTGACTTCTGGCTCACCCAAGACTCAGTAATGAAGTTGCGAAGGTGGTTCAGTCCAACTCAGCACAGTTTCTATTTTAAAACTTTAATACACCAATTTTCCACTTCAACTTTTCCATCTGAAACATTAAATTTTAACTGCTTTGAAGAATGTACCTCTTAACAGACCACCTTGAACTTCTGATTCCCTACCTTTTACATTCTACAGCTGAATTTACAATATTTGACTTAATATTATCATAATCACTAGTACAGTATATAATAAACTGCTATTCTTTGAATCAGAACCTATCACTTTGCATTCACATTTTAGGGAAAATAAACATAATATAAAAAGCATCAATGAATATATCACCAGTGCATAAACTTGCGCTTTTAATACAGTAGTTTACCAATATTATTATTAATGTACTTTACCTATATGACCTAAAAAGTTCATTAACCCCTTCAGTACAGTGACATATGTGCGTGTCCAATTAGTGCACTCCAATATATGATGATATACGTACATATGTCCAAAACTTAAAGAAGAAAGCTAAATTATACAACATTTTTGCTTTCAGTTATAAATATTTAAGTTTTGGACATACACACATATGTTGTTGTATATTGGAGTGTGCTAATTGGACATACGCACATATATCACTGTATTGAAGGGGTTAAACCAGCTTTATTGATCCACCAACTAGGTACCCAGTGAAGTCAGTATAGCAAAGCACTACTATATGTACATGTATATGTTTTGCTCACTTCAATAGCAAATCCATTTAGCTACATATAAAAGAAGTATATAGTCTCAACAATAAATTACTTGTTACTGTTGTAAAAACAGAAGAATATTTTGTGTGTGTAGTTTTAAGTAGCTATGTAAAATAAATTTTCTTTTAATTAAACTTACAGGCTATAGTATAGGCTTAACTATTTTCAGATTTTATATTTCAAATAAAAAATATACTGTAGATAAGTATTATCAATAAAATACTTGTTAAATATTAGCTATATAATATCAAGTATACAACTACAATAAAAGATTTTATATCAAATAATGTTAAGCCTAGCCCATGGAGCCAGGACCTACCAGTTAATATTCCCTCTTCAACACCCCAAGATGATGTGTTGTAAGAATTAGATTCTTGTACCAAAGTTTGAGGTCACAGATAGCTACAGGTTGGGTGGGATATTGATGTCATTCTGATATAGGCCAGGCCTGGTGTAATGAACTCTCACTGAAAGTTTTACTGTAATTTTAGATTTGTGTACAGACTTGCCCATGAGGTGCTGATATCTTTCCAATCAAGAAGTTTAGTTGGCAGATAAATAGCCCTTGTGTAAGGTAGTCTGTTAATACAGTACGGTACTTTATGCATTACATACATTATTACACAAGTGTTTTTTAAATTTTTATTTCATATTTTTAGGCCCAGAGAAAAGACAATGGGCAGATGGCAGCTTTAAAACAGGTAGTTCTGGAAGGGGAAGATGACCTGGAGACTTACATGATTGAAGTTGACATCTTGGCAGAGTGTAAACACCCAAATGTTGTGGAATTGCTAGAGGCTTATCACTTTGATGGGAAGTTATGGGTAAGTTACTCAGTGTAGTCATTTTAATATTATTTGATTTGTTACTTCAAAAGTTTATATCACCCTTGACAAGTTAATTTGACATACTGTACATTGCAGCTCAAACTTGATGAAAATTTTCCATTCCCATTTAAAAATTTGTTGGAGGACATATTTACTCAACTTGTAGAAATCTTGTTGTAGTGAACTTGGCATTGATAAAAATTCCAATAGAATTAGCTAAAATTGTTAGTGAAACCTCAATCTAACAGACTAATTGGGGGGAAGGGAGGTCCATTAGAAGCCAAAGTCCATTAGATCCAGAATTTTTTTATAGGGTACTAGAAATTCACTTGGTCATCTTTTGCAAAATACTGAGGTGTTTCCTTGACCTCTTTTCGTGAGCACCATGCCTATCTGCCATGATTAAGCACCAGATAAAGGTATACAAAAAATTACACCCCCCAGAAAGCCACCAAAACACATGCTTTAGATGATGAAACAAGCACACCAACACTGGTTGAGTATTGTAAATAAACAGTGATGCTACTGTAACTGTTGCCAAATCAAATGGTGAATGTTGCTAGTTTGAATCGAGCAACAAATTGCTAGGGTTAGCGGTAGCTGACTCAGGCTGCTTGCTGGCTGCTCTCATACTAACTTCGCTATGTATTGGAATTTCCTAAACTTTTCCATTAGTTCCCAAACTCAGTCTGAAAGGGCCCAAAAGGTCTGATAGAAGCCAAATTCTGATACATTGAAGGCTGTTAGATTGAGGTTTCACTGTATTTCCATGTTTAAAGAAAAATATTTCTTATTTTTCTAGTTTTCATTTAGAATATGGAGAAACAAGCCTAATTAGCTAACACGAGAGTATTGATTTAATCTTTTTCAGATGTACTTAGAATATTGTGATGGTGGAGCAGTGGACTCTATAATGGTAGATTTGGATAGGGCTTTGACAGAGCCTCAGATTGCAACCTTGTGTTATGGTATTTGTAATGCACTGCTTTATATTCATGCAAATAAGGTAAGAACTGATATTATTAAGCTTTTGTTCAGTTATGATAATTTTTTGCTAGTTTAAATAACTATTATAAGTGAGTTTTGATGTATTGAGGCTTTATTTGTTAATCAGTGTTTCATGCTTTTGTGGTGTGTATTATCATATAAGTTTATCACTTTATTTCTCTAAGGTATTTTTTGTTTAGGATAACTCAGTCATATGCTGTAAATCATTGTGTATAGCCTTTATACATTCATCCTTTGTAGAATCAAGGATAATATGATTTTAGCCAGGTTAATAAAGGTAGTGAGCTAAACACTTTCAAAGTCAGCTGTGTGGTTCTCAACCCACTCTTTTATTATTGCTATTATTATTATTATTATAATAATAATAATATGCATGTTTGCTCCTATTCAGTGCTATCATTTGTATCACTTTCCTCCTACATGGAAAGTAGCTAGTACTTCATTGTGTTATTTTGAGTTCAATTTAGGTTAAGTTAGGTTAACCTAACCTAACAACCTAAAATAAAATAACAAAAAACTGGGTGTGTAATCCTGAGGTAGCATGAATTGGTAGTAATTTGCTTTTGAGTGTTTTAATTAAAATCATAATGAGTGAAATTTAAAAAAAAAAAAATTATCTACAGTAAGAAAGTGCACTCTCTCCACTTTTTAATGGAACCCCTCCCTACCTTAATGCAAGTGTAAGTGATAAAAAATTTGAAAAAAATAAGATACCACATATAGGAGCTAATGTAGGATGAATTTGGCTATATATATATATATATATATATATATATATATATATATATATATAATATATATATATATATATATAAACTTTATTATCCAGTACCTGATGCACCAGACCAGTGCTGGATAAGCAAAAATTCCAGTTGAAAAGGTACCCCCACACCCTAAAATCATAATGTCACACGAGGAAATGTTCTGGATCATTCTGGAAAATGAATGGAGTGGAACAGAAGATTACCTGAATTTAAAAAATCTCGTAGACTAAATAAATAATTAATTACTGCTGAATCAATAAAAAGTCATATTTTGTGTGTAGCACAAATGTAGCTGTAGAAGAAAAAGAGAGAAAATAAAGGTCCAGGGTTTTTGAGATGCTTGGATACTCTGTGTTTGAAAAAAAGATTGGAGGTCATAGATAGGGGTAAATATAGATTGAAGATGATTGTTCCAGAGTCGACTAGTTGAGTAGATGAGAGATTCAAAATACCAATTAACTATCGTGTTAGAGAGTTGGACAAAAAAGGAATGCGAATGTGTCAAAAGTCTGGTGCTGCATGCTCTCCTTAAAGGAGGAGGCATGCAGTTAGAGAGTTTAGAAGAGCAGTCATTGTCTGTTATAATAGCAATAGTAAAGAGTGAGGCAACATTGTGGTGAAGAGAGAGAGGGGTTAAGACAGTCAGTAAGAGATGGGGATTGAGGAGACCACGAGCCTTTGATTCCACCCAGTCAAGTAGAGTTGTGTGGGTTGAGCCACCCAACATATGAGAAGCATACTCTATACAGGGGCAGACAAGACCTTTGTACAGCGACAGCAACTGAGTGGGGATGAAGAAACTGCGGAGGTGGTACGGTACAACTAACCTCTTTAGAAGCTGTTTTGGAAAGAGAGTATATGTGACCTTTCCAGGAAAGATCGAGAAAAGGAAACTCCAAGAATGTTAAGAGAAGAGGAAGGATTGAGTTGTGTATTGTTGAAGGTAATGGGATAGTTGTGTGGAAGATTGTGGTGAGTAGACAGATGGAGGAACTGAGTTTTTGAGGCATTGAAAACCACAAGGTTTTCTCTGCCCCAATCAGATATAGCAGAAAGATCAGAGGTCAGGTGTACTGTAGCCATCCCATGCAAATCATGGAGTAACTGTTGAGAGGGATGCTTTGCAAAGTAGGTGGAGAAGTGAAGAGTGGAATCATTGGCATAGGAGTGGATAAGACAAGAAGTGTGACTTAATAGATCATTAATAAATAAAAGGAAAAGCCTGGGTGACAGGACAGAACCTTGAGGACCACCACTGTTCATTAGGTTGGAGCATTTTTGGGGAGTTTTTCACAAGCTTTTGAAACATGGTTCGTAATAGTGTAGAAAATGTGTTATGACCTGAAGCAAAGTGTGTATTACATTTCTAGCCTCCTACATTAATATCTTCAGGTGCCAATCTCACTCCATACTTATGAATATATTGCGAAATTATAGTGATATTTAGAAAAAATAGACAACTGGAAATTTATTTGTAACTTTTGAATTATGGATTGTAATAGTGTGGAGAATGGACCAAAACCTTATAGTAAGTGCGTTCTAAAGTTATAGCACCTTAACTTAATGTCTTCAGGTGCCAATCTTACTCCAAATATGTAGATTTATGGCAAAAAAAATAGCACTATTCAGTAAAAGGCATAAATGGAAAGTTCTATGTAAGTTTTGAATTAAGATTCCTAATACAGGCATACCTTGCTTTACGAATTATTGCGTTCCCAGCGTCCAATCATAAAGTGAGGCATCGTAAAGCGAGGCATTATTTCCCATAGGCTTAATGTTATATTAAACCCTTTCGCTCATGAATTATGACATAGGGTAAAAAAGAAATTGGCCTTTATGTGTGGTTATATAAGAATCAATATGGTTTATTTTTCAGCTACACAATTGTGTACCCAGTGACTGAAGGGGTTAAGGGATATGTTCTTGGAACAAATTTATTACAAAAAAAAATCGCAAGAAAAGGTAATAAAACGATAATTTATGCAGCAATGGTTTAATGAAATGAAAAACAAAGGAAAGATATATGTAAAAAGACAGAAAGTTTAATTTTTATTTGACTCACTCGTAGAAGCACCTTCAGACGCACTTGTAGATGCAGTCGTGGATGGAGGACTCTTGAAAAATGCATCCAAAGTGGTTTGTTTTAAAGAAGATTTTTTCTTTTCTCTGTAAATTTCAATAACAACCTCACTTCAACGCAACGATACAAACTGACGATAAAAGTGCTCCACCAGAGTGAACAAACGCACGCACGAACGATATGTACTTATTTTTGACGTGTATGATTTATTTTTGACGTTAAATATTGTTTTTTTTAACTTTATTTATTTTTTATTTCGTTTAAAATAAAATTCGTAAACCCGGGGTATCATAAAGCGAGGTGTCGTAAAGCGAGGTATTACTGTAGTGCGCAAAATATGCTGTGACCTGATAGTAAGCATGTATAAAAGTTGTAGCCTCCTAAGGATACATCTCCAGGTACCAATGTTATTACCTAAATTTATGAATTTATTCTGAAAAAATGGTATTTTACAGACAAGTGATATAAGGAAATTTAACTGATTTAAATATTGAGTTTTTCAATGAATGGAAATAGCTTTTATATTATTTGCATTGATTTTTTATTTCCGGATAATAATTGGTTCCATAAATACAGCTCTTCATTCATTCTGGCTGTCACGTAAATTCGTATACAGCCCGAATGATCCAAAACTCACCACAAGGAGGTGGCTGTATGTTGAGTTCCACCGATGCCCAACCCTACCACCCAACCATATGGACATGATTTATGTAATGAAAACTTTAGTCAATATCTAATTATATTCAAAATTCAGATTTGGTTTCAAATGAGGGCATCATTTTCCATGCTACCATTCTCAATCGAATATATTCATCTCTAGATCCTGCTCCACACACAGCAGACGATGCTTTTATAACTAACTTGATGACTTGTTCAACAGCTTGAGTATGGCATGGCATCTTGTTGAAATCCTTCACTTCTCTATTAGCAATCATTGTATCAATTTCATCATTGGAAACACAATCACGCGTCATTGGAGGTTCAGTTACTGCGATGTCATGCCAATTAATCATGTTTGTGTAGTCTGTGGCTTCGAAATTTAACTTTGGGATTTTAAAGAGTCTAAGACTTTCTCCATGATATTGTTCTCTAACTTGCTTTATTCTTCTCCATCCAAATACTTTTACATGGCCACGCTCATCTTGTATCATGCTCAAAAGTATGTTTTCTGGATGACCCAAAAATGCATTTCTTTGGATCACTGGTTCAATAACTGCTCGAACAGAATTGTTCAACATTCAGGAATACTGAATGGTTTTGAAAACATTAGGGGCTCCATATGCAATTGATTTGCTTTGTTTGATTGTAAACCACATTGGGATATATATGTGCATAACATATGAAACCAAATTTTTCAAATCATCAGAAGGTTCAGGTGTAGCTATGTATAATCTCAGAATACGATTTGCAGTGGTTAACCACCTAGAGTGCACCATCTTGCCAGGATTTCATCTTGATAGGTCAGTACTACACTCGCCAATTGAAATGGCTTGATAAATATCAAACAAATAATTTTCATCCGTGCTCAAGTCATCTTTGTCAGTAGATGGAATTTCAACTTTGATTTTTTTTAAATGAACAACCGGAAGTGTTTCACATTTCTGCAATTGCTGGCCAATGATGTCGACAAATTCACGAGGTCTAGTGGTTTTTCCATCCAATTTCTCCATGAGGTGGCGTAAAGGAAGCTCATTTGCATGTAACTGACACACAATCCATTGCAAAGGTCTATTGAGATGCATTTCCATAAGCTGAATGACTCCACCTTTTGCTCCTGTGTTCACAGTAGTTCTATCACAGCCCATAGCAACTAAATTTGAAGAATCAACATTGTGTATTCAAAAAATTGCATATTCCTTTACATATACTTTTAGATGTCCCAGATTCAGAAGTAAAGTGCCCTAGATACACTTGGTCTGGTTCTGCTACCAAGGTTACATGCTCTTCCACAACAACTTTACGATAAAATTTAGAACCTTTCTGTTCTTGGACAATAGTTTTATCCTTGCGACCGTCAAAATAAATACTCAATTGCTTTTCCTACGCTAGCATCCTGTTGAAGCTCATCACATTGATGCTTCCTAGCTCTGTGCACTTTACTGTGATCTATTACCAGGGATGGATTATGCTCAGGTGTTTGTTTAATGTCATGCAAAACAGAACTTGTTATTATGGCAGCTGCTCTATCTGAAATACCTGTACGATCACAAGCTTTTGCAAGTGAAGGGAAGCATAATCGCTTCAGAGATTTTGTTTCGACTTTTTCTGCATTTGCTTCTGATGCATTTCCATTTTACGGAGATTGGCTCATCAAATGTTTCGTCAGATTCTTTTTCTGTATCTGTTGAAGAAGATATATCTTCAAACTGAAAACTTTCTGAATATGTAGTTGATGACATTACTGGCAGTTGTTTTGAAAGATACAAATCTCCACTGCTTTTTCTAACTTGTGCTAATTGTATTTTTTTATGAATTCTTGTTCATGTTTCGGTACTCAATTTGATTTTGGGCATTTGCAGGATTGAAAGTCTTTACATTTACAAGCAGTAATATCAAAAAGATTTTGAGCATCATCATTAAATTTTTTGCACTTATTTAAGTAGACTCCATTTGTTTTGTACCTTTAGGCTGTTTTAATATAGATTTATATTTTGTATGATAATCTTTTATTTTCTTTACAACACGGTTGAAGGATACAGTTGGAATGGATGCTTTATTGTATAATGAAATTAAGTTTTCTGCAACTGCCGATGATATTTCAGGAACAGAAGGATCTTTATTGTTTAACTCTTCTTTCAGTCATCTTCTTTCATATATATAGCATTTCATAACACCCTCAAATGTTGGTAGAACATGATGACTCAGTTTTTCTCCATTGCCAAATATAATGTTATAATGTTTCAGACCAACAAAGACCCTAAGATCCACTCATGGCTGGTCTACCTAACTGTTCGTAATCGTGTATTGTGTATGTCCTCCGTGGTGGCGGAGGGGACCTACAATTTTACATGGGTTCCGAACCACAAGAACATAAGAAATTTATGTACCAACTGCTTGTACATTCACAATGTACAACTAAATAATTATCAATTAAAAACTAATTAATTATCGATTTAAAACTAAAGATAGAATCTCTGGATCCAGAGGATCAAGTCATAATAGACTACTATCAACAAATATGTTACACTATATATCTATTTATAATGGACATGCAAATATATCAGATCCAAAGAATCTAGTCAATTTCATTATGGTATCCATCAATACTAGTACCTTGCCAACGAAAAATAAGTCACGGTCCATATTGATTGCGGACCAAGTCAAAACTTACAACCATATACATTACAATATATATACTTAGGAGGGAAGGTGTAGGTGTGGCTGTAAAGACTGTACAGTAATGTAGAAATGTGTGTGCACCCATTTTGGGTCTCCCATTTAAAGGTGTTTGTGGGGCAAGTGAAGATCAGTTTTTCAATACCTCACAGTACTATGGGGGGCACCGCTTGGCAGTCCGTTGTTGCTGACTGCTGAGGCATTCATTTAGTTGCCATGTCTGACCTGTTTATAAATCTTTTACTATACAAGATTTATAATATATAATCCAAATTTATAAAAACAAGATCACAAAAGTGTAAGAGAGTGTGCTGAAATGCAACATCAAATATTAAATAGTGAAAGGATCTGATGTGATTACATAAGCGGACAGAGCATAACACCTTACTGTGGCAATAGCTGGTCTAACACTAACACACTGTGTTATGCTGGCCACACACGTAGGTGATTGGCATGATGATTTTATGGCAATTGGCGTCAATATGCCAATTGTCACCATGTGTGGGGGTACTATTACATATAAATTTGTTTATTTACGGAGTTGCTGTATATAATTTTTTGTCAAAATAAAGAGGTTTTAAGTTTTTATTGGAAATTCATTGGTATATTGGCACCTGAAGATATTGTCTTAAAGAAAAATGGTTTTGTCACTTTGCATTCAACATACAATAGCACATTTTCCGCACTATTACTAAGGAAATTAGAGATGAAGGTACAGATAGAAGGCTAGAAATGGAATGGGGGCAATTTGGAAATTAAAGATTTATGCCAAACTCTATCAAAAGCTTTTGATATGTCTGGAGTAATAGCAAAAGTTTTAATAAAATCCCTAAAGGAGGATGACCAGGAGTCGGAGAGAGATGCAAGATTGCCAGTAGAGCATCCCTTGCAGAACCCATAGTGATGATTTGAAAGAAGATTGTGAAAAGAGAGGTGTTTAAGAATCTTCCTATTAAGGATAGATTAAAAAATTTTAGAAAGGCAAAAAATCAAAGCAATTGGACGATAGTTGGAGGGTTGAGAATGGTTAATAGGGTGCAGTGAAAATATATCAAACTCAAGTTGTCAGTATGAAACATGGCTGAAAAGGTGCTCTAGTACCCACTTATCATAAAAACATCAACTTTTATAGCCTGTGAATATGTGCATTCTCGCAACTTTGACCTCAATTTTGAAGAAAAGCTAAAATTTTGAAGCAAATTTAGTTTGGTTAAAAATTATAACAATATTTCCTTTTATAAACCAACATGTGTTCATCACTAAATTATATGAAGTGTAACTGCTATCCTCTTATTGATTCGCTTAAAATCTGACTGTTTCCCTTTTTGGATTCTCTAGCCAAGATTGCTTGCTGAGAATAGTCATTCCATGGTAGGCACCATGTCTGTAGACTTTTTCACTTGTAGAGATTTCTTTCACATTTCTTTCACATTTCTTTCAACTGCCTGAAAATGACACAGGTATGTGTCAAGAATTATGGGTTTTTGGCAGTCATCAGTGCTACTTATAACATCAGAGAGTAAGGAAGGAACAGTAATATCCATTTCATTCCAATCAATCATATCCATGTAGGTCGAAGTTGAGCCTGATGGATTTCTTGTCAAACATTTGAATTTCACCTGGTATAACACTCCTTTTTGCTTGTAGCACTTTTTTGACTGCTAGCTTCCAAATATTCTTATTCTTGTCAGCAATAGCAGATAAAAGGATATTTTCAGGATGACAAAAGTAAGTTCTTTTGTAACACAGGATGAATAATGTCTTGGTCAATTGTATGTAGTTTTTGATAGCTGAATCATGAAAAAGTTTTTGGCCCCATCCTGGCAAGACCAGTTTGCTTTGATATAGAACCATGCAGGAGCGTAGAAGTTCAGTATAAAATGAGTAATCCTTTGAAGTGTGTCTGATGATTTTTTCATGTGACATGTAATAATGTAAGAGAGACTTTGCTTTTGTCAGCCACTGTGCATTATTGAGAGACCTAGGTTGAGCAGTTTCTAGCAATTTGATAGCTGGACCTCTGTCATGACTGTTTTGAATTGACAAACATGCCTTATGGAGGTATTGCTGGTCACTGCTGATATCTGCTAGCACTTCTGGTAAGTCCATCACTTTTCCAGTGGGAGGTGGAAATTTTGCAATTGGTGTGTTCTTTGGATCAAAGTTCAGATCCTTGCCAATTTTGCCCTGTGAACTTCTAGGTCCTGTTGTTTGCCCATCAAGAACTTCCAGGTATTTTCTCAAAGGAAGCTCGTTAGTGTGAAGTAAGCAAATAAACCATTGTAATGGTCTTCCCAATGTCAGCTCTAGTTTTCTAATTACTCCATTTGATTTAACCTGTATTTACATTAATTGCATCACAAACTACTGCTTTTAAAGTCAATGCAGAGTTGGTGTCAATAATTACTGATATAATTTCTTTAGCAATATCACTTGCCCTTCTACTTTCAGGAGCAACATGGTCAATACATTCATTTCCTGGAAATTAAACTAACACATAGTAGTCTTCATTCAAAGTCCACTGGCATTCTCCCATTTTTGAAAGAGAGTTATAAATTTTTTCATCAAATCCAAGGAAAACTATTCCTTTATTCTGTTCATGTTTCTTTCTTTCTATGCTTCTCCACAAGGTTCTTTGACAATGTAGTTTACTGGGATCAATCATAGTATTTTCAGATAATAGATTAAGATCTTTCAAGAGATCATTAGCAATTAAACAAGTATCACAGTTGCTTATTTTGCATCAATCAACTGCCTTGCATAATTCTGGATATTGGTCTCAATTTTAAGAAGTGCTAGCTCCTGTATCTAACTCATACTCGCTCAATTCAAAATCATTTTGATGACCTTTTTCCCTTTCAGAGCTGATTGCACCAATATCACAAGGATTCAGCTGCATTTCCTGGCCAAAACTCTTTTGTTTATCTTTAAAGAATTGTCTTTTATGCTTTCTGTTTTCCATTTGTTATAGTTTCCAAGTTTTCACTTTGTCCAACTTACCTATAATCATTTTTTGTCCAGTATGTTGATCAATCCAGAACTCCCATTTATCATTCAGGATTTTCTCCGCCAAAGCACATTTGCACTCACTACTTTTACGAGAACCAGAGGCATAGCACTTGCAGCCAGTGATGAGCTGCCAAAATTTTAAGAACCGGTTCCCTATATAAAAAGTTCTGATTTAAAGGATGTGCCACAGTATGTAGTTTTTGTGCCTTTCTCCATAAGAAGTGGCAATGTATTGTGTCATTGGGAGTTGTACTCATACTTAACAATAAAAAAAAATACATTTAGAATAAATTTGAAAAGAAGAAAATATGAAGAATAGTTAAGTATATTAGTTATTACTAATTATTTAGTAATTACAAAATAGCTTTAAGAAGACACAAAGAAAGAAATTATTATTTTGAACAACATTTAAATACATACCTTATTTAATACTAATTAGGTAGTAATTTCCAAATGGCCAGATAGTGCTATTTTTCCTTTGCATTTGAAGTTTATTTTGTACGCTGTATTATTTTGTACACCGTTTTATTATTTGGTTTTAGGATCATTTTATAACAATATACTGTATGTTTTCGTAACATTTTTAACAACTGGTTCTAAAATGCTTCAAAATTTTAACAACCGGTTCGCGCGAACCGGTGCGACCCGGCTCCAGCTCACCACTGCTTGCAGCAACATATGAGGGGTCGCGCGTCTTAAGGTGCCACCACAGGTGAAAGTGTTTTTGATGGATATCACTATTTTCACCCTTCCTCTATCATGTGGTTTGGGTTATAATGACCTTATGACACTAGAAGTATGGTTGAAAACCTTATAAAGCGAACTACTTTTTTCACCTCTATTGCCAGCCAAAAGTTCACCCAAAGTTCGGCATAATAAGAAAATCAAAAAATTAAAAAAAATATATATAAAATATGAAAATCTATTCCAAAAACTCAACATCTTCATTAGCATACTTAGAACTCTAATTTAGCCAAAAATGAACGTTCTAGCTCAATTAATAACAGATACTATTGCCAGAATATTGCTGAACTTTGGAGGCAATTTCTGACAAATTTTAATTTTGGCACTTAGGTACCTTAAGACGCGGGACCCCTCGTATGTCAAATAAATTTCTGAAGGAATCATATTTACTTTGATAAGTGCTGGAAGATCTTTTACTCGTGAGATATTTTCTAAGTTCTTGTCCCTTCTCAATTAATCTCTCTACCTTAATTACTATGCTTTGGAAGTCAATTGTTGGAATGGAAGCACAGATATATATATATATATATATATATATATATATATATATATATATATATATTATATATATATACATACAGTATATCATTCACTTCTGCGATAATTTCAGCATATTTCCGAGTGCTAAATGTTGCAGTAATGAGCTTATGTTTAAGATAAGCTTTGAATACACCCTCACAAGTTGGTAATTGGTTGCCAGGAAGCTCTGCTGGCATTCCAAAAACAGAATGTTTCATTTTTCTCTTGTTATACCAGAAGAGGCCATTGCAAGCTATGCTATTATCTGAAACAAAAGAAAATAAAATGCTGAATCAGGAAATGCATGATAGGTCAAACACATATGGGTCCTACATTTTAAAATAAGCAAAAACAATGTTTATTAATGATTTTTTGATAGACATTGGCATTAATTGAGTTTATTGTTGAGATCCTCATACCTGTGAGGCAAAAAATTAATTTAAGGAAACATGTTAAAAAGGAGCTTTTGTGGCCTTTGTTTGCAATTTATTTTTTCATAGTTGCCAGTACTGAAATTAATATTTCTAAAAGATATGACTTGTTCCCTTAATCAGTGACTACTTGGACATCTTTTTCAGTATGTTTCATTAAATTAAGTTTTTTCAACCCACCCTAGTGGTCACCTTTCTTTGGGACAGGCTGAATGAAAGCAAACTTCCAGCAGAAAGGAAAAGTATCAGATGAAAGACTAAGTTTGCTTAGGCAGGGTGTCAGCACAGGAGGGACACCATCAGGACCATATACCTTTCTAGAGTTGAGCCCAGATAGGTCAGAAAAAACATATTTGGAGAAGATTCTAATTTCAGACATAATTAAGTCAGAGGAAGGGGATGAAGGAACAGCACTGGAGAGAAAAGGAGAGTGGTGTGGTATAGAATGGTCAGAGAATTTTGGATAGTCAGTAGAATTAAGAGAAAGGTAGACACTGCAGATGTATGTAGTTTGAAATTGGTAATTACTGTATGTCATAGCCAGAGAGTGTAGAATTTGGAGGATTCAAGTTTGGGAATATAAGACAAGTTAGTTTATTGTGTGTATTCAACATCCACCTTTGGAGTGAAATTGTGTATAGAGAAAGGAGGAAGGTACAGAAAAGTGGTTGCTCTCAGTTGTCCCAGACACCCGAGTTTGTGAGGAAAAGAAGTAGAGGTTTAGATGGGGAGAGGTGGTGGTCAACAGATTGAAAATTTGAGGAAAGGCCACAAATGTTGCACAAGTTTATGAAAAGTGACTGAAGTGGAGGCCCAGGATATCTTGAATAGTCAGTAACAGAACCAGCCCTGCTGCCTGGGTCTGTGTTTCCAGTATTGGCAGTGGGGCAGCCAGGAGTTGGGACATGGCTGTTGTATGACAATAATGTGCCAGCACATTCAGCATTGTCCAATGTCCATGCAACAGTTTCTGTGAGAACACAGTATCACACTGGTTCAACATCCACTGTATTCAGCAGATTTGGCATCATGTGACTTTTTCTTGTTCACTAAACTCAAATGTGCTCTAAAGGGCAAGAGATTTCAGGGTGTGTTCACTGTCATTGACAGTGTGACACAGCAGTTAAAGGCAGTTACAAAAGAAAAGTACCAAACATCATTCTAGGAGTGGCAGAACTGCTGGAATCAGTGTGTTCATGCAGGAGGGGATCATTTTGAAGGAACACCTTTTGATTAGTTGGCAAAAATAACAGGTTTTTAACAAAAGATTCAGTCCTATAACTTATTGATCACACACACACACACACACACACACACACACACACACACACACACACACACACACACACACACACAGTAAACCCTCATTCAATGCGTGTTTGTCCAGCGTGAATTTGCTTATACTGTACACAGAAAAATAAATGTGAACAATTATTTGCCAAAAGCAGAAAATTTGATTATACATGGTCCACCAAACACACACTAATACAGTAGTACTGTATGCATGCCAATGCGTGGTCTAGTGTTTTCTCCTACACTCTTCAACACTCCTGCATCTCCCTCCCTCTTATGTCACCCCTCGGGCCCTCGCATCACCCTTTGTCTCACTCTCACTACCATGTTAAGTTCAGTGAAGTTGTGTTGGGTTGTTTTTGTCATATTTTGCCATTGTTTTGCTGTTACCCTTAGACAGCAGTATGGCACCAAAATGTAAAGATCTGCAAGTGATAGTAAAGGGAAGAAAACTTGTAAGGTTATGACATTAATCCAAAAAATAAAGATTCTAGATAAGTTGTGTGGTGGTATGAGCATAACCTCACTTGGCTGTGAGTATCACGTGAACGAGTCTACCATATGCACTATGTGAAAGAGTGAAGAAAAGATGTGTGCTATTTTCATTTAATATATATTTATTTATCATTAGTGATGGGACGATACCTAAATTTCAATCAATGCTGATTCCGATGCCGATTCCGATTCTCAGTATTTTTATAGATAAGAGTTTACTTGGTGCTCTTCGGAAAACTATACCTATGTAGTCCTATTTTATTTATTTGTAAGACTAACTATATAAAGTAATAGTATGGTAATATCACCTTAGAATCTAATTGAATCTACTTACATAGGCTATAATGAGTTATGAGCGTATCTAGGATCTAAAGTATGTTGTTTCTAAGTAGGCTGGACTAGGATTGATAGCTGCAGTAACGCTGCTATAGTTTTGTGTCTCATGGGTATTGCATCATGTATTGAAACATGGAATAGTTGCTTTCATTGGTTAGATCTGATGTTGCCATGTATTGCAAGATGAAATAATTAAATACTAAAAATTAAAATCTTCTTTTGAATTGAATAAATTGCTATAAATAAAAATACTAAATTTAAGTCTTGAATATCAGAATATTAGTAATCAAATTGCAAATGAAAATTAAATTTGTGCTCTGAAAAGAAAAAGATAATTTAATTAATAATTAGTTCATTTTTGTCACTAAATGACAAAGAATCATTGTAAGAATCGAAAGTCATAACCAAATTCTTACGATTCTGATGCCGATGCCGATTCCTGAAAAACACTCGATTCTTCTGATTCTCGATTCCGATTCCGATTAATTGTCCCATCACTATTTATCATATGTAAATATCATTGTTTGTTTTTATGTTCTTATTTCATATACAATATAGTTAGGGAAATTCATTTGTGTGTGAATAAAAAATTTACGTATCTAAGTATTAATGGGAGACTTTACGCAGCTGCATTCGCATATCCCCATTTATCCCATAAGATATTAAGTTTGTCCAATGTGGATTTACCTAACACGCCATTCTCAAGGAACCTAACCCCCACATTGGATGAGGGTTTACTGTATATAAAATCTTGGATTGAGTGGTGTAAATATCACAAATCATTCATTTTGGTAGTATTTAGAAAAGGGTTGTATCTTACTCTGAGCCTAAGTATGAAAGTACCATAATTTAATTAGCTTTATATCCCTAAATATTGCTCTAGTACAAAGGGTCTACATATGATAGTTGGTAGATTGCAGAGCCAGTAGGTCCATTATAGGCATCAATATTTTTGAAGTAATAAGAATTAGTGCCTTTTTTTATCATTAGGTAATTCATAGAGATCTGAAAGCAGGCAATGTTTTGCTAACTATGGAAGGAGGAGTCAAATTGGGTGAGTAAAAGTTTTCTGCGCTCATGTTGATAGGCTGCATAAGCATAGGCATTATTATTATCTATATATCTTGAAAATGGTTTGGATGGGTTCTTATGCCTAAACCTTGTCATTTAGATTGGTCATCAACCAAATCTCCCTACACTGACCTCTAGGGCCTATATAAGTACTCATTGCATTTGTAATGGAAAGTTTGAGCTCTATCTTTGAACTGACACACAATTATTTTTTATTTTCAAGTTTATTTCAATGTGTTCCATTGCATTTGTTTCTAATTAATATTTTGTGTAGTTGTGAAATAAAATTTAAGTTTATAAAGCTTACATTTTGAAATTCAAAATGTAGTATACTGTACTTAATTGTAAATGGGTAAGTAGACCTGGTTGCTAATACAAAAATACTGCTGTTTTCTCGTAGGCTATTAACTTTGTTAAGACTGTTCAAAGGAGTGAGAAATGTTTAAAAACCTTTTGAGAATAAATATTTGTTTAATATTGTTTACACTAACATCGATTTTCAGGCATACTTAACATTAATCAAATTTAAAATATATATACACACTGGTCTGCAAAAGTATTTACGAATCGTAAGTTGTAATATATTTGGAATAAGAATGTATATGTAATAAGGTATTTAATTGTAATATAATAATATTTGATATATTTGACAATAAAATGGGTTAATAAAAGAAAAATACCATACTTATTTGTAAAAATTTATTCATAAAAACTTATGAAAATTAGTATACTGTATAGCCACCCTTGTTCTTTCACACTAGTTCAAGATGCTGAGGCATTGAGTCAATCAACTTCGTGCATGATTCTGGACTGATTTTATACCACTCTTCTTGAAGAACTCTCCATAAATCATTATTTTTTGCCTTATCTTCTCTTGTTCTTACTTTCCTTGTGAGCTCATCCCAAAGATGTTCAATAGGATTTAAATCTGGACTCTGAGATGGCCATCCTACCATTTTAAATCCTTCTTCTTCAAGCTTACTGTAGAGCTGTTTTAGTGACTTAGCACCATGCTCAGGATCCATTATCCTGTTGAAATATGAAGTTTGCATAATATCCATGAAGTTCTTTAGCAGCTGGGATTGCAATATTAGTGAATAGATGTTTGAATACATATTGATCCATTTTTCCATTTTCATTCCCAGTGATCTGGTGTAATTTTCCAACTCCCTTTGATGAGAAGCAGCCCCACACATTGATTCTCCCACCTCCTTTTTTCACCATTGGAATAAGGCATTCATTCTTATATTCTTCACCAATTCATCTATTAACAATTTTCCTCCTTTTATCACTACCAAAAATTTCAAATCTGCTTTCATCACTCCATACAGTTTTCGACCAGTTCTCAGCATCCCAATCTTTGTGTTGAATAGCAAATTCTAATCGTGCTATTACATTCTTCTTTGACAAAGGTTTTTTTCTTACTTACTCTAGCAAATATTTTATTATCTGTTAACCTCCTCCTTATGTATCAGCATTAACTTTTGTTTCTCCCACTTTCACTAATTCTTTACGCTGTCATAAATCTATCCTCCAAAGCCAGAAATTTTAGATGCCTTACACTATGCTCTGACAAAACCCTCTTTCTTCCAGTTCGGACTAACTTACAGGTACTTACTTGGTTTAAAATACATTTCTTATTGTATCTGACTGTACCTTCACTTCACTTATCTTCACCATTTTTTTGCAATACTTGTATTGAAATAATTACCTATTTTAACAACAGCAGTCAATCCTCCTAACTCTTGACTAGGTAACTTGTGTGTCTTAACTATCCTCTCAAAGTGGAAATATATAAGTAAAAATTTTGTTGAACAGCGTTAAAATGAACCTTCACCTATCAAGGCTGACAGCACACTAAACTGCACATAGTCTGTGCTGCTAATTTCAAAATTAGAGGACTTTTAATTTTGCAATGCCAAATTATCCAAATATTGAAGAAACACTATGGGAATTAATTATAATGACTTTTAAAGTGGCAAAATATTGTATTTAATCTAATAATTACTGTTTTATACTAATTTACTTGTGTTCTGCATAACATGAATTACGATAAAAAATATATTAACCTAAAATAAATTTTACTAAATTGCAAAAAATAAAGTTGCCATTAATATTGGGATAATATTTCTCAATTTGTAAATACTTTTGCGGACCAGTGTGTGTGTATATTTATTTATTTATTTATTTTATTTTATGTTTTTTATTTTTTATTTATTTATTTATTTATTTATTTATTTATTTATTTATTTTATTTATTACAGTATGTAACTTATGAAGATATTTTTATTTATGTGAGAAGAGTCAAACATTTAAGCCTCTTAATTGCAACTGATGAAGATCCCTTAAATTTGGAATATAACTTTTGAAAATAGATTTGAGATATATCTAATTGAAAAAATGAGTAGTGATGCCCACATTACCTTAAAATTAAAATTTTCATTGAAGGTGATCAGTAATGCACGAGTGCAGTTGTGGAACCTTCATTACATACAACATTGTTTACCTTTTCAACTTCTCATAAAATCAGTTTATGATTAAAGCTTAAACTGCTCTTAATGGATAGAGGCCTCTCTACTCTTCTAAATATGCAATATTTTCAGCGGATTTTGGTGTTTCTGCAAAGAACAAAAATACTTTTGATAAGAGAGGGACATTCATAGGAACACCATATTGGTTGGCTCCAGAAGTTATTCTTTGCGAGACATTCATAGATGCCAAATATGATTATAAAGTAAGTAAACTATTTATGGTCTCTGTTTTTAACATTTACTTTGATCTTTAAAACTTTTGCATTTAGTCAAAGCTATCATCGGTTATAATCATATTGTGGAAAAAAACACACACACACACACACACACACACACACACACACACACACCACACACACACACACACACACACACACACACACTGTTGGTATTTCAGAATGGATTAATTGTTAAATTGTTTATGAATTTTTATTTATAAAATAAAGGCAGTTTAACAATTATTGTTACAATGATTTTTACAAAATAATTGCAAAGTTGAACCTTATTTAATTTGGCCCATAAGTTTTAGGCTTTACTGGGCTCTCAGATTAATTAAAGATAAAACATCCTCTCATAGGTAGTTATGATTAATAATAGACTCGGACCTCGCTAAATTGACACTAGGTATTTCAGCTGTCATGATAATTTGGATATTTTTTTGTGGTCAAAATATCAGGCAAATTTTGGAATATTTGGTGAAAATAGTTGAATTCCATAGCAATCATCACATGGTACATCTGAACCACACAAACGATCAAACCTGCACTCCAGGCACCCATCTACCATTCATATTTTGTGCTGAAAAGCATAATTTACCCCAAGATTTATGGAAATTTAAGATTATGGTTATGCTTTGTACATTATTGGTAGAAGGATGACAATATGCATGGCAAAAAATAGGCCATGATAATTTTTATCCAGTACAACAATCCCTTGATATGTACGAAAGATTTGTGTATGAGAAATTCATACATATTGAATTTTGTACATATCAAATACTATATATAGTACATGGTGTCAATGGGGATACATACGACTTGCAAGTAAGATACAATTTTGCAACTATTTTGCGAAATTGTATTGTAGGAAGTGCAAATTAAAATCATTACATGATACATGCATAAACCTGTAGCAAATAGAATTATAAATAAAATAAATGAGAAGATATTACTAATATACAAATGACAACAAACACTCTGATTGGTCACTAGTCCACAAGCTTGTACACTTTGCACTATATCCATTGTACTTCTTGTATCTGGTATTTTTTTATACAAGAAGCACAATGGATAAAGCGTGAAGCATATAGCGTAAACAAACAGACACACCTGGTGAAGAACATATTATCAAAGAAGAACATATACTAAATATGGATCGTAATTTTAAGAAGTCTCAATGCAGGAAGTTGGTTAAAATTAACCACAGTCTCATCTTTAAAACATATAGTGCTTATTTAAAAGCTAAAGAACCAGAAGTTGAAATAAGACTGAAAGATGGTGGCTATGATACAGACATTATTTTGTACATACTCTACAGTATGAGGTGTGTTCAAAAAGTTCCTGAACTGGTTATACTGAATGCACATCGCATGACACGCATGTGCATCATGTGATGCATGTTGTAGTGTGACTCAGTCTGTGTCCAAAGATGGTTACTGCTTACTGATATCGTGTTTTGTTCTCTTGATATTTACTGTTTTGTGAAGTCATTTTATGTATTTGAATAATGGCTACTGTCACACACTTCCATTGTGATGACTTCTGTTTTGTTTCAGTGTCATACCCATCAGACATGGGGTCAATTACTGGGTTTTTATTACTATTACCATTAATTTTTATTCCTTCTATTACTATTACTTACTTTAATTTTCATCTATTACTATTACTTTTGTATGTGGGGTACTTCACTCATTTGAAAAGGATCTTTGTCTATTTAAATGCAATTAGAAGCAGTGTGTTAACAAACAAACACTTTATTTCAGACTCAACAGGTACAAACATTATAAAAGAGGTCCATAGAAGATTAAGAGATAGTTGTCTGGAGAACTGACTAAGTAGGCCAGTGAATCACTGTGTATAATTAACATACAAATACAATGATCCAACCATGAGGTGGTGTGCCAACTATCACTAACATAAGTAAAGCTATCACCAGGAAGACTACACATGGATGAAAGGGCCAAGTTATTATCTTTACAGAAGGCTTTTAAGTGGTTGCTAAACAAAGAATTAGCATTAAAGTCACCAATAATAGCTACACATGTTGTATCCAACTCATCAATAATACTGCTGACCTGCCCCAATTTAATGAGGTAATCTTCATTATGAACTGCCTGAAAAGGCATATAGATACACAGAATTACAAATTTTTTTATTGTCTACACAAATTTCTATTCCAGTTAGCCAATTCAAACCAAGTTTTAATTCACAAATATATTTCCATACCTCAACCTCCATAGAATAGTTACCCCACCAGGTGGGTGGCCTGCAAGGAGACCATCTTGTTTATCTCTGGTGGCCTCCCCTATCCCATGAAAGTTACTGGACAGGCTATTCAGGTCCTTTAAGTCCTGTTTCCATAGCTATGTTTCCTGCAGACAGAGAATATCAGCTTATCAATTATGATCCACCTGTGTTTGCTGTTATTGCCTAAGCTTAGGCCTCCACAGTTATAAGAGATTACCTCGAATGTTGCAATTAGGAAGATGCAGGAGTTCTGCCAGCCATCTCCATGTTGAATTCTACTTAAATACCAGGCATGGCAGTTACAGCACTAGACCAGGCTGGATTTTGCTCCACAGTAGAATGCATGATGTCTCCATAATTACCCTCTCCAGCAGTTGCGAGAGGGGCTGCAGGTGTTTTTTTTTACCTTCTCAGAACTGCCTTACATAATACATATACCCATTCTGGCCATACTGCTGGATCCATAAATACCCCTGGATCATCACAGACTGCTGTAACTTGAAAGGAGCTGTATGTATTCCATCTGGAGTCAATTTTCCTACATGTAACCTGAAGGTTCACCTTATCTTCCACAAATGCCTGCAGCTTCTCGGCTGCAAGATCAGGTCAACATCTCAAGACAAAAATGTTTGTGGTCTTTGCTGGTACAGCCATCATACAATCTATTTTGGCAGCCCCTATGATACCCCGCCATTCTCTGCTAGCCTTTGCCACAGGCTGACTCCCTCTAGCCAGTGCATGAGTGGGACCATACCCCCTTCAGGGACCACCACCATTAGCTACTGCAGTGGTTGCAGTTCTTGGAGGGGTTGCTCACTTCTGGCCCCTCCTTACCACCATTGTCCAAGATGATGCCTCATCATGACCCCTGACTGCATTCCAAGCATTCTGATTCACCAAAGCCCCTTGGGAGATACCCTGTGTGAGATGGTATTGAGTGGGCAATGTAGCAGTGTCTGGATTCAGGGATCCAGGATAAGACTGAAAAGCAGAGGGCTCTGCACTCATGGATCCAGGATGAGGGTGAGTGGCAGCCAAATAACAAATATTTGTTCCAACTAAATCATTACAATTTCAGAGACTGTAGGTCTCAATAAATTTTACTTTATTGAAGGAAAAATTTGCCACAATATTAGTTCACATGCATGTTTATTTTAGTTTAGAGTAGATTGTTAATTTTTCAGTTCTTTGTTCACACGATATGTCCATTGCCACTGTAATAGTAAAGTAATAGCCTATTATCTATTACTTTGCCTTCTATTACTATTACAGTTAAAAAATTATGATTTATTACTTTTATTATTACTTGAAAAATCCTGTACTAGTCTATTACTATTACCCCATGTCTGATACCTGTACACCCATGTCTCATCACCTGTAATGATGCTTGAGAAAATTTTCAAGATTGGCACATTGAAGGTCTTGAGACACATGATGATGTTGCTCTTTCTGCTTGGCAGTCAAGAGTCATGGCACAAATTTGACTGACACATGATGCATCCCCAAATTCTCTCTGAGTATCATGTGGCATGATCCTATTGAAATGTCCATTTCATCTGTGACTTCCCTGACTGTCAGTCTATGGTTCCCTCAAATCATTTCACGAGCACAAGCAACAGTGTCATCAGTTCTTGAAGTGGAAGTTTGTCCCACCTTTTCATCATCCTCTGTCGATGTTCAGCCTTCCTTAAAGTGCTTGTGCCACTCAAAAGTGGTTGTTCGACCTAAGGCATCATTGCCAAATGCTGTGTTCAGCATGGCATGGGTTTCAGAAGCAGTTTTGCCCAGCTTAACACAAAAATTTTATGCACACATTGTTCTTCAACAGTAGCCAGGGCTCGAAATTAATGCCCACCCACCCACCAATGGCAGGTAGATTTCAGGTTGGGTGGGTACAAATTCTAAGTTATATACCCAGTTGGCAGGTAGATTTTGAAAGATGATTATTAACAAATATAGCCTCTGGAGGTCTGGTGCTAGTGTCTCTGAGCAACTGATACAATGAGCAAACCAAACCAAAAACTACACTACAGTAGACTACAAAAAATTAATGTATGTAATTCTCATTTTTAATTAAGAATGTATGTAATTGTTATTTTTTGCTTTTGTTCTGATAATTTTTCTAATCACTTTATTATTCCACTTCAGAATAATTGAGATGTGGAAGTATTATAAGTTTTGTGCATGTGGATTTTTTCCAGGTGGGTAGACTTTACTGAGTTACCCACCCAGTTGGTGGGTGAGGGAAAAAGTTTATTTTGAGCCCTGGTAGCCATTATTCAAATGCACAAAATGCAATAAAACACAAAATGACTTGACTGAACAGTAAATATCGAGAGAATAAAATATGATATTAACAAGCAGTAACTGTCTTTGAATACAGTCACACTACAACATGCATCATATGATGCGTGTGTAGTATAACCAGTTCAGGAATTTTTTGAACACACCTCGTGTGTGTCACATTTTTGACAGTTTTTAATTTTCTTAATTTTTTTGAAAATTAAATTTTTTTTTTTTTTTCATAAATTAACGAATTCATGTGTGTTGGGGGATTGCTGTATTATAATATAATTATTTGTGGATTAACTTAACAAATACCATGTATATTTATTGCTAAAAAAAAATATATTTCCCATTTATGTAGCCACTTTTTAGCATACATAAATGTGTAACAGTCATATGTGAGTATTTATTTACTAAAAATTATTTTTAAGCATTTAGTCTATAGGTGCTGTGATTGGGCTTCCTCAAGGCAAGGTGTGTGAACCCCTTGCTCAACAAAATATCCCCATTATTTCATAAAGCTTCCAAAATTCATTTGCATTTCCTTCATATTCAAATTACCCACTGAAGTTGCTGGGAAAGGTAGAGCCCCAAATATGTCAAATTAGCGGGTTCCAAGTGTATATAAATCATGAATAAGAAGTATTAATTTCAAATAAATAAATGAACTAATAATTTGAAAATAGACAATATATTTAAATTAGTGTGAATTCATTAAAATCATTATCATTTTTTTGTTTATTTTTTATATTTATAAATTGATTTATAAAATAAATATATGGTATATACTGCTTAATTAAATTTTCCCTATTTTCTTTAATGGATTGCTAATTATTAATTGTGTGATTTGCAAGGCTGACATTTGGTCTCTTGGAATATCTCTGATTGAGTTTGCACAAATGGATCCCCCAAATCATGAAGTTTCTCCTGTCAGAGTGATGCTCAAAATTCAAAAGTCAGACCCACCAAAGTTGGACTTCCCATCCAGGTAGGACTTTTAATCTCATATTTGCTCATACTTTCATAGGGTACTTGTATGTAAGATCTGAGGGTGTGTAAAGATGTAATACAATACAACCTACCCGGTATTGGATATGGTGTTTTAACCTGGCATAGAATACTGTATATGAGAGCAAGATTTTATTTGAAATGTGTTCACTAAAACTTTACTTCATCCAGAAGGGCTTTTAAAAATTCTATAACAGTTGAATAGAGTTAACATTCAGTGATTGTGGTAGAAATTTCATTAATGTGTCAACATTGTTGCGTTTCTTGGACTTTGCTTAGAATAGGTATCCTGTTTAAAAATGGAACCTTCTATCATAATTTTCCCTGATGATATTGCATGGTGCTTAAGATACTATGGGTTTTTTCTCGAGGCCCCTCCGTCTTTACCTAGGAATCTATCTGGTTACCTGGCATAACTTATCCCACTTTACTACCTTCATGTCTCACTGTTGGCATTGCATTTGTTTTTGATAGCTTCCTCCCCTGAGTGCTCGCTCACACATAACCCTCTATTTGAACTAAAAAATTCAGTCTTCTTGGCTTCATTCAACTTCGGTACTCTTCTCCAAGTTTAGTGATGATTTTCCTGTTTCAGTAGTGGTTCTCTGACTGTCATTCTCCCCACCAGTTATCCTCAAAGTTCTTGTATTTTTCAATATTCACACAGCTTGATGTCAAACTGAAATTATCAGCAATCTAAGCAATTGTTAGAAAATGATCAGCTTCAAATTTTTATGAATTAGTCTTATCCCTGTCCTTTAGCTCACTTTCCCTTTTTCCTCAGTTTTTATTGCTTTGTATTGACTTGCTTGTCTTTTAATGTATTTATATTAAAAAAATACAAGCTTATCCGTATTGGCATCACTTTGTTATAGAAGATGAGAAATTTAAGATCATCATCCCTACTTCAGGAGAGGGAAGATACTTACAGGAGGGTTTCATTTATTAGCAGGAAAACGATTCTAATTCAAGTACAAAAATTAACCAGAAATATGTAGAACAGCAAGAAAAATGACAGATTCTGGAATTAATGGAAATGTCCACCCTAGTCACTGAGTCTTAAACTATTGAATTGTTATGAACTTTGATGGAGGCGTAAAGAAAGAAACAACCAGTGTAGATATGCTGAAATTGAAGGTGAAACACTACTTAAATAATGTAGAATGTTTAGAGTATACTCAGTAGTGATTTGCTAATGAGGAAAGATATTCTGATGAGAAGTTCTTGAAGTAACTTCTATCGCTAAAATAGGTCTCTGTGACATTTTCTAATGTAACTCCTTAATAAACTGATCTCTATAACATCTATATCAATTGCTCCCTTTATTATTTGTTAGTCTTAATATTTTTGCATGCTGATGTATATTTTTCATATTTCTACTAGTTTTTTTTTCTAAAGTCATAGTCTCAGGTTAGTGGATTTAAAGATAATTATATTCAGAAGTTATAAATACAAGCTTTTTCCTTGTTTTTCTTGGATGTTTTTTTAAGATGACAAAATTTCCCTTCAGTATGGCCCAATAAATAGTTGAAATAATTTATGGTTTTAGGTGGTCTAAAGAATTCAATGATTTTATTGCCAAGTGCCTTACTAAAGATCCTGTGTTAAGACCGAATGCAGAAGATTTGCTAAAGGTAAGTTGCTCTAATCATACCTTGTGATAAATTTTATGCCTCGCTTGCTAAATTCTGCTGAACTTTTATTTTGAAGAAGAATATTTCATTTTGCATATTAAATAATAACTAGTTACTAGCAGACATGGGGTCAATTCAGTTACTGGGTTTCTATTACTATTACTCACACACACACACACACTATTTCAGACTCAACTGGTACAAACATCATAGAAGATTAAGAGATAGTTGTCTGGAGCACTGACTAAGTAGACTAGTGAATCACTGTGTATAATAGGCTGGGTTGAAAAGGGGTCAAGGTCAAGATTTTGCTTAGGTGCATATTGTGAGGTTGATCATTTTGTAATAGTAGTATCCACACCAAAAATCAAGGCTGTGGGACCTTCGCTACCCCCGCCCCCCCTCCTCCTACACACACACACACACACACACACACACACACACACACCGATACTCACTTTTTTCCATATGAATTTGTATGGGAAATAGGCCAAAAATCGAAAATCGTAAAAATCGACCCTAAATATTATTTTTTTTTGCTTTTGGATGGCCAAAACCGGGTTCCTGGCACGAATTATATCAGAATAGACCATTCACCAACTTTTTTTGGGGTAGGGGGTAGGGTCTTAAATCTGGTGCTGACTCATAGCACCGGATATAAGACCTAATATTACATTATTTTTGTTTTTTTTTCTTTCCAGATTCCTATTTAGGTACCTAGAATGTTAAAAGTTTGTATTAAAATACGTTATTTAATTTTAAAATATCAGTAATAGATAAAATATAGTTAAAATCTTATTAAATTAAATTATGGCTACTAGAAAAAGAAGCCACAATGCAGCCTTCGGATATCCAGCAAAATTTTCATCTGCCATGACGCCATCAAAAGCTGATGTTGTAAGGCACTTCCATTTTATTGTTAGAGAGGGAGAATCTAAAACACAGGGTAAAATAAGTAAAAATGATTGCTATAACGTAGTTGTTCAAGATATAAAAGAAATTTGGCAAAAATTTTCTTTCCCAACAATTGATACGAAGGGAATTTATGTTAGTTACTAGACTTATAGAAGATGCTGATAAGTTAACTAAATGCCCTATGATAAAAAGAAATGAAAAATATTATGAAAAATTAAAGAAATATGACGAGATGTTTGACATATCTCCATGCCACGGTTATGATAAATGCATAAGGGATAGAAAACTTTGTAGGTGTGAACATAAAATACCTATTATAGAATGGGAAGTTTTTATTGGTCAAAAAGAAAGAAAAAAAAAAAAACCAGTTAGGAAAAATTGATAAAAACTACAAGTAATTTGAGAAAGTTAGGCAAAATCCAAAAAGCACAGGAAAGGGAAAAGAAATCAAAAGAAAAATTAAGAGAAGCAAGGGAATTTGCATCATCAGAAGTGATAGATAATGAAAATGAAGATGTTGATTTTCAAGACAGAGAGGACTTAGATTATGAAGACGACTTAGAATTAATAGAAAATTTTCAAAATAGATATACCTATGAAAATTTAGCCAAAACTTCAGAATGAGCAATTGCTTCAGATTAGAACTAAACCTCTAGAAATACTAGATTTTCCATGTCACACTGTCACAGCCAAAGCATTGAACGGGGTGTGAACTTAGTAACTAAATCTAGCCAGGAAAGAATTGGTTATATTAATCGGCATAAATTTATTTTAAATACTTTAGAGTCTAGAAAAGAACTGCCTACTTTTGAGGGAAAGGTCAATGGAAGGAATAAAAAAACATTAGTTTTAGGTCAAGAATTTTATTGAATTTCTCTTAATTTCTAAATTTCTATCAATAATAGCTAAAAATTTGTATTAAATTTTTTTCATGCATTTTTGTATTTTTAAATTTTTTTTCATTAAAAAATAAATAAAAACTTTTATAATTGAACTTTTGTAATAATAAATTTTTTTTTGAAGTAAATCGCAAATTATCTCAAATTTTATGAATTTTCTGAAAAAACTGAAACTGGTAGGGGGTGGGTAGGGGTCCTCAGAATTTAAAAATATTTTACCAGGGTGTTACTATGATTGATTGAACCACCTCACACTATGTACCTAAGAAATCAAAAATTTTGACCCAGCCTAGTGTATAATGAACATAAAAATACAATGATCCAACCATGAGGTGGTGTGCCAACTATCACTAGTATAAGTAAAGCTATCACCAGGAAGACTACACATGGATGAAAGGGCCAAGTTATTATCTTCACAGAAGGCTTTTAAGTGGTTGCTAAACAAAGAATTAGCATTAAGCACATTAGCATTAAAGTTACCAATAATAGCTACACATGTTGTATCCAACTCATCAATAATACTGCTGACCTGCCCCAATTTAATGAGGTAATCATCTTCATTATCAACTGCCTGAAAAGGCATATACACAGAATTACAAATTTTTTTGATGTCTACACAAATTTCTATTCCAGTTAGCCAATTCAAACCAAGTTTTAATTCACTAATATATTTTCCATACTCCAACCTTCATAGAACAGCTACCCCACCAGGTGGGTGGCCTGCAAGGAGGATCTTGTTTATCTCTGGTGGCCTCCCCTCTCCCATGAAAGTTACTGGACAGGCTATTCAGGTCCTTTAAGTCCTGTTTCCATAGCTATGTTTCCTGCAGACAGAGAATATCAGCATGCTCTAACAGCTTATCAATTATGATCTGCCTGTGTTTGCTGTTATTACCTAAGCTTAGGCCTCTACAGTTATAAGAGATTACCTTGAATGTTGCAATTAGGAAGATGCAGGCATTCTGCCAACCATCTCTACATGTTGAATTCCACTTAAATACCAGGCACAGCAGTTACAGCATTAGACCCAGCTGGATTTTGCTCCACAGTATGATGCATGATGTCTCCATAATTACCCTCTCCAGCATTTGCGAGAGGGGCTGCAGGTGTTTTTCTTCCCTTCTTCTCATAGAATTGCCGTACATATACCCATTCCAGCCATACTGCTGGATCCATAAATACCTCTGGATCATCACAGACTGCTGTAACTTGAAAGGAGCTGTACATATTCCATCTGGAGTCAATTTTCTTACGTGTAACCTGAAGGTTCACTTTATTTTCCACAAATGCCTGCAGCTCCTCGGCTGTAAGATCAGGTTGACATCTCGAGACAAAAATGTTTGCGGTCTTCATTGGTACAGCCATCATACAATCTATTTTGGCAGCCCCTATGATACCCCACCATTCTCTGCCAGCCTTTGCCACAGGCTGACTCCCTCTAGCCAGTGCATGAGTGGGACCATACCCCCTTGAGGGACCACCACCATTAGCTACTGTAGTGGTTGCAGTTCTTGGAGGGGTTGCAGTTCTTGGAGGGGTTGCAGTTCTTGGAGGGGTTGCTCACTTCTGCCTCCTCATCATGACCCCTGACTGCATTCCCAGCATCCCGATTCACCAAGGCCCCTTGTGGAGTACCCTGTGTGAGATGGTATTGAGCTGGTGATGTAGCAGTGTCTGGATTCAGGGATCCAGGATAAGACTGAAAAGCAGAGGGCTCTGCACTCATGGATCCAGGATGAGGCTGAGAGGCAGCCAAATAACAAATATTTGTTTCAACTAAATCAGTGCAAGAGTTTGTAGGTCTTGATAAATTTCACTTTATTGAAGGAAAAATTTGCCACAATATTAGTTCACATACATGTTTAGTTTAGAGTAAATTTAGTTAATTTTTCAGTTCTTTGTTCACACAATATGTCCATTGCCACTGTAATAGAAAAGTAATAAACTATTATCTTTTACTTTGTCTTCTATTACTATTACAGCCAAAAAATTATGATCTATTACTGTTACTTGAAAAATCCTGTAGTAGTCTCTTACTATTACCCCATGTCTGGTTACTAGTTAGACTTACTCTAGGTTATTGTACTATTATTATTATTATTGTAGTTGAATTTTAGATTTGAAAAAATGAAACTCGTTCATTGCAGTCATTTCAGCATTAAAAATAGTTTGTTAGAAATTTGTTACATTAAAGAAATTAATTTGAAGTGCTTTAATTAAATTATCCTTAGAATAGATAAATGTTTTAATAAACCCCATGCATGGTAATGGCAGATCAAAGGTGATTTGTTTCCGAACTAACAGTATTTTGATGCTAAACTCGCAAATCATTGCATGTTTATTTTAATGCAATGCCCAACTCAAATATTTAATATATGAGCACAGTGGGCCCTCATTGTTCGTGAGGCTCTCTGTTCGCGATTTCGCAAATTCATGATGACCCATTTTACTAGCTTGTTTTGGTAAATTCACCACTGACTGCAAATTTGTGATTTTGTCACATGGCATCTGCAACACTGCCCACGCAGGTTGACACAGGCTCAGTCGTGCTGTCTTTCACTGAGTGAGGTTGTGTCATTTTTAGAGTTGCACCGATACCAATTTTTTTGCCAATACCAATATCTGATACTGATACCTAATTTCAAGCTGATAACGATACCCAATACTTTTAAAAATAAAAATTTAAATTTGATATAGGAAATTGATAATCAAAGAAATTTTGAATGTAATTTTGTGAGAAACTCTCAATAACTGACAAGTTTTGCAATTACATTCCACTTATTTGCATCAAATGTTGTTGTTGTTGTTTAGCTGATCAGCCCACCCTGATTGAGCAAGCTGGCGGCACGCAGGTAACCGATCACCCTCTCCAGAGTGGACCAGAGGTTCAGTGCACTAGTGATGATGTGTTGTGTTCTTTGTTGTTCTAGACTGGTACAGTCTGTCATAATGTGTTCAATTGTTTGTGGTGTGTCCTGGCACAGGTGGCAGGTGTCATCTGTGGAGTTGTCTAGTCTCTGTTTATATGTCTGTGAGTTGGGGTGATGTCCACATCGGAATCATGCTAAATTAACTTGATCCAGTCTGCTCAGGCTGATCTCTGACCTGTTAATGGGTGGCGGCTTCGCACCTAGGACTGCATTCGGACTGAGTCATGTGTGTGTTTTCTGTACTGTGTGATGTCTGTTGGGCATGGTATGGAATGGAGTATTTGGCTATAATGTCTCTCTGGTGTTACCTTAATGGTGTGAGGTGTCAGTGCATGATTGTACATGTAGTGGCAAGGGTGTTGTGGGTTAATTGTCGCTGCTACCATGAATTGTGTTCCTGTCATGTCTAAATGTTCCCTAACTTCCTAACTTTCACTATTTTTGTTTGTGTGTGCAGGTGTTCTATTGGTGTTGAGTGCATCCTGTGATGATATGAAGTGCATTGTTTTGTATTGTCTATAAGGTGTTTGTGTGTGTTTGAGATAATGGGTGCCCAGCATGGGCTAACATAGTCAATAACTGAGTGAATATATTGTTTGTATATGAGTGATGTTGTTTCCTGCTGGTGTCCAAAGTTTGTGCCTGTTAGTACCCTAAGCGTGTTAAGTCTTGACGTACATTTGTTTTTAATGTCCTTAATGTGGTTTGCAAAAGATAATGATGTGTTGTATGTGACCCCAAGTATTTTGGTTCTGTGAGTGTGTGGAATGTTGTTGTTTAGTGTAAGCTGTGGAGTTATCTGGTGTTCTTTTGTGTTGCTTGTAAGCAAGGTGATGGTTGATTTTGTGGGTACTACTTTGAGTCTACTGTGTGTGAGCCAGTCTTGTATGCTGTTTATGTATGTTTGTAGGTTATTTGTAGGAGTGTCAATGTTGTTGTGGGTGGATGTTAGAGTGACATCATCTGCATATGATGATAAGGTAAGCTTGTTATCTGTGGGTGTTGGAATGTCATGCATGTATAAGTTGAACAGTGTTGGTGAGAGAACAGAGCCTTGAGGGACCCCGTTCGGAAAAAGCTTGTTTTTGGATGACCTGCCATTTAATGTGACATGTGAGTGTCTTCCTGAAAGATAGTTGCTCAGCCACCTTTTGGTGTTATTGTGCATGTTTGTGTATTTTGTTTATGAGAGGGAAGTGTGGGATAGCATCAAATGCTTTACTAATGTCTATTGTTGCTAATAGTGTACATTGAGCTGGTCATCTGAAGTTGATGCCATCCATGATGTGCTGCTTGAGGTTAGTGAGTAATGTCGTGGTTGAGTGGTGAGGTCTGAATCCATGTTGAGTGGGTGATAATGGTATGTGTGGGTTGGTGATTTGTAAGATTAGTCTTTCTGTTACTTTGGAAGGTGTGCACAGTAAAGTAATGGGTCTATAGGAAGCTGGTTTTGTTGGATTTTTGTTTGGTTTGAGTAGTGTAATTTACCTTGTTTCCATATGTCAGGAATAATAGTGTTGGTATGAATATGTGCTGATATTTGTGAGAGCTAGTATTCCCTGTGGGCCCAAGTGTTTAAGGTGTATGTTAGATATGTTGTCTGGTCCAGTAGCCTTCAAATTCTTAATGTTTTTGATGATCTTGGTGGTCTGGTCTATATTGAAGGGTGTAATGGTTGTATCGAGTCTGTAGGTTTTCTTGTGTCTGGCTCTTTGTCTGCATGTTTCTGGTTGTTGTCTCTGTTTAAGTGACTTATCTTTTCATAGTGATTAACTAGAATGTTAGCTTGTGTACATGTTGGGATATTATTTTGGCTGCGATAGATAGCTGTGTGTGAGGTGTGAATACTGCTGTTAGAGTGGGTAATGCATCAAATGTTGGTACATTTGGTGTATTCAAGCAGTAGTTAGCAATTGGTATTTTCTGTTCAAGCGACCTTTCCAAAAGAAAGTATTCTACCTAGTTGGCACATCTTGAATCATCATGTGTTCTGGTAGTCCATGTTGTCTTTGAATTTCATGTAACTTGGTGTAGGCAGATGTAGAGTGGTTGAAATGACCAACTATTTGTTTGCAGTTAGCAATTATGGCCTTCACTATTCTTTGTTCAAAGATACAATCTTTTACAATTAGCTGCAAGGTATGTAGAAAACAAGGCAGTGCATCATATCCAGATTCTGAAATCTCCTTTATCATATTGGCACCATTGTCTCTTACAATTACATGCACCTTGTAAGATGGAATGTTGAAGGCAATTATGGCACTTTGTATAATCTCACTAATATTACTAGCTGTATGGGATTCTGGGAATGGCATAACACACAACACAATGGTTGTTTTATCAAAACTTTCTGATACACAATTTCCTGTAAGACTAATGAATGAACTGTCACTTGAGGAGGTCTAAATGTCACTAGTTAAGCTCAAACTGTGGGATTTATCAACAACTGCTTGTACTCTTTTTCCTCACTGATGCATAGATGCCTGGTACAATATTGTCAGCAAAATACTTCCTACTTGGCAGAGAATAATTTGGACAAAGTGTTTTCACCAACCTAGTGAACCCAATGTCCTCAACAATGGAAAAGGGTTGATTGTCAACTGCGATCATCTCACCAATAGCATAGTGCACTGCTTTTGCTTGAGAAGAATTAACGTCCCAAATCTTTTTTAATGCTAGAGTTTCTTCCATTGTGTACTGTGTTGTCACTGTAGTTTTACTCGTAGAAGGAGAAACACTTGGGTCAACAGCCGATGAAGACAAACTAGAAGTTCATGGTTGAGTATCATCATCTCTTGGACCTTTTCTTATCACGAAAGGATTTTTGACATAGCTCATTACTCTTCCTCTTCTTTTCATCCTCTATCAATTTTTGTTCCTTTTTATACTTATCTTGATGTTTGTTGGTGGTGTTTCATCAAGTTGGTAGTGTTGTAACTTTTACTTGTTTTTCCTCCTCTGGATAATTCAACAGAACATAATTTACAAACAGACTTTTGTCAGTTTCTGATACTATGAAAAATTTCCAAACTATATTGCTTCTAGATTGACTAGACATGATGAATTCTACAGAATTTAGATAAGATCTGAAATTAAAAAATAAATTTATAAAACATGTGAAAAGTGATGAAAATGAAATGTACAGATATTCACACACAAAAAATGAGATTGACACACAATGACACACAATGACACACAATTACACATGATGACAATGACACACAATGACACACAATGACACATGATGACAATGACACACACTGCCCTATATAGTATATACCATATGCACCATATACCAGGTGCGATGTATGAGAAGTATCGGCAGGATTGGACACCTAAATTTACTGATACTGATACTATCGCGTGAAGGGCCGATACTACCGATACATCAGTGCATCACTAGTCATTTCATGCTCTTCAACGCCAGTGTACTATAGTGTGTTATTTAGTTACTTAGAAAATATTATTGCTTTATGTAATTGTTTATGTAATAATAATGCTTTATATTACATATTTATGTAAAATATCATTGTTTATGTAATATTACAGTAACTTTATTGGTTTTAGTATTTGATGTGAATCATTGTTTAATAATACATATTAATAAAACTTTTTTGGCATTTTAAGGATATTTTACACTGCTATCCTTGAGCTTTTGGAACCAGTTAGCCATTTTACATTGAAAATGGATCTCATTTGCAATTTTGTAATTCGTAACATTTTTCTCAGTCCCAATTAATCATGAAGAATGAGGGCCCACTGTACTACTTTTCTTTCCCACTTTAATGTTGAAATTGTTTTTGGTTTCAGCATCCATTTCTCAACAAATCATTAGACCGGAAACCCATCGTAGATCTCCTCCTGGAGTATAAGGCAGAGGTTGTAGAAGAAGAAGTGGATGATGATAGTGAAGTAAGTACTCTTGAAAATAGTTTGGGGGTTGTACTGTGTGAGGTTTATTTAGCCTTTTAATTAGAAATCAGATTGTAGCTTAAGCTGAATTGAGTTTGATGTACATGTATTGTAATGAGTAACTTTATTGACTGGAGCAACATTGCATATTTGGGGTATTCCATGACAGAATGTCTAAACCAAATTGGATTACGCAACATTGCGGTTTATTATTAATTAAATTTTGTCCATGTTGGGTTTTACAAAGTAGGCCTTGTTTTAGCTAAAAGAGAATTAGCAGTAGTCATTGGGTATTCTAATTGTATTTTAACTTGTCAAAATTATGTGCATTTCACTGATATATGGTAAGCAATTGCTTGACAAATTTGGAGGTGCACTGGGCTCAAATATTTTTGCTAGACACCAGCTGGCAGCCCTTCCTCCCACATCTCTCATATATACTTTTTCAACCTTTCAAATGTTCCGAGTGATGATTCCTCATTTCATGAAGGTCAAGCTTGTTGCCCCTCCTCTCAAGTTGGCCTGGTGAAGTAGAGAGTTGGTTTCTTGTATTCTCTACCTCACATAGCCAGGTATGCCTGGCTCATCTGGGATTGTTCTGAACCAGGCATCTAATCTTCTTTTGAAGATGTCCACCACAACACCACTCATGTTCCTTAGTTCCTTGGGCAGCTGGTTAAACAGTCTTGGACCTCTTACAACAAAAATATTTTCCTTCAGGGTTGAGGATGTTTCCTGTCTAGCCTTTAATTTGGGAGCATGACACAGTCTTCTTTTTCTACTTCCCACTATTGTTTGGGGGTTATAGGGTTCAGGGTAAGATTGGACTAGTTTCTCCATTATTTTTCAAGTATAAATAATGGTGTACTTCTCTCCTTCTTTCCAATGAATATAGGTTTAACTTGTGTAACTTTTCCCAATAATTTATTTCTTTGCACCCATTGATTTTGGCTGTGAAGCTTCTCCTGAATCCCTCCTAGCTGACTTATTTTCTGTTTTATATGGGGATGTTAGGACCAAGCAGTATTCCAACTTGGGTATGATCTGTGTTTTCAATAGAGGAGTCATTATATTCCTATCCCTTCATTTAAAGGTTCTCAGTATCTGCCCAGTTATTCTTTAAATTGCTCTGTTTACTGCCATCTTATTTTGTTTCAAATTTCGCATCATCAGTCATTACAACTCCTAAATCTTTTGCTTTAGAATTTCTTGGAATTTCCTGTCCATTTGGGGTATAGTATGCCATGGATTTTATGTCATTTCTTTTTTTGTACCTTAATAGTTGAAATTTCTTGGTGTCAAATTTCATATTGTTGTCTTCTGACCACTTGTAGAATGTAGATTCTGTTCATGTCTGTTTGTAAAGATCCTATATCCTCTGGATTTCTTATTTTTCTACTAATCTTTGTATCATTGGCAAAGGATGTTACTGTGCTGTCCCTGATAATGTCCTTATCTATGTCAGTTAGCAAGATTATGAAGAGTAATTGAGTTAATACTGTTCTTTGTGGTACTGAGCTGAGGACCTGATTCTGATGAAGATATTTCTTGAATGGTAATGACTTGCTGCTGCTCACTAAGGAAATTATATAGCCATTTTCCTACTTTTCCTGTTATTCCCATATATTTTAGTTTATGTATTATGATTCCATAGTTACACTTGTCAAATGCCTTGGCAAAATCTGTGTATATTACATCATAGTTTTCATTACTTTTAAGTGCAGTCAGTGTTGTTGTGTTCCATTAGTTGTGATAGGCATGATCTGCCTGACCAGAATCCATGTTGGTTATCATTTAAATTTTTCTAAGTTTCCAAGAAGTCAGATTTTTCTTTTCTCTAACTATTCTTTCAAATATTTTAGTGAGATACGATGTAAGCGACACACTGGCCTATAGTTTTTGGCCTTGGATTGATCTCCTTTATATATTGGAACTATGTTTGCTCTCTTCAAGATGCCCATTATTTCTCCTGTGTCTAGTGATCATCTCCATATCCAATATACAGGCTTAATGATTGCATTCTTGCAGTTTTTGATCAGTGTGGCATTCCATTTGTCCAGTCCTGCTGCTGTGTGTGCTTTTAGTTTCCCTATAGCTTGTGTAATATCACCTGTTGTACAGTCAGAACATTTCTGTTACACATCAGTTTGTCAGTTTTGAATACTGAAAGATGATTCATACAGAGTTCTTGATATTATCTCAGATATTTCTTGTTTGATCATCAGATAAAGCATTGTCTTAATTTTTCAGAGGTCTAGTAGTCATGTGATTTTTTACTTCCTTTTTGCAAAATTAAAGTACTTTGAGTTAACCTTTATCGCTTTTATAGTATCATCATCTTTTTCTGTATGCTTCAGAGTTAGGCCCTGTATGACACAATCTATACTCTGCAGTTTATCATTCAATATTTTTCTAATGTTGCTGTCTTTGCAGTTTCTTAATTTTGCGTCACTCTTTTTCTCTTGCAGAACATTAACCTCTTGTCTCTCAAACCTGCTTCTTTCCTCATTGTTGCATTTTTGGGACATGTCTTTCCATAATTTCCAGCATCTTCTCCTCTAAGGTCATTAGCATAGATCTCTTCCATTGTCTTTGCCTTGAAGATGGTTTTCCAATTTATTGCTTCCATGTTGGATGAAACACCTTCCCAGTTTATAGCTTTCATGTATTTAGAAGTACACTTCATCAGGGAATCCCTGACATTCCCTGATGAGGTGTATTTCTGAATACACGAAAGGCCTTGGAATCATTTTTCTTTTTCCTTGTGGGTTTACATTATATATATATATATATGAGACAGGGATAAAATGGAAACACACACATTTTTAATGCTAGATTTTCTGATGACATTATATACTTTACTAAATTGATATGTGAACTCATATAATAATGAGAAACATCTATTTTAATATGCAGAAAAAATATAGCTACATGCCCAAAGTACAGGCACTGTTTTAAAAATAATCATTTGCTGCTAAAATAGCAGTGGGCCTGTCAACATGAAAATTAACAGTAAAAATTTCGCAAATTTACAGTTACTATAATATCTGATCCACACTTGATAATTTTAGGGAAACAAAAATGGAAACTCCCTGTTAAGTTATGAAACTGCCTCTAGTGTAGACAGTTTGGTAGCTGAAACACCATTAACAAATCATTTCCAGAACTCTCTCTCCAAGGAAATACTCCCAACCATTATCTTAACCATGGTTAAGATAAGTCTCCCATCTTGCACATCATCACACACTTTATTGTTCTATTACAGTATATATATATAATATATATATATATATATATATATATATATATATATATATATATAATATATATAAAATAGAGAGAGAGAGATTGTAAACATTACACTTGGTTAATAAAAACCAAAAATTTTTAATTTTATCATTGTCATCTCAATATATTGAAATCTGTGAAAAAATTGAAAAAATTACAAGTCTGGTTGTCCAGTGCACCTCTACTAGACATGGGACAATTTACATTGGAATGCCCTATTTATTAATGGTATTCATTAGTCATTAAAAAATGTTGTCATATAGGTAGTCTTTTAATTAATGGCACCTCATAGCTTGTTATAGTTACACATTATTTTCTTTCAGTTGTGGAGAAACTGGGTTCTTAGTTATGAGAATAGGCCAGAAATTCATTTGTTTAGGTATTTAAAAAAAAATTGGATTTTATAGTTAGGCATATTCCATGGAGTAAAAATGTAATCACAAGGATTTTTCATGATTACAAATGTTGGTGGTTCCTTTTTTAATTTAACCTTGTTTGAAAAGTTTGATTAAAAAACAGTGTATCCAGTCTTGAAAGTTCATAAAATTAAATCTACAGTACATGTGACAAACTTGTTTTTGTATAGGCTGTATATACCAGTTTATTATTACTTCAGTTTACAGCATATGTACCTGAGGTGACTTTTTTTAATGAGTGTAGGGTAGTGCTTTAAGTAGGGCGTGTCATATGATACCTTAAGATAAGGTGTTACTATTTTATGCTTTAATCAATGCTTTGTATTAGGCCTTACATCGCTTTTCTTTGTAACAACTCTTTTCATGCATTCAGAAGGGAAAGCGTAAGAAGAAACTTTTGTATCAGAGAGTTGGTAAGACAGGCTAAAAGGAATTTATTTTTAACCATTGTTTCCTGTTTTCAATCATTTTCCTTTAGCTTTGAATTCATAGTTGTTTTAATGTGTTCGGATCTTAGACCTTTACTGGTGGTCTGTTATGGCCTGTTATTTTTATTACTTTTGCATTTGAAAGAAGTCATTTTTAAATGTAAATCTCCACATAACACTTTTTTCAAGCAACTTTACGGATCCATATTTATCACATAAATGATTTATTGGTACAGATTGGAAATTTTTTTTATTCCAAAGCGCGGAAGTACCAGTATTAATAGAATTAGGATTTAAGAGCGAGTTAAAGCATAGATGATCACCCACTCATTTTTCTCTGCTTTACTCGCCACACTCAAATGCAATGGCTTCCCTTTCCTCAAAGAATATTAATCTGTTTGAGCTTTCTTTTAATTTGTTCATAACCAAACTGGCATTATCACTTCGTTTTAAAGCTTTAGTGGACTTCAGTTAAAGAAATTTTATCACTGAATATTTTTGAGAATTCATTCTAATATCTGTTTTAGCAATGATCAAAATATAATGGTTACATTAATAATAAAAGAAGCTACAGGATCATCTTTATTAGGTTTCATATTAAATGAATTAGTTTTTGTTTTTATATTTTAAGTAAAGAGAGAGTGAGTCAACAATTGACTACTAAATGTCTTCTTAGGATAGTCATGTCGTATACAGTATATTTATCATTTATTTAAAAAGGAAAAAATTAACTTTCATATGTTAGTTTTCATTAAAATGAAAGGACAAAAATACAAAAGAACCAGGAAATAGAATTCATAAAATTATTGACTATCATCTTAACGCACAATCACCTATAAGAATGGAACTTTCTTATTAGTAATCCCCCCTCTCCCCCAATTCAAAGCATTTTGCTTGTTTAGTGCTCAACAGAAGCTTTGTTAAATCAGTAAGACTACAAAAGCTTTTTTTAGAGTAAAAATTGTCACTTTGAACTTGCTCTGATAATAATAATTATTTTTATAACCTTATTCAGGACCAACATGTACAATTTCAGAAAAAAGTTAGCCTAGAAACAAAATTTCTAAAACAAGAAAATTACTAATTGGTAATATTCTGCTTTTTTGGATATTTTCATTTTGGTGACTAATAAAATTTCAAAAGCACTCGGTCAAAACTGATTTAACTGATTAATAATTTTGTTTTTTAGAAATATTTTTTCTAGGTGAACTTTATATTGAAATTACAGTTTTAAAGTTTTATCTTTAATAGGTTATCAAACTAAACTAAAATATAGCTATAGAATGAAAAACATAGTCAACAACATAGTATCTGAATACCTTGGGACCTGGAGTTGTACATGTAATAAAAAAATCTGGATAATAGAATGGTCCCCAGGTACAGCACAGCTGTATACAGGAAAAAAAAAACTTTACTTACCAAAATTTGACTAAAAGAAGGTAGCTTAATGTTTTAGCAACATGTACTTGCTTAGAAAGATGCATCAGTACTGCTTCTGGTCTTCATACATTATTTATAGGAGTTGGACTGCATTACTAGTCAAATGGAGCAGGGTAGGGTACGAGTAGATGCTGTAGGGCAGAGTTAGTGTCATCTGTGTCATCATTAGGATCATCTGTGTGTATTATTACTTCAGATGGTAGTTATTGGAGAAAGAGCCATTCTTGATAGATTGCATGATGAACAAGGAACTGGTGATGGTAGTGGCTTTATAACTCTGTTAAACATTTCTTTTTGAATTGAATAACCTTTATTATTAATTAATAATAAAATAAATACAGTGGTCTAACTATAATTTACAATGACATAAATAAATAACTCTGAAACTGGACTATTTATCTTACTTAATTTGGCCCTTAAGCTTTAGGCTTTACTGCAAGGTAACTCACTTGAGGAGGATCTCTGATAGCTTAAGAAGTGGGAATAGAGATTGTATTGACCCATGACCTCTTGTGTAAAAAATTCTCTTGATTCCATAAAGCTAATTACTGTTTCAAAGGCTCCTTTTGACTTGTCCCAAGAGATTTTTAGTCTGTTTTTGTATGTCATTGTGAAGGGAATGATCCAATTTTCAAAGATATAATCCAAAGGCAAGGCTGGAGGCAACTCATACACCAGTTTGATTGGCACCAACTAGATCAAAAAGACAATCTGGTGCCTGGCTCATGAACATGTTTGAGTAGTTGTACTTTTCTAAATAGGACTTTTTATGAATAAAATGGATAAGTATATTTTCTGGGTAATAGGCGTTTGGATACTATGTTGTTAACTGTAACTGGAAACTATTTTATGCTTAAGCCACACCATAAAACTAGTACTTCAGAAAATTTTTAAATAAACAAAAATAATAGGAAATATGATATGGTCAGACTGAGATTGCTCATCACACATTAATAAGATTGAAATCTCCAGAAATGACTACTGAAAATCATTTTATAATTGTTTAACCCAAAATACTCAACCTTTTTTTTTTTTGTGTAGGTTTACATTTATATATACAAAATAGAAAATCACAGTATAACCTAGAACTCCAGATTAACATAATAAAAGTAATGAGCATGTTCTCTTTTGTATTGTATAACATTGTTGTATGAGATGAATATAGATATAGTTTTTTAAATGTGATTATATTGATACTCGCTGTTCTATTTCACTACATTAAAAAGTTAATAGGATTCTGACTTGCATGCATTTTAGTATGGTATGACTAAAATTAAAATAAAAGTCCAGGAGACAAAAACCAATACTTAAAACTAGCTTTGAGGAATTTATAGTTGTATTGTTACAAAAAGGGAAAGTTTAAGCCAAATAAATTATATGCAAACATTGGTATTGTTGAGGTCCTAATAATTTTAGCATTTTTATTGAGATCACTAAGTACTGCTGAAGCTTGGGACAGTACCATATAAAAAGTTTAATGTACCATTGGTTCCACTAGTCAGGATACACTTGTCCACACCTCCCTTATGGCCCAGTGTGTCCCAGTTATTGAAGCTGATGGCCTCTCTCAAAGTTGGTTTACTATTATTCTGTACATTTTTTGAACTATGCCAGTAGAGGTAGGCAAATTAATTTGTAGTACATTTGTCACATGAGAAAAAGCTTCTTATGGCTTAATCCATGTTTACTGTTTAGACTGCGTATGGATTGTGTTTGTCCTTTCCTGTTCCTTATCACCCATTAGATGGCTAATGTTTCTGGTGGTTAACAATTAAGTAGGTTTCTTTTTTTTATGGTTTATTAAATTATTTTAATATTTAGAATTATCTTCCCTTTCTTTATTATATTATTCACTAATGAAATTTTTACAATTAAAGTTTAAATAAGGCCTCAAATATGTATTAGTGGTAATGTACGCTTATCCTCATTTTCTGTCCCTCCGTAACACATTACAGTACTCATTAAACCATATACAGTTTTAACTCCCAATGCAACTCAGGAACTTTAGTGTAATTAAATTTATCACTTCAGAAGAAAATTGTTGCAAATGCTTTAAATTTGAAGCTAGGTAGTTCCATACATTTATAAAATTCTAAACTCTATTCACAGCTTACAGTAGACTACCCTGAAGCTAGTAAAATGTACACAATCATCGAGTTCATCATATTTTGTGTTATAGTAATGGCTAAGCTAATCACTACACCCATCATTTAAAACAAAATGCAGAAAATACTTAGGTGCAGTCTAAAACCATTTTGTGAACTTAAACAAAATATACATAATGTAAATGGATAATTGATGTGGAATTGTGTTAATGGAGTTATTTATGACTTATCCTTTCCCATTCCTTCATGCTGCATTCAATAGACTCCCCTTCTGAATGTACCCCAAACAGTTTGGCTACTTTGCCTGAGGTAGGTTCACTTAACCTGCCTGTGTATTTTCCAATACCCATAGTACACTGAACAAAGTTATTGAGGCAAGTTGCATGTGGTGGGGAAAAAAAAATAGGCTTAAGGCTGTAGTCATGTTAACCAGTTAATGGGCACATACACTTGGCTACCTTACAAAACCATTACATTTTCACTTATTCAATCTAAAAACCTAATAATAGTGTAACCTCAATTATATCACCTTTTTCATGATAAAAGATAGCATTTATAAAGATAAACCACCATCACTGCTAATATCATCATACACACATTTGTGTCACATTGGGCACTGTGTGTATGTGCCAACACACTCAAAAGTTTCAAGCTATTAAAAAAGTTACTTGAAAATGGGTATTTACTAACTTCACATCTAAAATAACTAACACTCGCAATCACTCCTGAAGTGTTGATTAACTGAAATTTGAACTCTCTCATGATATCTAGGAATTCACTGTACATTTGGGGCTGATGACCACATCTTAATTTAACCTAGATCCAAAATAAAAAAATATAAACATTATCAATGTTAATGAAATTGTTGCAAACTACAACCCAAATGAATTAACATTACCATCTGACAATCCTACAACTTAGGAAAACTTTTAAGAATAAATGGTTACATTTTTCATTTAAGTTATCATTGACTTGCTACTAAAAATAAACTAGCAAAATTAACTTGATGATCTATCAATTAATTATTAAAACATAAAAAGGAAATACAGTGAGTCCTTGCATAACAAATTTAATTTGTTCCAGAAGGTCATTCGTTAACTGAAAAATTCATTATGCAATGCATTAGTCAATGGGATTTTCAGTAATTCATTCCAGAGCCTAAATTTTGACCCTTTTTGCGCTGGTTTACCCATTTTTTAAAGGTTTTTAGTGTAATGTTGTATTATTGTAACAACACGTGTTATCGTAAGCCCACTTGGTTCACTATAATTCACTTTTTATCTTTATTATGTGCACTGTAATTAACTTTATTTAGCATTAATAATGCTTAAAAGCATTAATTATTATTTATTCACTAAATTAATTAATGATATTATAATGATAAATCACTGTAAAGCAAAATTAAAAAAAAAAATTGATAGCAATTGTACACAACTGCTCATGACAGCTACCAACCTCCAACTGAACAGAAAATGTGTTAAGTTTTTCGTTACCAAATTAGTTCTGCAAGGTAAAATCATTATTTAAATCAATGGAGCCTTATGGAGGTAATTCATTAAGCAAAAATTTGCTATTTAAGGCATTCATTATGCAAGTCCTCACTGTATCAGAATATCTCCAAAATGTTTAAAAAAAACATTTCCCATCAATAGCTTAATATGCATTACATTTGTGGTCATGTGACCAGCTTTCAATCCTGTTCTTAACAACACAAGATGTTTCTTCACACAACTTCATCTCACCTGATCCAAATAAGAGTGTGTGTTTTCTACTTTAAGCCTTTGGAACTGTCCAGTTACTTGGTTGTTCCCAGCAACAGTAGCACAGGCAGCCATTGCAGCTGCCCCAGTCCCACTGGTGGCAGGAGGAGGATGGATTATGTTCTTTCCTTAACCCTGAAGAAATGAATCATTCATTATTTTAGGCAAAAATTAGGTTACTACAAGGTGTCTCCCAAAATTTGGAAATCAGATTTTGACTTTTTACTTTTTCAGTTAATTTTCTATTTATGACCAACATATGTATTGAGTCCTAAAATTTTTCTTTTCAACTCCCTTTCCACCATTCCTATGATAATTTTCCATCTTTTTTTCCCTGGTGCAGGCTGGGGGTAGTAGTAATATCCTGTGGCTGCCTTTACTGTTTACTATCACTTTCTGAATGTAAGGAGAATCTTGCCCACCTTTGATAAGTGCAAGCCTGAATGTGAAGTAGTTGCCATTTTTTTTACCTGTCCTATCAGTCTAAATGGGGAATCTTCTATGGCACTGATAGGTGCAAGCATGAATGTGATCTAGCTGGAGTATACCATAGCTATGTTTCTTCAGTTGTAGAATTTAAATAGGAAATTGATGATAAGCTTTTATGGACTAAATATAGGCCCTATAACAAATTTATTTTTCAATAAAATCAGACCTTTTTCCTCATTGAGGTCATAGCTAAATGAAGAAAAACATACAATTTCCATGTGTGTGTTATTTTGGAGCATGATGGGGGTTATTTTTGTAACTGCTGTTACGATACAAGCATGTAAATCTTGCAGATCTGTAACCCTCATTTGATAGATGCTTGATTAGATAAAGCCCCATGCAAAGAAATCCAAGGGTGTTAGGTCAGGAGATAGGTTGCGCTGCCCAGGGCCTGTTGCCGCCTCATCTGATCCACCAATTTGGAAATTGTTCATTTAGGTACTCCCAAACAATGTTTGTGTAATGACAAAGTGCCCCATCTTGTTGAAAGATGATGGTGTTTAAAATGCCATCTGAATGAAGTTGGGACATTTACGTGCTCATATCGTAACAGTAGTTACGAAAATAACCCCTGTCATGCTGCTGACAGATTCAAATGCTGTAGAGATACTGATGGTGCTCAAGTAGAATCATATGCCTAAATATTCATTAAATGTATGCCTTCTATTATATTGTTATTGAATTTTACCCTTTTTGCTACATTTCCACTGAAATAGATAGGGACTTTATAAACACCCTGTATAAAAGGTTCAGAATTATTGGTCATAAAAAGTAATAGAAAATTAACTGAAAAAAGTCATAAAATCTGATTTTCAAATTTAATTCATGAATTAATTTGTATACCTATTTAGAATACTTGTAATTTACCTTTAATATCAGTCCCAAACAATACTCACCAAATTACCCATCAACAACCAATGATGCTAAATAAGAAGTTGCAATGTAGTTATTTTCAAAATCTGGTAAATCTAGCAATATATGTGGGAAGTTTTTAATGACTATACAGTAATGCCCTTATTCTTTATAATTTAAATACAGAATGTGAACTATTGAGAACAGATGTGTTCTAATTTAATTATTGCATACATATATATTCTCAAAGTATAGGAGTATATAGAAATATTTGTATATCTATATCTCACTGAAAGTTTATTTTCAAGCTTTCATTTATTTTTATACCCTTATCATTATGCCATTAGTGTCTCATGGTTCAGTCAGTTGGGGTTCCATTGGCAGTGTTGAGATTCCACTGAACTGTGGATTTGAACCCCAGTGCTATCTAGAGCTGGGCACTTGTCTTTTCTGTATCTTATATCATGACAAAATGGTGGGCTAGCCACCTGCCTTTAATTGACTTGGGCGTTAATGTATGCTAATTGGCAACTTCTCTGTGTATGTTGCTAGCTTCACCAGAGTTTTGAAAAACAAAATAGCATTGTAACTCATTCCTCAGCAGGGCTACTTGTGGCTAGTGTCATAACATTGCTTCCCATTGATTAATGAAGTTAAGCAACATTGGGTCTGGGTTGTAGTTGGATAGGAGACCATCCTCTGTATCCAGAATATGTAGTGACCTGTGGTTCATGTGAAGTTGTAGGTTCCCTCCATCATATGACCTTAGATGTTGCAAAGGAGGTTAAACAACCCTATAATTACATTTTATTCCTCAGCATCATAGCTCATTAATGTGTAATTTGGGGTGTTCTTCCACTTTCCTGTGTTAAATTAATTTACGGTTAATTGAATGCCTGGTTAGGTCAACTGTACACTCTCGATGATTGGTTAGGTTAAGTTGCGATATTTTTGTTAGTTTTAACAAAAATATCACAACTTAGCCTCTTAATGCCTGAATATTTTGTAGAGTTAAGTTATGAGTACATGTATGGGGAAGGTACAAATTTGACCCAGTGGTCCAAAAGAGGTTAACCTAACCAAATGTCAAGAGCATACAGTTGACCTAACCAGACATTCAATTAACCATAAATTAATTTAACATGGGAAAGTGGAAGAACACCTAATTTAGTGGGTATTGTGTGTGTTTGATACATCATATGCAAATCATCCTGAATTGATCACATCAGTATGAAAATGAGTTCATGAATTTTCATGAGAGATTTATAAGGATTCCATTTAAATAAAAATTGTATATAGTATGTAACCAAAAACCCATTAAAAAAAAAGTGCATGGATCTAGTCCTTAAATAGTCAGTTTAGAGTGCTTTCTGTTTACTAATGCATAAAGTTACATAGGCCTAGCTTTCTTGTGTTTTCTGCCTTTTTTAACTAAATTTTTATTTTCAAATAAGGAACAGTCAAACTACATTTTTAGTTTACTACCAGATAAATATAACTATTAGAAGCTGTTGAGTAGGCTGGGCTATTCATTGACAAGCCATTCTGTTGTTGATCTCTTCAGGGAGTTAGATTCAGTTAATTTAGCCTAGATTTGGTTACATTATCAGTATGTCAATGACACTGTCAGTGAAATGTGTATTGGTCCGAATAGTTCAAATATTAAAGTGAATGGCTGATTGTGTGCTAACCTCAGAGTAAGTAAAAGAAAATGAAGGATCAGTAATTCCAAAAGTGGTCTCAATTTGAACATAAGTGAGTGAAAGGACAGGCAAATGAACATAGGCCCCTGGTGCAAATAGACAGATAAAGACCAACAGAATATAATTTTTAAATATATTATTAAAAGTTTACCCTATCCTTTGTGTTCTTTGATTAACTTTAAAGAAAATGAGTTATTGCATAAACTAATTAAGGGTTCATTTTAGATTATGAAATATTTATGAAATTAATTTTATAAGCAAAACTGCTTTATAGTTTATTGTAAATTTTATTTTTTTTTTAATGCTCATAATTACTCGCTGAAACCAATTATTATTATTATTATTATTGTTATTGTATAGCCCACTTGCTGTGTCATTAGTATCTTGAAACAAACTGGTAATGTCATAATTGCTAGTTAGTATTTTAAAAAAGACTTGAGTAAATGGTGAGCAAGCTATCATCTAGTAATTTCTAACATTTTCACAGCTAACATAGGTGTATTACACTCCTAGGATTGCTTAGAGAAAACATTAGAAATTTTGCCAGCTGTTCAGAATACAAAGTGACTGAGTGGTTGTAATTCATGTTAAGGTTAGATTTAAGAATATATTGTGTTTACAAATCTGAGGACAATACTATCCAAAATTTTGGCGTGGGACAAAAAACATATTCCTCTCAGTTATTTATATCTTTAAAAGTGAAATTTTGCATTATCATTTACTTAATAATAGTGTAGCTAAAGCTTAGAAGGGCAGTAATAATAATAAAATGAATTGTACAAATTTTATTTTATTTTAGAAGTATGGATTTCATTAGTTCAGGAAATCTTCATACAATATGGTATTTTAAATGTCTTTCACTAAACTAAAAGAATGTCCACATAAAGCTAAGTTTGTTTCTGTGAAACCTTGCTTACTCGTGCTTATAAACTTTTAAATGAGTTTACAAATTTATAAAAAATTTGCCATATAGTCCATTGCTTACAAGTATGTTTTTCAGTTTTGTGGCCCTTTTGATAACACAAAGTATAATAAAAACTGTTAATTGATAAATCAAACATTTTTTAGACTGCTGCATAAGTTAACTCCAACATGCTCAATTTTGCAAATGTTTGCTGATCACAGTGTTTCAAATCTCCCAGAGATAACAGAGCATCTTTGCACCCATTTCTACACTTCTACTTAAAATAAAAAATAAAATATATATCGAAGTGCCCTAAACACATCTGCCTGATGTCATTTACAGCTTCTTTTATTATTTAATGTATTTTTTAGTGTTTTAATCATGTTGAAATTGAAAAAAAAAAATATTCCAATTTATTTTAAGTTTTTTGGATCATTTTGTATTTAATTTTTTGTCAGCCTGGAATGTAACTTATTTTCACTAAAAGTCATCATCAAAATACAGCACAAGCCATTTTAACATGAATTCTTCTGGAATGTAACCTTGCATTGAGATGGGAAAGATGTGTACATTAGGGTTATGACTTTTTAATTTTTTGTCATAAATATTGTTTCCTGTATCATCAATCGATGAACTTTTGCTTGAAAACAATAAAAAAGGGCCTAATTCTTCAGAATTAAAAAAAATGTCACCCCGAAAGCAAATATAGTATATTAGTATATTCGAGACAGCTGCATTGCACCATTCTAGATTGGTTACCTGATGATTATCATAAATTGTCCAATATCTTGCAACAATACCAAAAAGCACTAAATCCTCTGGAAAATCACTGGAACAGAGACCCATCTGCAATAGCTATAGCAAGGAGCAACCAATATTTATTATTTTATTAATTTTTTATTTTTTATTTTGGGGTGAAGTTTTTTCAAAATATATCGAAAAAACTGTTATTTCAATTCAGGGGGCAAAAGTTCAGCGATTTATGATACAGGAACATGAGGTTATAAAAATGTCATAACCCTAGTGTACATATGATCAGTTACAAATTAACTGCTTCAAAAGTGTATTGTAATTATAAACAGGAAAACCAAAGGGAAGATAAACATTTCTCTCACTTAATATGAGGCATTCTGTGCAACAGTGATGAGAGTGCCAAATTTAAGTTTTGAGAAAATGCATTAAATTTTAAAAATGTAAATAATCAATGAATATTTGATGATTTTATGGATATGATGAACTTCGTCTCATTTTTAAGGTATTTTGTTGTAGATTATAGGCATGATAAAGAGGAAGGGATAAAGTGTCCAAAATTGGGATGATGGTGGGCTTGTCACTGTTGCACAGAATAATGCCTTGTATGGCTGACATTTCAGAATTTGCCAATTTCAACCTCAGGAATCTAAATATAAATAATAAAAGTTGGTTTAGCCTAAAATAAATTTAAAATTTTTTTAGAACCTTAAAGAACATTAAGGTTTGATTATATTGTATATGTGTATACAATTGTATGCATGCATGTATTCAATTGTAATTGCATATATTCAGTTGTAACAAAATTAAACTTTGAACAGATAAAAACAAAATAAAAGTTAAAACATTGTAATCCTGAAGTATTGAAATCATAACATGAAGTAGTTACCTTAAAAACATTGCAAATCTGATCGCAGTTAAGATTTAGTTTCAACTTAAAAGTGAACAATAATTCCATAGTTTTGAATTACAAGTCAGTCATAACTCACCACTACTCTGATCTGATGTTTATTATTGTAATATTATTTTAGGTTCACAATGTTTTAGCTTTTATTTTTATTTTGCTTTTATCCATTTATAGTTTAATTTTAGTTAACAAAATGTATGTCTATACACAATATAATCAAACCTAAGTGTTCTTCAATGCTTTTAATATTTTAAAAATTTATTTTAAATGCACAATTTTAATTTTACATTACCAAGGATGGACTTGGCAAATTCCAAAGTGTTCATCTTTTCTCTGGTACCCCCCCCCCACACACACACACAAACACATGAGAGAGAGAGAAGTACAAGGAATAGTAGTACCTCAAAAGGCCCTGTGGCCCATACTGAGGAGGTACCAATGGCAACAGGTGCCAGGGAAAATTTTCTACACCCTCAAATGGTGTGCAAGATTTGGTCTAACCTTTTCTTGAAATGATCCACAGAGGAACTGTTCACAACTTCTGAAGGTAACCTGTGTCACAGATCTTATACGTAAAGTAATTCCCACACACACTAGTCCTAAACCTTTTCAAATCCAACTTCCAACCATTGTTGCGAGTTGGGTTATCATTTAAACTAAACATGCTTCTAAAATTGATATCGTTGAGCCCGTGTAAGAGCTTGAAAACCTTGATCATTTGACTGCGCAGCCTCTGAGTTTCCAGTGAAAACAAGTTCAGGGTGCGTAAGTGTCGATTGTAGCCCATATGCCTAATGGAAGAAATTAACTTTGTGGCCCTCGCCTGCACTCACTCCAGCCTCTCAATATCTTTCCTGAGGGTGGGTGACCAGAACTGCACAGCATACTCCAGGTGTGGCTGAACCAGGGAATTGTATAGAGAGAGCACAATCTCCTTGTTCCGAAACTGAAATTGCCTCCTGATATAACCCAACAGCTTCTGGGCTTTCTTTTCCACCTCTATGCACTGTTTCGTAAACTTAAGGTCGCTGCTAATTAGCACACCAAGTCCTTTTCCAAATCACTTGCCTCAATATTACTCCCCAACATTGAGTAGTCTGACTTGGGATTGGCATAGCCAATGTGCATGACCTTGCATTTACCCAAGTTAAATGGCATTTGCCATTTTTTGGACCACTCTCCTATCCTACCTAGGTCCACACGCAGTTGCTTGATCGCTTTGGGTGTCCCAACATTGGCCCCCAAGCTTGGTGTCATCAGTGAATTTGGCGATCCGACTGACAATGCCACCGTCGATATCATTTATGTAAATGATAAATAACAGTGGCCCCAAAATGGAACCCTGAGGAACCCCACTAGTGACTGAGGCCCAACCCGAACTAACCCATTTAATTACAACCCTCTGCTGCCTATTCTTCAGCCAGTTTTCAATCCACCTACCTACCTACTTCCCCACCGATACCCAGCGCATGGACTTTCGCCATTAGCTGGCAATGAGGTACCTTATCAAAGGCTTTCTGAAAGTCGAGATAAAGTATATCAATCACCCTACTTTTATCATACTCAACATGATGTGGAAAAACTCAAGCAAGTTGGTGAGACACGACCTATGCCATCTAAACCCATGTTGGGAGTCCCCAAGCAGCTTGTAGGAATCCAAATGGTCAATGATCCTATCCGCTATTATCCCCTCTAATAATTTACTTACACCTGAAGTGAGACTAATGGGATGATAGTTCCCTGGACTTTCGTGATCCCCTTTCTTAAAGATAGGGGTCACGTTGGCTTCCCTCCAGGCACCTGGCCCACCTCCAATGATTTGTTGAAGACTGTAGCTGGGTGGGGAGCCATCTGGTGTTGCACCTCCCACAACACTGGGGAGAACTTGGTCTGGCCCAGGAACCTTACACGCACTCAGTTTGTCTATTCTATCAACAGTGATTGTCACGGTACATCGAACACTATCCAGGCCAGCACCTTCGTGCCTGATGCCTGGCTCGGGGATGACGCGGGTGTCCTCCCTGGTGAAAACACTGGCAAAGTACTCATTAAGCACATTAGTGATGTCCGTGTGGGTTCCCCTTGCAGAGGCTTGCCACCCGTAGTTCTTAGTTACGTTTCACTAGCCTAACCTTTGCCTTCACTTCCCTACACAGGTGGACATACTCTTCAGTGTTCTCATGGGAATGATTGGCCTTCGCCCTTCTATATGCTACTTTCCTATTTTGGATAGCTGAAGCGATGTCACGACTGAACCACTTAGGCTGCGTTGAAGCAGGGGTGACTGGTTTCGAGGGTATGGCAGCAGACTGCAGCACCACAAACTCATCCCAGAATGCACTCCACACTCCTTCAACATCGCCGCCGACCTCTAACCCCATCTCACCTACGCTATCCCGGAGGCTAACAAAGTCCGCCTGCCGTAGATCAAGCTTACTGCCTCTTGAGTTACTACGCTTCACCTGAGGGACGCACACATGGAACCTAATCAGACCGTGATCACTCCCACCCAACAATTCGTCAATGGTGAGGCCAGTGATGAGGTTGTCTTCGGTGGTGAATACTAAGTCTAGAACACTTTCGCCTCGTGTAGGCTCATTGACCCATTGAGTGAGGAAGTTCTCATCAGCAAAGTCAACTAGCCTCCTCCCTTCAGCATCAGCAGTCCTGTCTTCCCACTTTGTCGCGACAGTTGAAGTCTTCTAAAACTACACACACCCTATTCCCTAGCAGGCTACAGAGTTTGGTGTACAGGGCTGTATCCTCCTCGAGGAGGAGATGTGGAGGTCTGTATACCAAGATTAACCTATTGTTCATCCCTCCCACATTCAGATTGACGCCAAGCAGCTCCTGTTCCGACCAGAACTGGCAGTCAACCAGACTCAACGTGTCCCTGATGTATATTAGTGCCCCACCCCCCTCCCCATTCTATACCCAGGAATTTTTGAACTCCCCAATGTAGTCCCTACAATCAGTATGAATCCAGGACTCGGTGATATCAATGATATCCTGATGCTAAGAGTGCCTGTAGCTCGCAAAACTTATTCTTAATCGACCTAGCATTAAAAAGCATTGCACGGAGGGAGCCTTCCCTATTCTGACTGCCCCCGTAGCACGACCCATTTCCTGAACAGCTAGGGCTGTTGGGAGTTGAAGAGCCCCTCACCAACGAGGGAGGCAACTTCTGCAGGAGCCTGAGCCCCCTCCAATGTGGAAGGAGGGTCACCCACCTGTACCTGAACGCATCCTTCAGTTGAAGGTACATCTGCCACTGGCTGAGAGAGAGAGAGAGAGATCAGGAAAAAGAAATTATAATAAATAAATGCAGAAAGGAAAGTAATAAAACCAGAGCTTCAAATTACACTATATTGTGTTGGTGTAATGTCCTGAAAGTATATTACATTGCAGTTCTATTGCAAAATGGTCTCTCTTAAGTACAGTACTTGTATTTTTCAAATAATGATGAATATTGCTTTTGTAGGGTACCGGTATGTATAAAGTAATGTAAGCAAAGAAAAATCTGATTTGGACTGCTTTAAATGAGTTTGAACTTGTTTTATAACTTGTAAAAACATTTTCAACACCTTATAAATCTTACTATTGAATATACAGTTGTTATAAAGTATATATAATAAATATTACTTGTCCATGTTCATTTGCATTAATATAATTCAAATCAGAAAAATTTGTCTTCACTTGTATTGCTTTATTATGCACCTGGTATTATTCCTTGTATATATACAATGCCCGCAAAAAGTTTGCATTCATGTTTTCAATTTCAATATATATGGAAAATGTATAAGAACTGAAGGTGAAATTAAAGTCCTTATACCTTTTTCCTTTTTTTAATATTTGGTCCTATCTCCATGAACTTCTTTTTTTATTCTTTCTGGCATTGACTCAGCTTACAACAGTACTCTTAATCCAGAATTTCTTTGCTGCTTCAGTCAGCTTTAAAATGGAATTCTTGTCTTCATTTTGGAAGTGCTGCTTCATGTAGCTCCACATATTTTTGATTGAGTTTAAATCTGGATTGTTCCTAGTCCAATTTAGAACATTAATTTTTTGTGATTTCAGTGAATGTGTCACTTTCTTTGCCTTATGGCAAGGAGCACCATCTTGCTGAAATGTTGTAGCATCATTAATTTCCATATGAGGGGGAAGCTTTGACTTCAGAAAATCTGAATCTCATTGAACATTCATAGCAGCACACTTTTCTAAAAAAAAAATAGTCCTCCTCTACCTCTGTCCAAAAATCAACCCCAAACCATGATACTCCCAGACACTGTTTTATGGTCTTCTGAGCGTACTTTGTCAAAATCTGTTCAAACCATAAGTCCTTCTAACAGAATGTGGATGATGACTAGATGTTCTAAAAGTTGATTCATCACCAAACATTACCTTGTTCCAGTCTTCTTTTGACCAGTCCTTATTTGATGACAAAATAAAAGTAATTTTTTTCTCATTTGGACACTTAGTGAAGGTCTTTTCATTGAATGTCTCGATGGAAGCTGTAGGTCTTCTTGCAAGGTGGTGCTGAATAGTCCTTATACTAAGGCGAGTTGGATGAGATTATTTTATTTCTCATGCTGAAGTAGTTGGATTGGTTAACACTAATCAATTTAAAGGTGAATTGGTTCTTTTCAATGTCTTGTTTGGTCTTCCTATTCATGGTTTTGGATTTGGCATTGAGATAGCTCCTTCCTTATGAAAACAAGTTAACCATTTTTGCACTGAAGATTGCAATATTTTCAACTGTTGAGCTATTTTGTCGCTTGAAGTGACTGTTTTGCGAATGCAATAATAGTGCCTCTAATATCAGCAGGTAATTTGTTTTTTGCTTCCCATAATTTTCAAGGAAAACACATGTTAACAAAAGCTGCCTGAAAACATTGAAAAATGCTGAGAAAATTTTCAAATAAGCACCCTCAACAATATTTAAGGCACCACTGAGTTTGTTCATATATTTCATGACCGTAATAATACAATAGAAATAGAGAGTTCTCAAATGTCTCCTTCCAAAAAACTTATTTGAGTGATATTAATCTTTTTCGCCAGAAGACAGTTTCTAATATATATATATATATATATATATATATATATATATATGCTGCAAACCCACAAGGAAAAAGAAAAACGATTCCAAGGCCTTTCGTGTATTCAAAGCTACACCTCGTCAGGGAATGAAGTTAAAAGGCGAGAAGCCCATATATATACAACGTACAGGAAAAACAAAACAATTAGCACATACTTAACAAGGGTTAATGAGAGGCAAAAGAAATTTTAACATGATATCGTCAATTTTATAAGTCCCCGAGCTGTTATTGAAATTGTTTTTAAAATTAATAAATGCACATTCTAGAATATTTCGTTCTATTATATCTGTTTTTAACAAGCGCTTTAGAACTATCCCACTTGATGCTATGGTTACATCTATACATATGGTTAAATAAAGCATTGGAAGTACTAGCTGTTCTACAAGCAATTTATGCTGTTTTACCCTAATATCTAACGTTTTACCGGTTTGGCCTATATATACTGAGTTACATTGTGTACATCCGATCGAATACACACAACCAACAATTATCAGGGCTATTCTTTATTAGGCGTGATTTAACAGTATTATTATACTTAAAGATTACATTAATGCCAATTGCTTTAAGTACAGTTGGAAGGTATTGAAAATTAACATGGTAAGGTAGGCTAAGGATATTTTTACGCTGAAATTCCTTTACAATTACATTATTATAATACCTATTCTTGGCTTTCTTAAGACAGTTATCTAAAAATGAAATAGGATAACATAATTTAGTACCAATATTCATGATATTGCATAACTCGGAATCTAAAAATTCAGGACTGACAACTCTCAATGCTCGAAGAAACATAGCAGAGAAAATAGAGGATTTAATCAAAGGATGATGGTCAGAATAAAAATGCACGTAAGAGTTATTATTAGTAGGCTTACGGTAGACTTCATATTTGAACTGATTAGAGCATCTCCAAATTTTTAGATTGGATTGGCTATGGGAAATCCCCTTTCACCTGTACTAGCTAATTTATATATGGAATTTTTTGAAAGTAGAATTTTGCCTACGATTGTTAATTTTAACCTGGTTTGGTACAGGTATATAGATGATATTTTATGCCTTTGGCCTAATAATTTGGATGTGGACTTATTTCTTGGTAGGCTCAACAATTTAGCCCCATCTATTAAGTTTACAGTTGAAAAAGAAAATGAGGGAAGCCTACCTTTTTGTGATCTAAAAATTTGGAGATGCTCTAATCAGTTCAAATATGAAGTCTACCGTAAGCCTACTAATAATAACTCTTACGTGCATTTTTATTCTGACCATCATCCTTTGATTAAATCCTCTATTTTCTCTGCTATGTTTCTTCGAGCATTGAGAGTTGTCAGTCCTGAATTTTTAGATTCCGAGTTATGCAATATCATGAATATTGGTACTAAATTATGTTATCCTATTTCATTTTTAGATAACTGTCTTAAGAAAGCCAAGAATAGGTATTATAATAATGTAATTGTAAAGGAATTTCAGCGTAAAAATATCCTTAGCCTACCTTACCATGTTAATTTTCAATACCTTCCAACTGTACTTAAAGCAATTGGCATTAATGTAATCTTTAAGTATAATAATACTGTTAAATCACGCCTAATAAAGAATAGCCCTGATAATGTTGTTGGTTGTGTGTATTCGATCGGATGTACACAATGTAACTCAGTATATATAGGCTAAACCGGTTTAAAACGTTAGATATTAGGGTAAAACAGCATAAATATGCTTGTAGAACAGCTAGTACTTCCAATGCTTTATTTAACCATATGTATAGATGTAACCATAGCATCAAGTGGGATAGTTCTAAAGCGCTTGTTAAAAACAGAGATATAATAGAACGAAATATTCTAGAATGTGCATTTATTAATTTTAAAAACAATTTCAATAACAGCTCGGGGACTTATAAAATTGACGATATCATGTTAAAATTTCTTTTGCCTCTCATTAACCCTTGTTAAGTATGTGCTAATTGTTTTGTTTTTCCTGTACGTTGTATATATATATGGGCTTCTCGCCTTTTAACTTCATTCCCTGACGAGGTGTAGCTTTGAATACACGAAAGGCCTTGGAATCGTTTTTCTTTTTCCTTGTGGGTTTGCAGCATTCATTCATTTCACGTGTTTTATTGTGAAATTCATCCCATATATATATATATATATATATATACAGGGCCATTCAAAAAAGATGCAACAGTTTAAATTGCTTATATTTCGCAATATTGTTAATGTACAGGAATGACTTTTGTATTAGTTTACAGCGTACACCTGGGAGTTTTGTTACCGCTTAGGCCTAGTAGCGTAAGGCGCTATGCGAATGACTCTTGTAGCCTAAGGTGTAGTAGCGCGTCATTAGTCAGTGTTTAGGAAGATGTACACTTTACAACAACGTGTGTTTATAGCTACAAGAGTCGTTCGCCTAGTGCCTTATGCTACTAGGCCTAAGTGGTGACAAAACTCCCAGGTGTATGCTGAAAACTAATACAAAAATCATCCCTGTACGTTAACAATATTACGAAATATAAGCAATTTAAACTGTTGCGGCTTTCTTGAATGGCCCTGTATATATAATATGTATATATACACTTTTTTTTACCCAAGACTGTAGGGCCTATATTAAATGTAATTAGATAAAGTAATTAATGTTTGTTTGTTTTGGAGTCACGAGATCTTTCAATCAAATAATGAGATTTATTGAAGGAAGGTGATTAATAAGCTTCATTGACTTTCCTTCAATGAAACAAAACAGTTAAATGATAAAAGTCACAAATAAGTTAGAGTGGAGCAAATGCAAATACATAGAATAAATGAGATTGAATTGAATGATTAATTGATTATATTGTGTGGCAACTTATTAAATTAATTGCAAAGAATTGTGTGAATGAATTTGATTTTTTTTATGTAGGAAGTTGGGGCCAAGGGCGAATGCCTACAGAAAAAGCCCACCCCCACCCCCCCCCCCCACCCCACACACACAATCGATAGAAGAAGAAAAAAGCCAAAGTTAAGGTCCAGAGTTTTTGAGATGTCTGGACACACTGCATTTGAAAGATAGGGGGAAAGATGGATTGAGGAAGATTGTTCCAGAGTTGACTGGTTGAGTAGATGAAAGACTAAATATACTGATTGCGTCAGAGTGTTGGACAGGAAAGGAATGAGAAAGTGTAGAAAGTCTGGTGCTGCTGCTGCTGCTGCTGCTGCTGCTGCTGCTGCTGCTTGCTCTCCTTAAAGGAGGTATCATGCAGTTAGAGTTCAGAAGAGCAGTCTGTTATAATAGTGATAGTAAAGAGGGATTGAAGACAGTTGGTAAGAGGTGGGAAATTGGTGAGACAAAAAGCCTTTTATTCCACCCAGTTAAGTAGAGCTGTGTGGGTTAAGCCACCCCACACATGAGAAGTGTACTCCATACAGGGGCAGACAAGACTATATAGAGACAGCAACTGAGTGGAGGTGAAGAAACTGCAGAAGTGGTAATTATGGTTAAAAAAAAATTAATTGACAAATATACCCAGGCAGGGGCATTAAAAATGGTTCACATGATTGTGGTTTGCTTGTAACTGTATGCTGTGATGTGATCTTCCAAGGGCGAGGTATGCCCATGTAAGAAGATGCCTGAAGCATGTTACTATATATATATATATATATGTATATATATATATATATATATATATATATATGTATATGTATGTTGCAGGGAATCCGTGTAACTAGGTATTTCATGAAATCTCTCAAATGTTCAGGGACTTCATATAAGGTGGTTGTGATAATTTTGTTAAGTCTCCCAGAAAATTATTGAATGCTCAGTTAAGTCAACTGTACACCCTTGATGATTAAGTCATGATATTTTGTTAAAACTAACAAAAATATCATGACTTAACCTTACCTGAACTCCCTGCATTTTAGGAATTTCACAAAATCACTAGTTACACAGATTCCCTGTAACATATATATATATATATATATATATATATATATATATATATATATATATATATATATATATATACTGTATATATATATATATATACTGTATATATATATACTGTATATATATATATATATATATATTTTGTAATGCATGGGGATTGAAGTGGCTGGTGTTTGTTATACACAAGAAAAATTGTCATAATACTAAAGAAGAACCAATATTAAAATTCTATTCTTTATTAACCCATCAGGGAGAAGGGGAAGGGGGAGGGGGGCACAGTGACTGGTGGTCAGAAAATGGGTTGCACTGTCAGGAAAATTTGATATGATTGAAAAAAAAAGTTTTTCCCATTACTTGTTTGGATATGGAGAAAGAATGGTAGCCTGAAATGAGCTTTGAAAACTTGTTAATGTTTTGGTGGGTCATGTTTTGATACAACAGCCACCACTCGTTCTTTTTTAAAAATCATATTTATTCTTCTCTCAAGTATTCTTGCTTTTACTTTCACCTCATGCATTACCTTAATTGTATACATGTTAAAAAGCCAAAAATCTAAAACTTTTTACTGCATTTAATGACTGTCAGCACTTTTTTTTATACTTGTGCACACAAACTTGAAAGTTTAAAATGGTTTTCACATTCATTTCTGTCACCTTTGTTTTTATACAGTGCACAGTCACAGCTTTTGCCCAGTTGTTTGACATATGGCCATTGTCCATGCTTTTTATCAACTTCTCTAGATATTCAAGCATAATTTTGCTTCATATCAGTACAAGTAAACTTTCTTTTCCTCAGCTGTTGTGTAACACTTTAATTTTAACTTAAAATCAGGTTCTGTAAATTAAATATTTTTAGTTATGGTATGAAATACAGATCTGAATTTTATATTGATAAAATTGTCACATCAATGGCTGAAGTGTCTAGGCTTACAAACTCCAGACAATAGTGTGGACATATGAATGTCTGTCTCAAATATTTGTATTTAGTCAAATGTTTGTGTACAGATTTTTATGGATAAAACTCTCCATGTCTATGCTGACTAAAGTCTTTATGTGGGTGTACCTTTAGGTTGCATTGCATGTCTTTAACTTTCTGTACTCTTCATCATTGGTGCATCATATAGTTACTTTGAAGCATAATTATTTAATTTATTTTTTGCTATATTTATTTTAAATAAATACATGGTGGTGTATTTGTAATTTTTTATTATTTTAATTAACTCCACCCTCGAGTAATGTAAAAAATTAATGTAGACTATTAGATAGGTGTATTGTAGATACTTCAGTTCAGAATTGGAAAATTCAGTTTTTTTTGATAAGTAAAGGATACTCACTTCATTATTAGCATTACTCTTGCTAAATGCCAGAATTCAAATATAAATATGAAAGGGGATACAGTGGTAGTTTATTACTATTATTATTATAAGCTATAAAGTTGACTTGTATGCACACATTTGGATTCAGCTTTATTGTGTACTGATGCCCTGCATAAAGTCCTTTAAAAGCCATAATAGTCAGTCATGAGGGCCAGAAACTAGCATAGCACTCGGGACAACTAGTGTGGTCCATGGCTCTAATTTCTTTATTATTACCAGCATCATTGGGATTAAAATCCTAAATGTCAATAAATTGTTATAATTGTAGCTGAGACAAGCAAGTCTTAGACTAGCCTGTTGTAATGAACCAAAATGTCATTCACCCATACCTTAGCTGAAACTTAATGAAACATTTTATGATAGCATTCATTTGGTCAAAAATTATACTACTTGAAGTTTATCTACAAGGGCCACTCAATATATTTTGCCCCACCTTTTTTTTTTCTTTCCAAGTTTCCTTGTAAGTTCCAGAAATTTTGTACACAAGTAGTTACATACCTTTTTTTTTTACAAGTTTTTATTTTTCCACATAGTTGCCATCCTTTTCTACAGCTTTCCTCCACCTCGAAACAAGGGCCTTTATTCCTGGCTGGTGAAAGTCCACTGGGTTCTGCTGGAACCCACCTCTTAACCACCTCAACAACCTCATCGTCACTCTAAAACTTTCTTCCATAAATAGCATCCTTCATTGGCCCAAACAAATGGAAATCTGAAGGTGCCAGATCCAGGCTGTATGGAGGGTGAGGTAACAGTCAAACCATTTTTGTGATTGCCTCTCTTAATTGCAAACTGTTGTGTGGTCTTGCATTATCTTGCAAAAGAAGAATGTCTTCCAGTTTTCTCTCTGGTCAAACTCACTTTATACATCTCTGGAGTCTCCATAGGGTAGCAATATATGCCTCTTGAGTTGATTGTTTGACCTTTCTTCATAATGTCCACCAGAATCACCCCTTTCATGTCCCAGAAGATGGTGGCCATACCCTTTCTTGCAGAGGGAGCCATTTTGAACTTTTTCTTGCATGATGAGTCTGCGTGATGCCACTCCATGGATTGGCGTTTTGTTTCAGGTTCAAAGTGGTGTACCCAAGTCTCATCCCCAGTCACAATTCATGAAAGAAAGTCATCCCCTTCTGTCTCGTATCAAACCAATGACTCGGAAGCAATTTCTTTTTTTTGGGCTTTGTGATCTTGTCAGTCAGTTTGCAAAGAACAAACCTGGAACACACTTTTGAGTATCCCAGTTGCTGAATTATCATATTCACACTTTCTTTACTAATTCCTAGCTCCAGTAATAGCTCCTTGTATGTGACGCACTGATTTAATTGAATGATGCTGTCAGCACATTGCACAGTGAGAGATGTCACAGCTGATGCTGGGTGACTGCTGCATGGCTCATGATTGAAGCTGGCTCTCCCCCTCTCCGATGATCTCTCACATTTAGACCAGTGTTCAACTGTGCTTCAATCAACAGCAGCATCTCTGTAAACATTTTGTAGATTGTGAATATTTCCAACTGTTTCCTTCTCTGCAGTTAAGAACTTGATAACAGCTCTCTGTTTATGACACACATCACTGTCAGATGCCATTTTTGAAACTGCATTAACCATTGGTTTTATACAAGGAGGGGAGGTTCAAACTGGAAAAATCTGGTTATGTGAAGCGCAGAAAGTTCAAACTTATGGCCCAAAGGACATTTCAGCCCCATGGCCTATTATTTGGCTAAGAAAAAAGGGTGGGGCAAAATATATTGAGTGGCTCTAGTATTAATCTATCTAAAATAAAATAGATTTTAATAGTATTTGATGTGGTAATGGTTTGAAACTACTTAGCAGTGCAGTGGTTCCTCGCATTGTGTTATTAATTTGTTCCAGAAACACCAACGTTATGTGAAAATAATGCAATGCGAACCCTAAAATACATGTATTTAGCCTAATTCATTCCACAGCCTTGGAACTACGACTTTTCAGGTAAAAATCAAAGTTTTCTATGGTTAAAACTTAAAACACACACAAAAATGATAAGTAATGCACAAAATAGTAAATTCAAAGCGTATTAATATCACATAATTATACCATAATAGCTAAATAAAATAAAAATAAAAACAATTAGCATTTACCTTAAGCAGGAGGCTTAAGATAAATGCTAATTTTGTTTTTATTTTAATTTTATTTAGCTATAGATAGTTATATTTATTAAAATATAAGCTACATTACATAGATAATTTCTAAATGAAATCACAGAGCATCCACCCACTACAGTGTGCAATAATAAACTGACCATGTGTGGTTGCTGCGTGGTCCCCGCATCACGTGGGTTCAAAATGTGTTTGGAACAATAACGCACTGCGAATTTTTGACACAATGTGAATACATTATGCTCTATGGGAGCTGCAACATAATATGAAATAACGCAGCATGAATACAACGTACTGCGGGGGTCCACTGTACTTTAAAACAAATTTTAAATATTATGGGCAATTTTTAGTTTGGAGGAAGTGGAAGTGGATGTAGTTGAGGACAACTTAAAATGGTGGTGATTTACAAAATGGGATATTTGAAAGCTTTGAATAAATATAGTTCAAGGAAAGATATTTGAAATCTGGTATAAGAAATGAGTAGATTAAAATGAATTAAGTTTCCATTTCATTTTAGACTTCCTGATTTTCTGGGACCAAAGATCATGGAATAAAGATTGACTAAACTGAATGTATCTTGTTATATATGATTACACATAGACAGTAAGACAGTGAAAGCTGCAGTTATATATAGTTTTTTTTCTTAATTTCCATTGTGTATTTTAATTCCTGTTCAACTGAAAAACCCTAATATTTATATACATATTTTCTGTTAATTTTTACTAATTACATTTAATTTTTATTTTGCTCTTTCTCAGGACCAGGGTCTTTATCGTCCGAGCACAGTCCCTGAGCCTTTCTCAAACTCTAGATATGATACAGACTCTCTCATTTCTCTAGGTAAGTAGATAAAATGGCAACCATAATCTACAGGAGTTGACAGAAGTAAATAGACTCCTTTGTTGTTTTCCAAAACATTTTTTTATTTGATTACAAAAGTTAGTAAATAATATAACATTTTTTGAATCAGTAAATGCAAAGGGGAAAGGAATAAGATTTAAAATGTATCGATTCAATTAATTTAATATTTACCAATATTTATGATCAACATGAAAATTTGGAATACGGGCTTCCATGCCCGAGAGAATCATCTCTGTGATGTGCTCAGTGCACTAGGAGGGACCCTGGCCCTGGAAGCGGTAATCATTCCATGGGAAATCAGAGAAGTACTGCTTAAGGGCCTCCCAATCAATGGTGCCATAGTGCCAAAGGCATCTCCTCTTGGGAGGATCCAAAGGCTGAACTGGAGGGATAGGACAGGAAAGAGATACAAGATTGTAGTTGGCAGAGCCCAATGGAGAAAAACATTTGACAGAGTAAAAAGAAAGATGGGTGGTGAGAAATAAATCCAGAATGTTGGGCCTATATCCAAGGTGATCAGTGATATGAGTAGGGTGCTGTACAATTTGCTCCAGGTCATTTAGGATGGTGAAATTGTAAGCTAGTTCACCAGGGATGTCGGTGAAATGGGAGGAAAGCAAGGAAAGCCAAAGGTGGTGGTGGTGGTGAGCATTGAAATCTCTTGAAGATGGAGGGTGGGATAGAATGTATTCCACTTTGGAAGTAAGCTAGTCAGAGAGTTTTGGAAAGTCAGTAGAATTAGAAGAAAATGGACAGCACAGATGTATTTAGTTTGAGATTGGCATGCAAGCTGTAGCTAGAGGCAGAGGATTCAAGTTTGGGAATGAGAGCAAGTTAGATTATTGCATACATATACACAACATCCACCTTTTGAAATGAAATCAACATGAGTACTGTATACAAAAAGTAGGAGGGTACAGGAAGGGGGTTGCTTATAATTGTCCCAGACACCCTAGTTTCAATGAGGAAGAGAAGGTGAGGTTTAGTGGAGGAGGGGTGGTGGTCAACAGATTGAAAATTTGAGGAAAGGCCATGAATGTTTCAGAAGTTTATGAAAAGTGAATTAGGCAGAGGCCCAGAACATCTCAATTGGACAGTAGCAGAACCATCCCTGCTGCCTGGCTTTGCACTCCCAGTATCCACAGCCAGAAGCCAGAAGTAGGGACATTTATGGTTGCTGCCCTAGGGGACTCTGAGGCTCTTAAGGTTGATGTTTTTTCAAAATATTGTGTAGTGTGTAAGATGTTTATATGACAGGGATGGTCTGCTGTGACAAAATGTGACCACAACAGCATTTATGTGACAATGTGATCAGGAATGATTTGGGATAAATTATGATTATTGTGGCAAAATCAGGTGGAGAAAAATAATATAAACCTATTTATGCTGATCTGCCATTGAAGTGAAGCCTTCAAAGGTGCTTGTGCTTGCTTGCTTATGATAAGTCTTGCTGTTACTTACCCATTTGCTGTGCAACCTGTAATATCATGGGCTCTCGCTTCTGACCATTTCTGTGCAGCCCCATATATGCATGGGTTTAAACTTTAAACTGAGGTATCTCTGTGTAGCCCGTGTTTTTGGCTTGACTCGCAACTGGATGCAGTTAATGGGTTAAGAAAGCAAAAGGTCCATATATAGATGCATGTATATCTCATGGATTGTACCCTTTAGCTTCCATGTCTAGTTAATTTACTATGTTGGCACATCAGTTTTTATTTCCTAAGACCAGTTGTACTGCTGAAGCTCAAGTGAAGAATGCTGAAAAGAAAGCAGCAACCTAGAAAGCTGAACCTCGGAAGAATGGGGCAGAGAAGTTGAAGTGCTTGTATGATTGTCATTTATATATTTATATAAAAATATATTAACAGTTAATATATTTTTATATAACTGTACCAAAGAGGAGGAGAAAGTTGCTGTAACAAATTTTTTACTACTTATACATATATAGAAAAAATATCTATATAAAATAGATATAAAAAGTCAGTCAGGCAATTTGGGAATGTGACAGAATGCCAAAAGGGCCAGATCATCCCTGATATGTTTAGTGAAAAATAGTGAGATAAGTGTGTGTTTGAGAGCATGCTAGACTGCCTACAGGGTAGATGAGAGACAGAAAATGATCAGCTGAGGAGGACAGTGACAGGAGAAATGGGAGTTCCAGCACTCCATCTCTTGCCTAAAGCCCCCCCCCCCTAGAGTACTTCCCCAGTCAGTTGGTGTCTATAATCTCCTCCTTATATAATATGTTTGTACGTTCATGCCACTTACCTTTCATCAGCAAAGCAACACCCCTCTTGCCTCTTCCTCTTCTCTTCCTCCATACCCAATTTCACTCCTCATTCAACATCACCAGTCTGTTTCAACTATGGTTTGCAGAGACCAGTGTGGTCATAATGTTTGTCCTGACAAATCTTGGCCATTCGCATCATCTTTGCATCCTCATTTATGCCTCTAACATTCCACATTGACATATGAGCCATATATAAAATGTAAAACCTTCCAAGGGCAGCTGCCCAAGTATGAGATTTCCTTTGCTGTTTGTGGGAGAGTATTTTCCTTGGGTGGTCCTTATTTTTGAACTTTCGAAATTCAATACGGCTTCCCCTGGATATTGTTACTAGTTTCAAAAAAGTGTTGTAAATAAAATTTTAGCTCAATTGGCTTATATTATCTGGTACCACATTGGTTGTCAGTATGCTTCTAGTACACTTATATTGTTGTATAGTCTATGGTGTGAAACCCCATATTTAGGAATGATGGGATGGAACCTAAGAACTGAAAATAGAACTTTTTTCTAATGGAAATATATTTCAAACATCATTCGATTATATAGTTCAATTCAAAAATGAGAAAAAATGAGGAGACAAAGTCAGGGAAGTGCAACATCAATATATATTAAGAGGTACAATATTACTCTCATGGAAGCCCAACTCCCACTCATTGTTGCCTATTTCTGGGCAAGAGTGCTCTTCTGCCCATCTGGAAGATGCCTCCGATGCTCCTCAATAGCTTGGAGGAGGAACTGGCACTGATCCTCGTTCCTGGTGATGACCGGATTAAACTCCTGAATCGGCTTCACTCCTCGCTCTGCGCAGTCGTTGATCACACAGAGGCTTCGGATGTGGTGAGAAGCAGTCTCGTAATCCTCTCGGCCTTTCCACTCGGTGGGGTCCACACCGAGGAACCCGTCGGGGAGGTCGAGAGGCGCCGAGACCGTGAGGTGGCAAAGTTGGCCACCATCTTGTCCTTCAGGGTAGCATCCACGGGGGGACACATCTGCTTTGGTGGGTCCTCGGATCGTTCATCTTGGAGAGCAACGATCATGTGTTTCTTTTCTTAAGCAGTGACCTTTATGTTGAAGAACGCCAGTCTGGCCAGCTCTTCCTCCGACAGATACCACAGATGCCGACCGAAAGCCTTGGACCCCTGCAGTGGCAGTCTCCCCGTCTTCATAAGAAACCAGCTGCTTGTACAAGTGGAGGTCATTGGCTGGCGCAGAAGCAGCTAGCGAGGCCTCAAACCAAGCGGGAATGTATGTCGTCACCGCGAATGGGATGAAACGGCTGAGGCTTCGCTTCTCTCGTAGACTGAGCTCGAACTGGTTGCAGAAGAGGAAGATCTTGATGGCGTATATGACCCGAGCCATTCATCGGGCGTAGTTGTAAGCACCGGGATGGATGAACTGGATACCATGAGGGTGAACGCCCCCCCATGACTATGATGGTGAGCTCCAGAAACTCATGGTAGTCGTCCCGTGGCTGTGCCTCTTGGAGTTGGCGCTTGCAGAAGCCAATGATGTCATCTGCCCCGGAGTCATCTTTCATCAGTTCGAAGTCATTCAAGTAAAAAACTCCTCTGCTTGAACCTCTTGAAGAGGGGGATGTCTGGACCAGAGGAAGGCCTGAAGCAGAGAGTGAAGACTTGCTCAGCCACAATTTCCAGCATGTGGTGATGGCAGGTACGATGGAGGAGGTTACCGTCAAGCCTTTGCTGGCTGAGTGTGCAAGCTCCTCTATGAACTCTTGTGTTGCTTGCGTCGGATCGAAGGACATGCCTCTGACACGAGCTGAAATACTCTACTCATCCAGAGCCTCGATGGCGGCATTCGCTATGGCTTCGCCCGTACCGGAAGGCAGTTTGGGCACACACAGCAGCTTCAACACTCCTTCGCCAGAAACAAGGATCGGAAGACGCTCAGCGGCATCACCACCAGTGAGATTGGGAATGATCTTAGTATCCAAGTGGATATATTAAGAGAGAAATTGCATTCGGTGGTCTTGGTCCGATTCAATGATACGGTTATCGCTGGAGTCAACGGGGCTCCGGAGGCTTGTCATCGCTTCGGAGGTGCCACCATGAAAGTAGAAGGACCCGCTGCTGTAGAGTCCTCATGGGCGCTGCTACTAGAAGAGCTCTCCAGCTCCACCACGTTCGTTTCTTCTTGGCGGCGTTTCATGTCCTGTTCCTGACGTGCTGTCTCAGCACGGCTTCGGCTCAACTTCTGAGACTCCTTCTCCACCACCTTCTTATTCACTTCCATCATGCAGCCCTGCCTTCCTTTCTCCCTCTGCGCCATCAGGAACTCCTTGTCCTCTTCATTTTTTATTAAGTTGTTGGCATTGGCGACGTTGAAGAGTTCCTCCCATTTCTGAAGGAAAGCCTCCCTCTTCCTTTTTTCTGCCTCCGACTTCCTACTCTTCATCTTTCCAAGATTCTGCCACTCTTCATACAGACCCTCGATCTTCGGGATGATGTTTATGTTTGCCTTGGTCAGAATCCTGGCCCTCTCCCAAAGGTCTCCTACATCTCGGCAAAGTCTTTGCAGCCTCACGGAGGGACATTTTCTCCTTTCGAAGCTGGTGGAACAGGTGCTGGAGTACTTCTCCCGAAGAAGGAAGCTTCCCTCCAATTAATTCCTTTCTTAGCTAGCCAATTAACCACACTTCAGTAGATGTCCTTGTCAATGCCATTCTCGAGATTCACCTGAGGAAGAAGGAACACTCCCATTAACACACAACAGCAGCAAACAAGAGATATTAGAGATAAATGTTCTGAACCCAAATGTGCAGGAGGAGACAAACAAACACCAGAAGTGCAAATACTTGCATTTGTCGATGACTGATGAAGGCCATTGAAAGTCGATGAATTTTTTTTCTTATAGGGAAAACATTGAGATAATATAGCAATAATATAAGCCAATTGAGCTAAAATTTTGCTTACAGCACTTTTTTAAGACTAGTAACAATATCCCCATTGAATTTCGAAAGTTAAAAAATAAGGACCACCCTAATGTGGCACCAGTAAATATTCTCTGATTCATGTAAAATTTTGTCTGCGACCATTTTTCGATATTTATAATGAAATTTGGGAGTAGCGTATTTAAAGTTCATAACTCGAATTTTTCCCTATATAGCTAAGGACCACCCTAGACTATTTTCCGAAGATATATCCTTATCCCCAAGGGTCCCCATACAGTAGCCTTTTGTCTTATTCGAGGAAGGTGTTGGGAATCGATTCAGATCCCTTGTATCCCCGGTATAATGTTATATTCCTTCATAATCAGAATTTTCTGTAGGGATGCCTATCTCTTGTAACTATCTTTGTTTCAGATAAAGATAGTACACTTCAGCCTAATAATGATGATAAATTACCCACCCCAACTTCAGATGATAGAGAGGTAAGAGGATTGACACATTTCTATTTAGCATGCCCTACATAACCTATTTCCCATATATATATATGAAAATTATTTCACGAAAGTAACACGTGAAAAATATTTATGGTGAATAAAACCACGAAGGAAAGGAAACACAGAGTGGTGCTCAAGCGCTTTCATCTAATGACATCCTCAGGAACACTGAAGTACATAAAGAGTTCAAGACTATATATAGGTTACAAAAAAAAAATATATGCATATAGTAAAATTAGAAATAAAAATTGTGGGAGGAGCATACACATTTGTGAGGAAAACTACCAATTTTAGCACTTTGCCCGAATTCAACACAAGCTCAAATGCATTGTTTACAACCAATTTTATAGATAATGCCAAATGATATATAGGTCACAAAAAAAATAAAAATAAAGAAATAAAAATAAATTGAAAAATAAAGATTGTAAGAGGAGCATACAAATTTATAAGGGAAGAATTACCAAAGGTTTAACGCTCTGCCCTTCTTGTTTAAATTCGTTCTGAACAATTCAAAACAACGGGAACGAATTGAAAAAGACCTTTGCTCATGTTAAAGTTATTTGTAAGTTGAGTAATAGCAGACTCAAGAATATTTCTATTAACAATGTTGCTAGAGTGAAAGAAAACCGAAGCATTATTCCAATCAATACAATGGGATAACTCTGACAAATGGACAAAAAGGGCACTGGACAACTGTCCCGTTCTAACGGAATATTGATGCTCTTTTACACGCGTGTGTAAATCCTTTCCCATCTGACCAATGTAAAAGGAATCACATTGTTTACACCCAATTTTATAGATAATACCTGAATTATTGGTAGGGCTATTTTTTACTATGATATTTTTCACAATATTGTTATATGAAAATACTACATTAATATCCAAAAGTTTAAGTACATTAGCAATGCCTAAAAAGCCTGGGAAAAATGGAAGTACTAAAATATTCTTTGACAAAGTGCGTGTTATTATTCACATGATAGAAGGTTCGTTTTGCCTTGTTAAGACAAGATTCCATAAACGCAGGTGGGTAGCACAGATCACTTCCAATACCGTTGATTTTTTCCAATTCAGCATCATTGTATTCCGGACTGGCGATCCTAAGAGCGCGGAGAAACATTGAAGAAAATATGGCCTTCTTATGTGGGTGTCATGTCCAGAGTAAAAGTGTACGTAGGACAAATTGTTTGTTCTTTTCCGATAGATACTAAACTTAAAACCTGGGCTTTCCCTATGTACACGCACATCCAAAAACGGGATTGAGTTGTCTTGTTCCCCTTCTAACGTAAACTTAATGGAGGGGACTTGATCATTTAACTGAAGGAGGAAGTCATCCAGGTCACGATTCATGGGCCAGATACACAAAATATCGTCGACGTACCACAGCCATGGGATGCCAACCCCCAGGATTCTCGGAATGTAAGTAATTTCGGAAAATTCCATATAAATATTGGAGAGGAGGGGCGACAAGGGGTTGCTCATGGCCATCCCAAAAACTGTTTAATGCTCGCTATTGAAAGTGAATTTACAGTCTTTGATGCAAAGCTTAATCAGTTCCAAAACGATGTGTGCAGGTAGTGGCAGGTCGTACGTATGTAATTCTCGGGCGAGAAAGTCAAGCATATCGTCAATCGGCACTTTTGTAAACAATGAACAAACGTCAAACCTGATCGATCTATCGTTGGTTTCAGTGCGTACATTATTCAATTTTTCAGTAAGATCCATGGAATTTTTTACATGTGAATCAGAGATAGTTCCGAGAATGGGGGACAAGACTTTGACAAGCCATTTGGAGAGTTTATATGTAATAGAGCCCACCAAGCTAATAATACGGCGCATAGGGTTGCCAGGTTTGTGGGTTTTAATAAGACCGTAAAGGTAGGGAAGAGAAGGTGAAATGGACCTGAAAAGCGGAATTAAGTCCTTATGATCTTTGAGACCTGCACACATCGTTTTGGAACTTAGCTTTGCATCAAAGACTGTAAATTCACTTTCAATAGCAAGCATTATCAACAGGTTTTTGGGATGGCCATGGGCAACCCCTTGTCGCCCCTCCTCTCCAGTATTTATATGGAGTTTTTCGAAATTACTTACATTCCGAGAATCCTGGGGGTTGGCATCCCATGGTTGCAGTACGTCGACGATATTTTGTGTATCTGGCCCATGAATCGTGACCTGGATGACTTCCTCCTTCAGTTAAATGATCAAGTCCCCTCCATTAAGTTTACGTTAGAAGTGGAACAAGACAACTCAATCCCGTTTTTGGATGTGCGTGTACATAGGGAAAGCCCAGGTTTTAAGTTTAGTATCTATCGGAAAAGAACAAACAATTTGTCCTACGTACACTTTTACTCTGGACATAACACCCCCATAAGAAGGCCATATTTTCTTCAATGTTTCTCTGCGCTCTTAGGATCGCCAGTCTGGAATACAATGATGCCAAATTGGAAAAAATCAACGGTATTGGAAGTGATCTGTGCTACCCACCTGCGTTTATGGAATCTTGTCTTAACAAGGCAAAACGAACCTTCTATCGTGTGAATAATAACACTCGCACTTTGTCAAAGAATATTTTAGTACTTCCATTTTTCCCAGGCTTTTTAGGCATTGCTAATGTACTTAAACTTTTGGATATTAATGTAGTATTTTCATATAACAATATTGTGAAAAATATCATAGTAAAAAATAGCCCTACCAATAATTCAGGTATTATCTATAAAATTGGGTGTAAACAATGTGATTCCTTTTACATTGGTCAGACGGGAAAGGATTTAGACATGCGTGTAAAAGAGCATCAATATTCCGTTAGAACGGGACAGTCGTCTAGTGCCCTTTTTGTCCATTTGTCAGAGTTATCCCATTGTATTGATTGGAATAATGCTTAATTTTTGTTTCACTCTATCAACATTGTTAATAGAAATATTCTTGAGTCTGCTATTACTAGTGATGGGACGATACCAAAATTTTTAACGATTCCGATTCCGATACCACTAAAAGTCTCGATTCCGATATTTTCGATTCCGATTCCGATTCTCAATATTTTTAAATATAATTCTATACTTGTTTTTCTGGAAATTGTCATATTTTACTCTGGTAAGATTAACTATTTACATTATGAGTATGGTAATATAAATTATAAATTATAAATTATAATAGATTGGTTTAAAAATCAACTGTAAGTTGTAACAATTCATTTTAATCTTCTTGATTACACATCATGGATATACATGTTTTAATGTATAGCTACAATACAATAAAAATAAAATTTGTTATCCTCTTTCATTTAAATTTTAAAGTTTACATTGCAAAACTGGTTCAATTAAAAGTTAAAGAATCGTTTTAAGAATCGGAAATCATGGTACAATTCTCTCGATTCCGATTCCGATTCCTGAAAAATGCTCGATTCTTCCGATTCTCGATTCCGATTCCGATTAATCGTCCCATCACTAGCTATTACTCAACTTACAAATAACTTTAACATGAGCAAAGGTCTTTTTCAATTCGTTCCCGTTGTTTTGAATTGTTCAGAATGGATTTAAACAAGAAGGGCAGAGCGTTAAACCTTTGGTAATTCTTCCCTTATAAATTTGTATGCTCCTCTTACAATTTTTATTTTTCAATTTATTTTTTTTATTTTTTTGTGACCTATATATCATTTAGGTATTATCTATAAAATTGGTTGTAAACAATCCATTTGAGCTTGTGTTGAATTCGGGCAAAGTGCTAAAATTGATAGTTTTCCTCAAATGTGTATGCTCCTCCCACAATTTTTATTTCTATTTTCACTATATATATATTTTTTGTAACCTATATAATTATAGTCTTGAACTCTTTATGTACTTCAGTGTTCCTGAGGATGTCATTAGACGAAAGCGCTTGAGCACCACTCTGTTTCCTTTCCTTCGTGGTTTTATTCATCATATATATATATATATATATATTATATATACAGGGTGTACATAAAGTCAGGATCTATTTTTGTGAAGCACTTGGAAATTAAATGGAATTCAATCATAAAATGATAAAGTGGTAACATTTATTAAATAATTAAGAGTAGGATTCGACGTGACGCCCATCAGTATCCCTGCACAGCTCAAATCGTTCCGCAGCATTTCTAAACACATTCTGGAGCATTTGCGGGGTTATCTGCAGCAGTTCGTATATGTGTACGTAAGTTTTCAAGACTCGTAATCTTCGTCTGATAGACGTGCGATTTGATAAAGCCCCATGCAAAGAAATCTAAAGCGGTTAAATCTGGTGATCTCGCTGGCCAATGTCTGTTGCTTCCGCGTCCGGTCCAGCGATTTGGAAAACGTCCATTTAGATAATCCTGAACAATTTTGGCATAGTGACAAGGAGCACCATCATGTTGATAGACGACGGTACTAACAATCCTATCCCCGTCGTCTATCAACATGATGGTGCTCCTTGTCACCTTGCCAAAATTGTTCAGGATTATCTAAATGGACGTTTTCCAAATCGCTGGATCGGACGCGGAGGCAACATACCTTGGCCAGCGAGATCACCAGATTTAACCCCTTTAGATTTCTTTGCATGGGGCTTTATCAAATCGCACGTCTATCAGACGAAGATTACTAGTCGTGAAAACTTAACGTATACGAACTGCTGCAGATAACATAACCCGGCAAATGCTCCAGAATGTGTTTAGAAATGCTGCGGAACAATTTGAGCCGTGCAGGGATACTGATGGGCGTCACGTCGAATCCTACTCTTAATTATTTAATAAATGTTACCACTTTATCATTTTATGATTGAATTCCATATAATTTCCAAGTGCTTCACAAAAATAGATCCTGACTTTATGTACACCACATATATATATATATATATATATATATATATATATATATATATACAGGGTGTCCCGTAAGTCTGGACCCATAGGGCAAAATTAATAAAATTACAAAATAGTCCCAGTTTCGCTGGACATGCGTCGAAGTGACTTCTTGGGACTGATAGCGAAGCTAGCCAACACATTGGTACTGGTTTCGTCTTCCGTAACAGTCCTTGAAGGTCCTCTGCGAGGCTTGTCAGCTACGGATCCAGTTTCCTTAAATTTGGCTATCAACTTGCCAACACATCTGTGTGTGATTGGTGCGCGGTCTGGATGCATATTGTTGAATTCTTCGGCCACTTCCCGGTGACCGGGTCCCGACCAGCAAAATAACTTGAACTCTCTCCTCTCTAGTCTGACATGGTTTACCTGCAACATAATAAAAAATATATTATAAATCCCTATGGGTCCAGACTTACGGGACACCCTATATATATATATATATATATATATATATATATATATATATATATATAGATATATATATATATATATATATATATATACACGGGTGTCCGAGAATTATCTGTACAATTTTTGGCTGTTATTAAAAGTCAACCATGAAGTGTAGAAATTCCAGTGTTGTCCCATTTTACAGAGAATCTCATTAAGTTTTTTCTGATACCACGTTTTGACAAGTTTTTTAGAAATGTACGCGGGTGACAGACATTGATATAATTTAAAAGCAAGAATCACAGCTGCTAATGAGCGAATTGATGTGGATATGCTGCAGCGTACATAGCAATATTTGGAGTATCGATTGGATGTTTTGCGAATCACTAATGGTGCACATATCGAATGTTTGTAACAACGTTACTTTAATAAAAGAAACTTTTGAAAATACAGATTCTAAATAATCTTGTTTAAGAATTTTACGTGTGTTATCAAGAATTTTATTAAAAGATGAAATTGTACAGATAATGTTCGGACACACTGGAATTTCTAAAAAACTTGTCAAAACTTGGTATCAGAAAAAACTTAATGAGATTCTCTATAAAATGGGACAATACTGGAATTTCTACACTTCATGGTTGACTTTTAATAACAGCCAAAAATTGTACAGATAATTCTCGGACACCCTGTATATATATATATATATATCCCCGCAAGGGGGTTCTAAGCTCGTGCTCTTTGTACGTGCTTGTTCCTAGAGGTTTCACGTGCGCCTTCCAGGCCCAAGCACCCAAGGATGATGGGGCTCGACCCTGCAGTCCTTGTCATCCTTGGTCTTTTTCCACTTCGACTGTCCCCTCCACCCTTTCTTTTCCTCTGTCTTTCCTCTCACTTTTTCTTTGTTTTTCCTCCGAGATATGCCCTTTTAAATATAGGCGAATCGGTTCTTCCTGAACTTTAAAAAAAAAAAATATATATATATATGATGAATAAAACCACAAAGGAAAGGAAACACAGAATGGTGCTCAAGCGCTTTCGTCTAATGACATCCTCAGGAACACTGAAGTACATACAGAGTTACATAGGTCAGATGGGAAAGGATTTGCACACGTATAAAACAGCATCAATATTCCGTTAGAACAGGACAGTCGTCCAGTGCCCTTTTTGTCCATTTGTCAGAGTTATCCCACTGTATCGATTGGAATAATGCCTCAGTTTTATTTCACTCTAGCAACATTGTTAATAGAAATATTCTTGAGTCTGCAATTATCCAACTTACAAATAACTTCAACATAAGCAAAGGTCTTTTGCAACTCGATCCTGTTGTTTTGAATTTCTTCAGAACAGATTTAGATAAGAAGGGTAGAACGCTAAATCTTTGGTAAACTTGTATGCCACTCTAATAACTTTTATTTTTCAATTTATTTTTATATACAAGATGGGCAGAGTGCTAAAACCCGGGCAGATTTCCAGTATAAATTTGTATTTTTTTATTTTATAACATTGGTTGGAAACAATTCATTTGATCTTGTGCTAAAAATCGATAGTTTTTCCTTACAGATTTGTATGCCCCTCCCACAATCCTTTAATTTTTAATTTTATTTTTCCGTTTATTGTATATATATATATATATAATTTTTTTTTGTAACCTATATATAGGCTGTAACTCTCTATGTACTTCAGTGTTCCTGAGGATGTTATTAGACGAAAGCGCTTGAGCACCATTCTGTGTTTCCTTTCCTTCGTGGTTTTATTCATCTATATATATATATATATATATATATAGTCGGCCCTGCTATAACGCGTATCATTACAATGCGGATTTGTATTTACGCGCTAAGTATTTTAAGACCATAAAAATGTTATTACATGGAAATTATGCACAAAAAAAAAAGAAAAGAACCTTTAAAAATATCAAGACAGCAAAAACATTCGTTGGCTTATAGTTAGCTAAGTACTGTCAGATTAAACATACAGTCTAACGTTCAAAACCTTCGCTCACCAAGATTTTTATTTTACGTCTATTTGGGCAGCTTAAAGAGCAAATGACAAAAAATTTGTCGGATGCTTTGACCTTGGCTGATCACATAGCAAAGATTTTTTTCCGACAATGATCCAAACATGGAAAGAAGTAGCACATTTAGTAGAAAATTGGATGAACTACCAGACTCTAAAGAAATTTATCGTGAAAAAAAAAACCATGCACGGCAGTTAAAACACACTGCATATTTTAAGAAGAAATCTGACATTAGTGACCCAGACGTCCCTGACAAAGAAAATGCTGAGGAAGCATGGCAGTCACCTTCAGGTGTAACATGTATTTACTGTACTTGGCTGTATTTTTACTGTACTGTACTTGGTAGTATTTCTTTTGTAACTTTCTTAAATAGAATTTCTTACTATAATATTTGTTTGTTCAGTACATTACGCACTAATATACAGTATGTTGGTAAAAATGTTTGAATAATTTTGAATTTTAAGGAAAAAATAATTTTGAAAAAACGCATCCCTGACTTATAACATTATTCCTATGTAAAAACAAGCTTGTCACAGCGTGCAATTGCATAACGCGCTGTTTTTCCAGAATGCATCCCGCGCGTTGTAGCAGGTCCGACTGTATATATACAGTGTGTGTATATATATATATATATATATATATAAAATAAATTTTGAATTTATAGATTGGTACAGCCATTTCTTCAGAGAGGAGAATGTCGAAGGGTCCAGCTCCATTGCCTCCTGTTGTTAACACCAGCAGTCAACCTTCACCCAAGAAAGGACCTGCGCCTGCTGTTCCATCAGTTTCTCTCTCTGCCACTAGTAGTAAAATTGATAGTTCCGTTACTTCCATTTCTTCTGCTACTTTAGTATCTTCTGAGACTAAGTTAATTAATAGTACTCATACTGTCACCTCTTCTGCAGTTGTTACTAGTCCCGATTCACTTCAAGTGCCTCATAGCGCTATGGAAGATACGTCCCTTGAATCAAATGATCATATTACCGGTACACCTACTAGTGAAACTCCTAAGTCTGCCCCTAGTTTATCCCCTGTTGGTAGTCCCATAGTTGCCCCTGCACCACATATTCCAGAGGAGATAAAATTACATGAGGGTGAGAGCCGCAGTATTTTAACACCAGAATCTGAAACAGAAACGAGCGCCATAGATTCAATTCCAATTGGAAAAAGCGTTTTGGTGTATGATACAGAAGCGTATAAAAATAAAACAGTGACAGTGAATAGTGTCAATGTCAGTGAAACGAATGTCAAGGATGTGATTAATGAGACTGTGATTGAAACCGAGTTCAGTGTGGTTTCGAGTGAGATAACTAAAACCGCAGCGACCCATACTCAGATCTCAACGGATGGTGACATGAAGCTTTGTTTAGATTCTCCTCAGCCCTCAATCGGAGACTCAAAGGATGAGTCTCCTTCACTGCCTGTCACACTATCTGTGGTTCCACCTAGCAGTGCTCCGGAAGTGAAAAATACTCAAGGATCAGATGTGCTGCTAGCTTCGATAAGTAGCGAAGGAACCGTCATTGTCCGGACACCAACGCCAACTCCAACAACGACGACGACGCCACCATCGTCAGCCGCCTCTACTGATGTGAACAGCCAAGTGGCATTAAAGACAGAGAGCGTAGTTACATACACAGGTAAGAGTACAGTAATTGTTTTGTTAACGTGCACCATACGATATGGAAAAACAAAAGAACTCTAGTAAACTTTTTGAGTTGGATCATTGCATGTATGTCAAGCTAACAGTGGAGTTTTACAGTCTAGTATACAGTATATGTAGCTTATTTATTGGATACATTCATCCTTCATAAAGAAGTCGAGAACATTAAGTTCTTTAAATTGTAAGTATAAAACACGCTTACTTTGCATAAAGAAATAAGATGCTAATTTTTAGCATGTTCATAGAAGTTTTAGGTAATATAAATTTGAATTTATTCATACATAAACTTAGGTTACAACCTCCCAGAAGCTTGTGCTACTTTTATGAAGTTAGGCTACACTGAGCCCATGTCTTTATAGTTTATTTCAAACTTTGATAATATAGAACATCAGCTGCATATTTTATGGTTTCAAATATTTAGGTTCTACAAATCTACAGAAGCTAAGGCTAACAAAGACCCTAAGATCCATTCTAAGGTTAGCCCGAGAGAAAGGAAAGAGTAGGGGGTTAAAAGAAGAGAATAAGGGGTTAAGTAAGTAGCAAAACCTATCATTCGTGGGTTAACATTCATTCAGAAAAAGAGAAAGAAAGACTCGCCATCATCATCCGCCGGCCACTGCGGACAAGTTGGAAAAATAATCGAAGAGAATAGGAAAGGGGTGAAAGATGAAATAGTAAAATAAGAACGCTCACAAACCATGCAAACACAGTCTTAACTCAAACACTATCATACCATGCAAACTACAGGCATGCAAGTAAAGAGAGTTACAGACATGCAAATAAGGAGAGGATAAGAAAAAAAAAATAGGTAGAGTATAACAAAAAGTGGGTTAGTTTACGCTACATCTACGTTCGTGTTAGTCTAATATTTTTTTTTTTTAATAATTTTATTGCTGGCATGTCACAAGCTGGCATTAATTGTCAACAGACTCATCCCCGACCATCACCCCCAGAGCTCCTGTTGCTAATTGTTTTATTATTTTAAACAACGTTAATATTTTTAAAATGCCTATCTAAACGGTTTTTAAACATATTAACGCTGGTAGAGTTCTCGACGGATGCTGGAAGATTATTCCATTTATCAATTACTTTAAACGTAAAAACGTTTTTAGCGATGTTAGTAATGAATCGTCTGCCACGCAATTTAAATCTGTTATTACGAGTATTGCTATTATCGAAAGTGAACAGTTTGTCAAAATTTACGTTATCGATTTTATTAACGATTTTGAAAACTTCAATAAGCATCCCCCTAAATCTCCTAGTTTCAAGTGAATGTAAGTCTAACTCTTTAATCCTATCTTCGTAAGGCTTGTTGCGCAATGACGGAATTAGTTTCGTGGCGCGATGCTGAACCCTTTCCAACCTATCAATATCCTCACGCAAATACGGGCACCAAAAACTGAATGGCATATGCTAAATGAGGTCTGACTAGGGACTTGTAAAGGGACAATATAATATTCTTCGATTTAAGTTCGAAATTACGCGCTATGAAGCCTAACGTCCTATTAGCTTTTGCGCAAGACTCCAGGCTGGTTCCTAACTTTTAAATCCTTAGATACGAGTACGCCTAAATCTACTTCCTCGTTAACGCTCGCTAACCGTCTATTGTCTATCGTGTACGTGTAATTATTGTTACGAGAACCTATATGCAAAACTTTACATTTGTCTACGTTAAATTGCATCTGCCACTTATCCGTCCACTCCATAATCCTATTTACATCGTCTTGGAGCCTATTTCTATCGTCCACGTTAACAACTTTACCGCCTATTTTAGTATCGTCCACAAATTTTAGCACGTTACTTGTCAAGCCTACATCTCTGTCGTTAATGTAGATTACGAATAGCAACGGGCGTAACACTGAATCCTGTGGGACACCGCTACCTACATCCAACCACCCCGATTCACTACCATTAACAACGACCTGTTTCCTAGCACGAAGCCATTCCTCTAACCAGTTAGCTACCTGACCGCGTATACCGTGCGCTTTAACCTTCACAATTAATCTTCTATGCGGAACTGTATCGAACGCTTTTTTAAAGTCTAAATAAATAACGTCAGCCGCTATATGCCTATCGTATTCGCGCACTATTTCGTTATAAAATTCTAACAAATTAGTTAAACGACTTATGGCGTCAAAACCCATGCTGACTACTATTAATCAAATCGCGACTTTCTAAGTGATCGATGATACGATCCCTAACTACGGATTCCAAAAGTTTACCGACAATTGACGTTAAGCTAATAGGCCTATAATTGCAAGCTTACTGTGCGGTCGCCTTTTTTAAAAATGGGCGTAACGTTAGCTAATTTGAAGTCTTCAGAAAAAATCCCCGCTTCCAGTGACTGATTAAAAATCTTCGTTAAGGGGCCTACGATAACGTCTTTCGGATGTCTAGGATAAAGCGCGTCAGGGCCTGGAACCTTGCTAACTTTTAGCTTATCGATATAATGCGCAATCTCACCCTCGTAAACAATTATTTCATTCAAAATAGTCTCGCTACTAAATGGAACGATATCGTCCACGTCGGGGACATTATTTACGTCTACGGTAAAAACTGTCTCAAAAAAGTTATTAAAAATACTCGCTATCGCCTGAGCGTTGGAAGCCAAAGCGCCGTTAGAGTCCACTAGAGGGCCTATATTATCTTTTATCGGCTTACGATTATTCACGTAGTCAAAAAAGCTTTTTTGGATTATGTTTACTATCCACAGCTATAAGTATCTCTAAATTACGCTTAGTATTCCTAACAGATCTTTTAACCTGACGTTTCAGCTCGATGTATCTACTAAAGTTAGCTACCGTGCCATTGCGCTTATTAAGTCTATACGCTCTGTTACGCTTGTTTATAAACTCGCCTATTTCCCTAGTCCACCACTTGGGCCTACCATGATTTCTAGCAAACTTGGGCCTACGAGGAATAAACTCCCTTTCGATATTCAAAAAACTTTCTTTAAACGACTCCAAATGAAAATTTGCGTCATTACCCATAAATAAGTTATCCCAGTCCACTACTCTCATCCTGTCCGCAAAACTATCAAAATTGGCCCTACGAAAATCAGGGACTTCTATTACGTTACTATACTTAGTGTTTTCTATCAATAACTTAAACCTAATAATTTGGTGATCACTACATCCCAAACTCTCACCTACTTCTAAACCTTCCAACTATATTTTCGCCGTTCGTCATCACCACGTCTAAAATATTGTCACCGCGCGTTGGTTCGGTAACCATCTGTTATAAAAAATTATCTTCCATGAACTCATCTCGAACCCTCATCATTACCAGTAAAAGTTTCGTAATTAACGTTAGGGCAGTTAAAGTCTCCTAATTAATGTTAGGGCAGTTAAAGTCTCCTACAATTATACTACCCCAATTATTAATAAAGTTACCAAGAAATGTGTAAAATCTAGTATCGGTATCGAGGGGTTGAACGGGAGGTCTATAAACACGACAAAATTGAAGCTAATACTACGCGCCCAAACTTCAACGCATATCGCAGCCGGAAAATCTATCTTAACCTCGATAGCCCTAAGGGAATTACGAATATACAGCGAAACACCGCCACCAATCCTATGTAACCTATCATTAGTAAAGAGTTTAAAACCCGGTACAGTATATCAAGTTCCCCCAACAAGTCTCGAGTCACGGTATTTAACCACGTTTCCGTGATAGCAACTATATCGTAGTTCCCGGAATAAATTATCGCCTTAAATTCGTTCAATTTATTTCTAATACTACTCGCGTTACAATAAAAGACGTTTAAATTATTTTTTACCACGGATCGGCGTTTTAAACTATTTTTCACGTCCGGCCCGCGTTTCCCGGACCCACAACGTTTAAAGAAGGCTTCGACCTATACAGCTTTCGAACATTCTCATTGATTAATCTAGCTAGCCTAGCATTCCCTATTTCTTTGAAATGCACCCCCATCTTTTACAAAAAGGCTAGGATCACTAAATTCTGACCACAGCTTTACGAAGGGTACATTTTCCTCAACACAAATCTCTTCGTTTAGTATTCAAAAATATTGTTTTTGACGTAATACTAAAACCCAAACCGTGCCTAGGGTGCCTAATACCTAGAACTAAAGACCTATCTGACCTTGCTTTCAGGGACCTAATTAACCCCCTATATATATCCAAAAGGTCAGGCACTCTCGTATCGGGCCTATACTAGTCGTTGCCCCCTACCATCATCACCAACATCGAGTGACGGGAGGCAACATCAGTCCTACCTACTTCGTTTCTAATTCTGTCAACCCTGGCCCCTGATAGACAGACCCTGCTCCTCTTGGTTGGATTCCGTTCAGCGAACTCTTTATCCATATGGCGCACTAAGGAGTCCCCAATTAAAATAGTTTCCCCCTCGTTCACATCCCTATCTAACTGGGCGAAAGGTTTCGAAACCCCGATAGGGGGGGATTCCTATCACCTAACGTACGTGGCCTAGCTCCACCCTTAACTTCTCTAAATCCCTTCCCATCTACTAATCTGGGACCAACCTTAACCCCTTCCTCAACTCTGTCTAATCTTTCCGATAAGCTACCTATACTAGAAAGTAGGTTCCTCACCTCACCCTTCAAATTACTAACGTCTTCAACGTTAGTATAGGTGCTGCCTTCGTCAACTGTAACCCTACCCCTGCCTCATCAAGCGTTGCAAGTCTTTCCGTCACCTCGCGTACATTACGTTTTATATCAACTATTTCTTCCCTTAAATCACAAAAGAAACAAACCGATCTCTCGGTAATCGCCATTGGACCGCCGTTGTAATCTTTAAAATCCGTATACCACCGATTAACCCCACACCTCGCACACGACGCTTTCTGCGACGGCATCGCGCAAGTTAAAGTAGTTAACATTTATAACCGTCACAAGTTTAAGTTAAATTAAGCCAGCACGCTATGAAAACTTCTAAATCGCTAAAAACCACTAATATTCAGTTACTTAACTATAACAATGTGAGGTTAGTTGTAATTTTTAATTTTTTCAGGTATTTCTTCCTGTATTAATTCAGCTTTTAAGTGAGAATTTAAAAGTACAAATTAACATTATCATAACCTATTCACTTAACACATTTTTAAATTAGCTTGTAATATTTGAGAGTACAAGTGTTTCGAAACTAATATATTTGGTCAGTGCCTGCAGTCAAATAAAGAAAAATGCTTCATAAGTTATGTTGTGCCCTAAATTTTGTACACGGTGTTAATATATAAACATAATTAAATAGTTACAGGAGAATCTCCTCTGGGCTTGAAGACAGAAACCCCACAAGAGACAACTATTCCGGTGTCTGCTGAAGAATCCTATCCGCGCATATCGGTTCCTTCTGTAGGTACTCTATCCCCAGATTCTCCCACGGTCCCCAAATCTCCTGATTTCATAGGCGAAGCAGAGACTGAGGCAGTGTTCATTCTTGAAACAGCAATTAACAGCGCTATGGACACCACCTCCATTAAGACTTCAGAGAACAGCGGCCTCTCCTCCCCCTCCAGCATTACTCAGGAGGATTTAATGAAGGAGGTCAAAGGGGAGGTGGTCGTTGTGGCTTCAGGTGAGTACATTGTAGAAACGAGCTTTGTTAGCGAGTGTAAATGTGGTGTGTATATATATATATATATTAATTATAGCCTTTGGTTAGCTTCTGCCCGAATTGTTTATTCTGACGAAGGTCAAGCTTTTCACTCCGAACCACGACCCACCAGCAGCCCAGTGTCTTAACCACTAGGTCACCCAGGGTACTCATTTATCCACCAACCACTTTTTTTATTGTGTGGAAATATGAACAGCGCGCCGGCTGCCGTCACCGGGTCTCAAACCCGGGGCCGATAGATTCATAATCAGCAACGCTAGCCACTACACCACCGAGGCCCATTGTATATGAAAATGAAAAGGTTTATTGGCAGACTATAGTCCATATGACAAATAATATTAATACAATGACAGTTCATATACTAAGGATAGAAATATATACATTTCATTAGAAATAATACTGTAATGTCGAAGTTAAGTGGAGCTACAGACACTTTTTCGTACCAAGAAGTCCGTAGTTTAGAGGATAAATGGCAGGACTCATGGATAGCTTGGATGATCGGGTTGGTTGATTTTTTAATTCTTTACATTAGACTGTATTCAGCACGTCTTATTACCTCTGGGAAGCTCGGGACATTGCGGGTAGCAAACATTTGCGAAGCTGAGCATCTCGGGGGTAATTTATGTAAGAGTCTAAAAGACCTGTTGTACAGCAAATTTAGGGTTCTGCCAGAACCCTTTTTTATAATTCACCCACAGTTGCTGTCCGTATATATTACTGCAGAAAGTACGAAAGAGAGTGTGTCTAGCTTCACTTGTACAGAATTGAAAGTTCCTTATGGTCATATTCGCTTTAGCACACAGGCTTCGAGATTGTTTTCTTATATCTGAGTCATCACTCAAGGAGCTGGTAATAGTTTGATCCAAATACTTAAACTCTTGTACTTCCTCAATTACTTCACCATTCATTTTAAACCTTATATCAGCTGTCTGATTACAGCTTTTAGGATGAAATTGCATAACCTTAGTTTTTGTAACATTAAAAAGAATATGTTTCTGCGAATACTCTTCGCAGACTTTTAGAATCCGATCCAGACCTTTAACAGGGGGACTTATTAACACCATATCATCGGCATAAACTAAGTTATTTATCCTTGTGTTATCTATACAACATCCCATTGTTGCCTCATTAAGTGAAGCAATTAATCCGTCAATATACACATTAAACAGCATAGGGGAGAGCAAGGAGCCAAAATACTAGGATAGTACATTGCCCCACCTAACAGTGAAAGATTGGTGGGAATACCAAAATTTCAATAAATTTAATATGTACATGGGAACCTTCCTGTTTTCTAGTTTGCAAATAAAATATTGTGGTTCACCCTATCATATGCCTTACTTATATCTAGGAAACAGCTATAAATAGTTGAATTACTGTCAATGTATTTAGATATTGTTTCTTTAAGTACGTAGATACACAGGTCAGTTGAGTGGGACCTTTTAAAGCCAAACTGATTAGGAGATGTCCATAGGAAATCATTTAATCGGAGTAACGAGTTTTTCTAGTAGTTTCGAGAAGCAGGAAGCAATAGCAATAGGCCTGTAATTATTGCTGGACACAATGTCTCCGTACTTGTTTTTGACCAGGGGCAAGATATATACCCTCATGAACTCTGCAGGGATATAGCTATGAGCAAGCATGGCCAATAGACGCAATGATATATGCAGACATACCGTATTTTACGCCTCATAAGACGCTACAAGTGGTAAGATGCACCCTATATTTAGCGAAGAATATTTAGGAAAAAAATATTTCGAAGATTTATCAGCCTTACAAAAAATATATTCCCAGAACTTTATTAAAAGAACATTAAACAAAACAATAACATGATCCCTGAAGTGATTTTTGGAGACGTTTTTCAGGAAAAAAGTAGCCTTATGAGGCGTAAAATACGGTACTACGTCATTTGCATATTTTAAGTGCTCATTCAGTAAGTCATCTATCCCTGACGCAGAACCAGTCTTTAACTCTTTAATGTTATAATAATGTTATAATGTTTCGGACCAACAAAGACCCTAGGATCCACTCATGGCTGGTCTACCTAACTGTGTTCGTAATTGTGTATGTCCTCCGTGGTGGCGGAGGCGACATACAATTTTACGTGGGTTCCGAACCACAAGAACATAAGAAATTTATGTAAAAACTGCCTGTACATTGGCAACGACCAATTTTTACAAAACTAAATAATTATCAACTTAAAACTAATTAATTATCAATTTAAAACTAATTAATTATCGATTTAAAACTAAAGATAGTCTCTGGATCCAGAGGATCAAGTCATAATAGACTACTATCCACAAATATGTTACACTCTATATCTATTTATAACCGACATGCAAATATATCAGATCCAAAGAATCCAGTCAATTTCATTATGGTATCCATGAATACTAGTACTTTGCCAACGAAAAATAAGTCACGGTCCATATCGATTGCGGACCATGTCAGAATTTACAACCATATACATTACATATATACTTAGGAGGAAAAGTGTAGGTGTGGCTGTAAAGACTGTACAGTAATGTAGAAATGTGTGTGCACCTATTTTGGGTCTCCCATTTAAAGGTGTTTGTGGGGCAAGTGAAGATCACGAATTTTTCAATACCTCACAGTACTATTGGGGGGCACCGCTCAGCGGAGGAATCTCTTTAAATGGGGTGTGTAAGGACAGAGAGTATCCCCTAACCCAAGATGATGCCTCCCTATATCCCACAACACTTGTGTTGAGCTGTGGGATCTATCACCACAAAGCCTTAATTTTACAACCTTAAACTATACCCAATCTATCAACATATGCGTCTAATCGATTTTTAAACATGTTTATAGACGTGCTACTAATTCTACCGGCAAACTATTCTAGCTATTTACTATTCTATTACTTCAGAAAATGATATCAAAGTATTTTCCCTTGTCCCTCCCACAATCGTTTTGCTGCAATCTATCTTAAGATTATCCCTACTCACACTGTTAAGAATGTTAGAATAGTGGTTTTTCCACAGCTTTGCAATTTCATCCTCCCCCGACACCCCATCGGTTGTCGGAGGGAGGATATTTTTGACACCCGTTTGATTCTTAACAAATTTCCAAAATTTGTTATCGTTATTTATGCGAGCTTCACAGGCTTTTGATGCTCGAATAGACTCTTCTTCCTGTTTACATCGCCTTATGGCCGCCTTATACTGACCCCGACTTCTACACATATTCAAGTATACTGGTCCTAATCTGGGTCTACCATGAAAGCACCACAAATCATAGGCGTCTTTCGATTCCCTCTTCAGGGGGGCAATAAAATCATTCCATCCAGGAATAATCTTAGTATGATAGTTGTAAGATTTAATCAGGGGGCTTCCTGCTTCTCTTAACGGGAATATTATCTTACTATAATACCTATCTATGAGTTTACAGTGAGAATCATTTGAGCAAGGATTATTACAGGCAAGGTGCAAAATTTCTAAATTATTAAAGAGGTGACTTGTTCTGTCTTTGTATTCTATTTTCTGCTGCATCTAACATTGGACCAATCGACGCGATTATTCTTACCTATTGAGTTCTTGGTAAGTCGTGTTGCGCATAAATTGGTAACGTTAATTAATATTTCTAATGGTCTATGATCAGAAAGAAGGAAATCATGCAGAATATGAACTCTAACAATTCGATCCTTTAGATTATTACTAGTGAGACAATGATCAATCCACCTGGTGGTACCACTCATATCACTAACGTATGTAAAATTACCACTGGCTACCCCTAATACATCTACATCACTTATACTTAAATTGGCCGACTCGCACATGTTAACTAATTCTACAAAAAATTCCGAGTTCACATGTGCGTTAAAGTCCCCCGTTATTATACAGTGAGAGTATTTGGGGTTATCTGATAATGACTTAATTTTGTACAGCAAATCAATGTATTCATCTAGATTACTGCCTATATATATATATATATATATATATATATATATATATATATATATATATATATATATATATATATATAATATATATATATATAACTGCAATGACCACGCAGTATATTAATGTATTGAAACGACGTAAGTATTAGAGGAGCGTTCTACACACGAGGAAGAGAAATAACGAACAAATGAAAAATGAGGTGAACCGCCCGGGAATCGAACCCAGGATCTTCCGATTGCCGGTCAGATGCGCTATCCATTACACCACGGGCCGCCTCTATACTTACGTCGTTTCTATACATTAATATACTGCGTGGTCATTGCAGTTAAATGTACGTATTCACGATTTGCGAGGGTGCCCTCTCAGGGCATTGGTTTCTGCCCTATGTAGGAGAATTTCGACTTATGACTGATCGAGGCCCGTGGTGTAATGGATAGCGCATCTGACCGGCAATCGAAAGATCCTGGGTTCGATTCCCGGGCGGTTCACCTCATTTTTCATTTGTTCGTTATTTCTCTTCCTCGTGTGTGTGCAGAACACTCCTCTATACTTACGTCGTTTCTATACATTAATATAGTGCGTGGTCATTGCAGTTAAATGTACATATTCACGATTTGCGAGGGTGCCCTCTCAGGGCATTGGTTTCTGCCCTATGTAGGAGAATTTCGACTTATGACTGATCGAGGCCCGTGGTGTAATGGATAGCGCATCTGACCGGCAATCGGAAGATCCTGGGTTCGATTCCCGGGCGGTTCACCTCATTTTTCATTTGTTCGTTATTTCTCTTCCTCGTGTGCAGAACGCTCCTCTATACTTACGTCGTTTCTATACATATATATATACTGTATATTAGGGTGACAATAAAAATCGAAAGTTGGAGTTTTTTATTGGCCATTTGTTCAATGCTGCTACTACATGAGAAAACAATGTACTGTAAATATTAGGTCATTCAGATAATATTTAAGGGTGTCTCAAGTGAGGTAAATAATTCTCCTTATAACAAAAATTAATTATTCATTACCTAGTAAAAATAAATTAATATTTTTTTTAATTAATGTAAATAAACGTTAGTTTTAGTTCATAAGGTTTAAGTGCAGGCGTACTCCAATCGTAATAAGTAAATAATATATTTACTAAATATATTCCAGGGTGTCTTTCATTCAATTGTAGACCACCCATTAATTCTTGCTTTTCCTCAAGCCATACCCCTTTTTCAATGTACCAGGCTGAGACTTCCTATGATCCTCAACAACCTGCAAGAGATGTTGGCGCTGTTCTTCATTCTTCGTAATCTTTGTATTGAAGGCCTGGATCAAGGCAATTCCCCTCTCTGCCATGTCATTGACGACTTTTAGTCCTTCAACTATAGTCAAACCAGTCTTGAAATCTTCGTCGTCCGGCCAGGTCTCTGGTTCCTTGGACAAGAAACCATCATTAATTTTTAGAAGTTCAAAGAGAAGCTTTGATCCTTTCAAGGCAAAGTCCGAGAGCTGCTTTGTTGAAATGGAAGAAACAGCAGGTATTGGGGCTCGCTTTGGAGGATCTTCAGCAGCTTCTTTTTCGAGGATTGATCGAGCGATATTCTTTTTCGTCGTTGCATTGATACCTTTATCAAAGAGTGCGAGACCAATCAAGTACTCGCTGAGGTACCATAAGTGACGACCGAGGACACTAAGGCAGGATGCTGAGATCTTTTCATCGTGGTACTTTGCTAGGTCTTGAAGAAGCTTCAAATCGTTCGCGGGAGGCAGATGAAGGATTGCTGGCCGTGAACCACGCGCTGACATATAACTCCAGGGCAAAAAATACAAATCGTTTTAAGCCAGACATTTCACGAGTTGTAAGTCTGAACTGATGGGAAAGCAGCAGGATTTTTAATGAATAAATTACTTTTGCCATCCAACGTGCTCGGTGAAGTGCTCCAGGTCGCCGAAACCTAAAGTTAGGTAAATTACCTCCAAGAATTGTAATCGACAACTCCAAGAATTCACGGTAATCATCCCTCGGCTGATGTTTTGTCAGATATAGATTCCAGCAAGCGATCAGTTCTTCTCGATTCTCATTCAGACTCGATGGAAGGTCTGACAGGGTCTTGTACTTATCTTGGCAAATTGTATTCCACGTCTCTTTGAAGCGGGAGAATAGGAGGTATCTGGACCAGATGATGGTCCCATGCATTCCATGTACGCCTTCTCAACGACAAGTTCTAGGATGTGATGGCGACATGCAAGGTATAAGAGTCGGCGGCCGCGTTTCTGCTCCAAAATTACGCATGCCCCAGACAAGTAACCAACAATTAATGAAACTTTTCTAGAACAATTTCCAATAATAATATAATCAATGTATCAAAATAAAAAATATTACCTTAGACATCTTAAAAGAATCGGGAGAGAACTTCTAAGCGTTGTTTTCAGTCAGGCAGTCGTATGCAAAATGAACTTGAAGCACCAAAAGCTGATCATCCAAAGATTGATACACATCATATTATTTAACGATTTATTTATGAAAATTTTAATTTAATGAAATAAATTAATCGATTTGCATAATCTATAGTATGAAATAAAGGAAACAATTCTATTAAATTATATAATACACTTGCATTCTCGAAACATTTTTGTTTTTGAAGCGTTGTCGAAACTCGTTCATTCTTGAAATTTCTTCCGCGCGACAGTTTCATTCATGTGACCCGAGGCACCCCTAAATGCTTTCCGAATTCCATGAGATTTCGTCTACGGTGTTTCCTCATAGGGTGGCAGCATTGGACAAATGGCCGGCAAATTTTTTTGAATTTCAAATTTTATCCCTATAAGAAGTTGTCACCCTACTGTATATATATAGGGTGTCCCATAAGTCCAGCATCATAGGAGAAATTCATATTTTTCTATTTCTACAAACCATAATTCATATTTTTCTTATGCTCTTGATGCCAATTTTCCGTCCACCATTCTGTTCAGTGACGAGGCTGTTTTTTATGGAAATGGTGAGGTAAATCGGCAGAACACCCGCTACTGGTCTCAAAACAACCTTCACTGGTATACCTCTTCAAAGGAACAAGGTGCATCTCGGGTGATGGTATGGTGTGGCATTTGGAAGGATCGCATCATAGGCCTCTTCTTTTTCGATGAACATGTCACTGGAGGCGCCTACCTACGTATGCTCAAGGAAGAAGTATTTCCCAGTATCTTGAACGAAGAAGGAAATTTCCCAACATGGTTCTAGTAAGACGGCGCTCCTGCACATTACAGCACCCGAGTAAGGGAATACCCGTACCAACAATTCCCTGATCATTGGATAGGACGTCGAGGGCCTGTGGAATGGCCAGCTAGAAGCCCGGATCTCACGCCACTAGATTTTTATCTCTGGGGCCACTTGAAAGCGCTGGTATACGCAGAGAAAATTGAGTGTTGAACATTTGCAGCAACGCATTATTGGGGCATGTAACACCATTACTCCTGACATCATTCACTGTGTTTGTTGACTGGGTATTACGTCTGTATTTGTGTATTGAAAACAATGGTGGACATATTGAGCACATTCTGTAAATAAAAGGTTTTGTTTTGCCGTTTTTTATTATTTTTCCTATGATGCCGGACTTATGGGACACCCTGTGTGTGCGCACACACACACACACACACACACACACACACACACACACACACACACACCTACCTTTCCTTTCAACCTTTTAAATGTTCGCGCGATGATTCCTCATTTCACGAAGGTCGAGCCTGTCGCCCCTCCTCTCGAGTTGGCCTGGTGGAGTAGTGAGTTGGTTTCTTGTACGCTCCACCTCACATAGCTAGGTACGCCCGACTCATCAAGAATTGTTCTGAGCCATGCGTCTAATCTTTTGAAGCTGTCCACCGCAACACCACTCGTGTTCCTTAGGTCTTTGGGCAGCTGATTAAACAGTTTTGGTCCTCACAACAAAACTATTTTCTTTCAGGATTAAGGATGTTCCCTGTCTAGCCTTTAATTTGGGAACACTACACAGTCTTCCTTTTCTACTTTCCACTGTTGTTTGGGGAGTTACAGGGTTCAGAGTAAGATTAGGGAGTAGTTTCTCCATTATTTTCCAAGTGTAAATAATGGTGTATTTCTCTCCTCCTCCTTTCCAGTGAATATAGGTTTAATTCGAGTAAGCTTTCCCAGTAATTTAGTTCTTTGCACCCATTGATCTTGGCTGTGAAGCTTCTATGAATCCCTTCTAGCTGTCTCGTGTCTTGTTTTTTATGTGGTCATGTTAGGACCGAGCAGTATTCCAATTTGGGTATGATCAGCGTTTTCAGTAGAGGAATAATTGTATTCCTATCCCTTTGTTTAAAGGTTCTCCGTATCTGCCCAGTTATTCTCTGTTCTGTTTACTGCTATCTTAGTTTGTGTTTCAAATTTCGTGTCATCAGTCATTGTAACCCCTAAACCTTTTGCTTTAGAATTTCTCTGAATTTCCTGTCCATTTGGGGTATAATATTCCATGGATTTTAGGTGCTTTCTTTTTTCTGTACCGTGACAGATGAAATTTCTGTGTTAAACTTCATATTGTTATCTTCCGTCCACTTGTAGATTGTGTTCATGTCGGTTCGTAGAGATCCTATATCTTCTGGGTTTCTTATTTTTCTACTGATCTTTGTGTCATCGGCAAAGGATGTTACTGTGCTGTCTCTGGTAACGTCCTCATCTATGTTAGTTAGCATGATTATGAAGAGTAGTGGAGCTAATACTGTTCCTTGTGGTACTGAGCTGAGGACCTCTGATTCTGATGAATATATTTCTTGTAATGTAACGACTTGCCGCCGCTCACTAAGGAAATTATATATCCATTTCCCTACTTTTCCTGTTATTCCTATATATTTCAGTTTATGTATTATGATTCCATGGTCGCACTTGTCGAACGCTTTGGCAAAGTCTGTGTATATTACATCATAGTTTTCATTGCTTTCCAGTGCATCAATAATGTTGTTGTATTCCATTAGTTGTGATAGGCATGATCTGCCTGACCAAAACCCATGTTGGTTATTTAATTTTTTCTGGAGTTTCCGAAACGTCATAGATTTTCTGTCTAACTATTCTTTCAAATATTTTAGTGAGATGAGATGTAAGCGACACTGGCCTATAGTTTTTGGCCTCGGATCGATCTCCTTTGTACAGTATATTGGGACTACACTGCGTTCGCACTTATTAAGCAGATTACATTTTCTCCAATGTTTTCAATAGTTTCCCCGATTTCAATGAAATTTGTAGCAAATAATCACTATATATAGCAGCATTGATGGTATTCATTTTGATAAAATATTTTGATAATTAAAATAATTCTCATTTTATTGAAAAATATGTAAAATATTGTTCCGAATTATTAAGCAAGTATTCTATTTACGGATCTAAATGGTGAAAATGGGTAAGAAGAAGGATTTAACATTAACTGAGAAAAGAAAAATAGTCAAGTTACTCGCTGAAAATATAAAATCTATTGAAATTGCGAAGCAGTTTGGCAGAGCTTATCGAACTGTAAACAAGTTTGTAGCGGAGGGTACCAAACTGAGGCAGCGAAGTGATAAAGGAGCTATAAGAAAAGTGACAAGGCAGCAGATATCTGTAATCAAGCGCAAATTCAAAGCATCCATTGTCCTCAAGTAGAGAGGTTTTTGAGCAGGCTGGCATACATAATGTACCAAAAACATCTCTATGTGGAATCCTCCAAACAATTGGCAAGACGTGTAAACCTACGATTCAGTCACCATTAACACCCAGGTACAAGAAGCAGCGTGTTGAATGGGCGCGTCAGTAAGTGAAAACAGATTTTAATACTGGATTGTTAACCGATGAATGAAGAGGAACCCTTGAGCGATCTGATGGTTGGTCAAGAAGATGAATTGCTAAGGGTCAATCTCTACCATAGAATGAGGTTTTCTTTTAGAAAGTTTGTGTAAGACTGGGCATTCATTTTTACACCATCAGGCACTCTGTATGGGACAGCTACTTCATTGCCTATCAATCCTGCCCAAAACATGACACTACCTCCACCTTGTTGGCATCTTAATCTCGATGGTAGAAATTGGCTCTCAGCAATCCATCTTGACCAAACATCAAGTCCCTCAAGGGTTGCTTTTCATTCATCGGTGAACAATACAGTATTAAAATCTGTTTTCACGTACTGACGCGCCCATTCAACACGCTGCTTCTTGTACCTGGGTGTTAATGGTGACTGAATCGTAGGTTTACACGTCTTGCCAATTGTTTGGAGGATTCCACATCGAGATGTTTTTGGTACATTATGTATGCCAGCCTGCTCAAAAACCTCTTTACTTGAGGACAATGTATGCTTTGAATTTGCGCTTGATTACAGATATCTGCCGCCTTGTCACTTTTCTTATAGCTCCTTTATCACTTAGCTGCCTCAGTTTGGTACCCTCCGCTACAAACTTGTTTACAGTTCGATAAGCTCTGCCAAACTGCTTCGCAATTTCAATAGATTTTATATTTTCAGCGAGTAACGACTATTTTTCTTTTCTCAATTAATGTTAAATCCTTCTTCTTACCCATTTTCACCATTTAGATCTGTAAATAGAATACTTGCTTAATAATTCGGAACACAATATTTTACATATTTTTCAATAAAATGAGAGAATTATTTTAATTATCAAAATATTTTATCGAAATGAATACCATCAATGCTGCTATATATAGTGATTATTTGCTACAAATTTCATTGAAATTGGGGAAAAACTTTTGAAAACATTGGAGAAAATGTAATCTGCTTAATAAGTGCGAACGCAGTGTATGTTCGCGTTCTTCAGGATGCCCGGTATTTCTTCCCGTGTCTAGTGATCGTCTCCATATCCAATATAGGGGCTCGGCGATTGCAATCTTGCAGTTTTTGATCAGTGTGACATTCCATTTATCCGGTCCTGCCGCTGAGTGTGCTTTTAGTTTCCCTATAGCTTGTGTAATATCATCTGTCATAAAGTCAAAGTCCGTTATACTTTCCCCTTGATAGTTCTTCAAAGAATGTGTTTCTATCGCATATCATTTTGTCAGTGTTTGGGATACTGAAAGATGATTCGTACTGAGCTCTTAATATTTCAGATACTTCTGTTAGATCATCAGATAAAGCACTGTCTTCGTTTTTCAAAGGTTCGATAGTTGTATGGTTTTTCAGACTTTCTTTTTGCAAAATTATAGAAGTACTTTGAGTTAACTTTTATTGCTTCTCTTGCCTCGTCGTCGTCTTTTTCTGTATGCTTCTCAGTTAGTTCATGTATGATGCAATCGATACTCTGCAGTTTATCATTTTATATTTTCCTGATGTTATCTTTACATTTACTTAATTTTGCAGTCACTCTTTTTCTCTTTTGGAACAATGACCTTTGTCTCTCGAACCAGCTTCTCTTTCCTCTTTGTTGTATTTTTGGTACATGTCTTTCCACAATTTCCAGCGTCTTCTCCTCTAAGTCATTAGCATATCTTCCTTTGTCTTGGCCTCGAAGATGGTTTTCCAATCTATTACTACCATGCTGGATGCAACACCTCAGTTTATAGCTTTGGAGTGAAAATTAAAAATTTCGAATTTGCTGCTTTTTGTTGTTCGTGTTCTTTCCTTTCCTGTTGCTTTTATATTGGTTGTTATTTAATAATGTTGTGGTCCGATGTTGTAGTTGGGGATATTCCTACATTATCAATTAGGTTGCTGTTGTTTGTGAATACCAAATATAGGCAATTTTTTTTCTTGTTTTCTGTTATTTCTTGTGTTAACATAAATTCATCAGCTAAAGCTAGTAGCATTTTTATCTGCTCCTGGTCTTCCTGTGTGCCCCTCTTGTCCTGGTGTATACATATATTTTTTCCTATCTTTTTATATTTTATGAATGAAAAATTAAAATCACCACAGAGAAAAATATTTGGGATTGGAGAGTGTAGATCTCTTACCCAATTTCTTAATTCTGTAATGGAATCTGAGAATGTTGAGGTTGGCGTGTTCGGGGGTCTGTACATTACAATTAGTACCATATTTAATTTTGCAACTTTTGCTGCTACACATTCTACGTAGCTGTTTGAGGTACTTAGTCATTTCTGCCAAATGCCTTTCGCGTGTGTAAATAGCACATCCTCCTTTACGTCTCACTGTTCTGTCGGCTCGGAGATGTTGTCAATTTGTATTTCTTTTTTGTCAATACAGAACTCAGTTTTCACAGTTCGCTTGGCAGTCTTTTAGATGTTTCCGTGAGGTATGCAAAATCTGCTCCGGTTTCTTGCACGAGTCCTTTCAGGTATAAAATTTTGTCCGGGAAATGGTTTGATTTAAGGCCCTGAATGTTGGCTAGGATTATTTTTATTTTTTCTCTTTCGTTTTTACATACTTGTATTTCCGATTCTTTTCCCAATGGATGGTGCCAGTTTCGTTGCCTTGTGATCCTCTGAGAATTTTCCTCTCCATCTGTTTCGATAACCATTGTCCCGATATCGCATGTAATGTCTTTCTGTATGCCTTCTGTACGGGTCTCGGATCCCTGTATTTATCATTTGGATTTGTATTTGTTGGATGGTATTCAATAGTTGAATTGTGTGGGCTACATCTAAAAAATTGATAGCCTGCTTTGTTGCTGGTTTTGTCTGCTCACCTGTTGAGTTCCTTTAGGCTGGTGGTAACGACATTTTTGTCTGTATTTGCACCTCCCATATCTTGCATAGGTGTTGCAGACAGTAAGATGGTGGAACTTGCACTTTTTTTCAAATTTGCAATATCCTCTTGTGTAATGTGTTACATAATGTGGGATGTGTATAGATGCATTGCCCATCCCGATATCTGCAGTACCCTTTTGCGTAGTATTTACAGACGGTATTTTCAACGCTTCTACTACTTGTTATCTGATTATTTTCTGTTCTTAATTTTAATATAATTATTTTTCTTTGGCTGTTTGTTTCCTACGTTTAGTTTTTATCTTTTTATCATTTTGCTCGTTGGGCAGTTTTACTACCTCGCAACTTTTACTTATCTCTCTTCTTTCATCTAGCGTCTTCATTCCATATTATGTTGTTATTCGTTATTAACTCTTCTCTCATCCACCTGAATTTTCATTGGGACATTTCCGGATTTTCGTTTCCCCACTTGTACCCTCCTTTTTTGTAACACTCGAATTTGCTTCCATTTCTTTAAATATAGCAAAGGAGTTTACAGTCTGTGTACATGAGTCACCCAGAAATTTCATTCCCACGATCTGTTTCGCGTTCGAGACGAGAGATATTTTCTTATCCCAATTTATGCAGATAAAGTCGTGCAGTTTTTGACAGAAATCGCATCTTATTGCTGCATTTTCAGTTGTTTCCTTTTTATACATATTGCAGCTTAAGTGTGTGTAATATATATATATATATATATATATATATATATATATATACTATATGATCAAAAGTATTCGGACACCCCGGAAAATCCGCATTTCTGCAAATATCACCTTCGCCGAAAGGTATGCTCGGAAAAAGCGTGGCGAAACTATAATGCTGAGGTGTTCTGTTAAGTTATCAGTAACTGTTGTGAAGCCATGCCGCGCGGACGTGAACTCTCCGAGTTCCAACGTGGACTCGTCATCGGATGTTATTTAAGTAACGTTTCTATACGAAACATTGCAGCCAAACAGGATATACCAAAGTCGACTGTAGCGGATGTTATCATGAGATGGAAGCACGACGGTGCAACTAACGCGAAAAAACGTTCCGGACGACCACGCAAACTGACGGAACGTGATAGAAGAAGTCTGGTACGACATGTTAAGAAGTCCCGCACGTCCTCTGCCGCTTCCTTCGCTGAGGAGGTAGGAAGAGCATCCGGTACCTCCGTTAGTACTGTAACTATCCGCAGAGAGATGCACAGACTCGGTTATTATGGTAGAGCAGCTGTACACAAGCCACTGATTACAAAAGTTAATGCACGCGTCGTTTGGCTTGGTGTGTCTCCGTCGTTCCTGGACCGTGGAGGACTGGAAAACTGTTCTTTGGAGCGACGAGTCGCGGTATTCACTCTTCCAGTCTGATGGGCGTGTTTGGGTGTGGCGACAGCCTGGAGAACGGCTTCTTCCTGACTGTGTACGTCCAACGGTGAAGTTCGGTGGAGGGTCCATCATGGTATGGGGTTGTTTTCCTGGCTAGGGCTCGGCCCGTTGGTTGTTATACCCACTACCATGAACGCTGACGTTTATCTCGACGTTCTGGACAATTCGGCCCTCCCTACACTGTGGCAATACTACGGAGATGGCCATTGTTTGTTTCAACAGGATCGAGCTCCCTGCCATACTGCAAGGCGTGTGCAGGACTGGTTTCGTGAAAATAAGGTGGATTTGTTAGACTGGCCTGCTCAGAGCCCCGATCTCAACCCAATCGAGCACATGTGGGACGAACTGGAGCGACGGATACGAAACCGCACACCACGCCCGGCTTCACTTGCATCTCTTGCATCAGCTCTGCAAGAGGAATGGCGAGCCATTCCTGCACAGACTTACCGAAAACTGGTGGAAAGTATGCCTCGACGTGTTGACGCTGTAATAAAAGCAAAGGGTGGACCTACTGGTTACTAAATGCCATAATAAAACCATTTTTCCAAAAACCATGCGGTGTCCGAATACTTTTGATCATATAGTGTATATATATTAATATATTATATATATATATATTATATATATATATATTATATATATATATATATGATGAATAAAACCACGAAGGGAAAAGAAACACAAAGTGGTTGAGCACCACTTTGTGTTTCTTTTCCCTTCGTGGTTTTATTCATCATAAATATTTTTCACGTGTCACTTTCGTGAAATAATTTTTCATTTATATATATATATATATATATATATATATATATATATATATATATATATATATATATATATATATATATATATATATATATAGTAGGGTGTAGGGTGACAATAAAAATCGAAAGTTGGAGTTTTTTATTGGCCATTTGTTCAATGCTGCTACTACATGAGAAAACAATGTACTGTAAATATTAGGTCATTCAGATAATATTTAAGGGTGTCTCAAGTGAGGTAAATAATTCTCCTTATTCATTAATATTTTTTTTAATTACTTATTACGATTGGAGTACGCCTGCACTTAAACTTTATGAACTAAAACACGTTTATTTACATTAATTAAAAAAAATATTAATTTATTTTTACTAGGTAATGAACAATTAATTTGTGTTATAAGGAGAATTATTTACCTCACTTGAGACACCCTTAAATATTATCTGAATGACCTAATATTTACAGTACATTGTTTTCTCATGTAGTAGCAGCATTGAACAAATGGCCAATAAAAAAACTCCAACTTTCGATTTTTATTGTCACCTAATATATATATATATATATATATGTTAACCCCTCCGTCTATGGCCCTCGGGTGGTTCGGATCGACGGGGGTTCTAGTTAGGAGGCAGCAACGGATATTTCTTCTATAACATTCTAATTCTTTTCGGTCGCCAGACTGTTTGACCCAATATCTTCTATGGTGCTTGGGTTGTCTCTCTCTCTCGCTTTATGGGGTCGACAAATGTTTATCCTGGCTATAGGGTCGCCAGTTATTAATTCTTCTCTTACTATAATACTCTGATACTTTCTCTGATACTAAAGTTATCGACTTTTCTTTTATAACTTATCGACTTAACTGACTAAGTTCTTCTGAAGAGAGCACGGCTCGAAGGGGAAAATAAAAAGTTTCTCTTACGGTAGTTTACTTCTAAAAATGTACAGGTAGTGCTCTGAATTTACAGGGGTAGAGGTTCGACCTCTTTCGACCATGGCTCAGGCCGGAATCTAAAAAGTTAAGGAGGCAAGGGGCCTCTGCCCCCTCCCCGCAGCGAGGCTGGTAACAGTGACCAAAACAGAGTCTCGTAATGAAGTGCTATAATGAAGTGCCGTTCATTTTACAAATACATGTATAATATAAACCTAAATGTTGGGGGACGGCAGTTGAAGGTTAAGTTCCCCCCTTTTAAACACATGATCAGATTTTTGAAAGATTCCAAATAAAAATTAAAAAAAATAAAATTAAAAAAACTAATTTGTATTTTTCGCCGTCTACATTTCTGAAGGCGATATAATTTCATAGTAGTACATAAGTACAAGTTGAGTACGTATTAATTTTGGTTCATTACAATTACGATTACAATTACCAATTAATTCATATTCACTTGTTTAATTATACTTCCATTTTAAAGTACATTCTTACATTACCGTATATATTAAATCATTACATTTAATTACAGTTTCAATGAAGTACATTACAAGTTATTATTAATTACAGTTTCATTAAAGTACATTATGTTATATTAAATTAAAGTATTAGTTAATTACAATTAAACAGTTACTATAACTTTTTGTTTTTTTACAGTGTTTCATATTAATAGACAATTAAGATGTTAGAAATATAATACAAAGTACATGGGCACATACGGTATGGATTTATATACAACATAGTTATAATATGTTATAACATGTTATAAATTTGAAATCAGAGCGAGAGGAGATATTTTTATCTTTGAAGCGTTCAATTCTGCAATAGTTAGCGGAATTCGATAACTTAACTAAGCATTTTTGAGTTCAATGCGGGAGGTGATATAATTAAAAATAAAAATGAAAAAAATAATACGAGAACGTATTTATGCGTTTTCGAACGAATGCATGAAGTTTTGCGTTTCATAGATTGACACGAGTAATAATGAATATTTAATAAAATTTATATAGGATAATGATCAAGGGAAATTAATGACGTATAGATGAATATGGTTGAATAATAATATTTACACTACATAACACCACAACATTATTATTAAAGAATTTACCATACATTGAATACGGAAGATGTCCAAATACTAAGCACATGATTCGGTGTACAAGGTATGGGAAACGTAGAGAGAATTGTTATTTTATGACGTCATAGTGTATAAGTCATTATTAGAAAAGATGAATTAGGGAAATACAGTAATGAATAAAGAAGTACAAATCGAAATTCTATCCAAAACTCGCTTAGGCGATTTTGGTTTCTTATGTAAAAATGAACATTCAAATATAAAAACTATACGAAAATAAGTACTGCATGAAGACAATGAATCCATATGATGATGGTATAGGAATTGTTCATTGTTCATTTTTACGTGTATATATATATATAACTGCAAACACGTAGTATAATTAACGTAAAGAACGACGCTTGTATAGGAGAATATTCCGCGCAATACGAGATAGAAAGAACGAAACAAATGAAAAAATGAGGTAACCACCCGGGAATCGAACCCGGGGTTCTTCCGATTGCCGGTCAGATATGATACCACTACACCATGGGCCTCACTCAAACAAATGCCGTAATTCCTCTACATACGAGCAGAAACCAATGCCCCAAAGGGGCACCTCCCGCATGCCGTAACATTATATACATTTAACTGCAAACACGCAGTATAATTAACGTAAACAACGACGCTTGTATAGGAGAATATTCCGCGCAATACGAGATAGAAAGAACGAAACAAATGAAAAAATGAGGTAACCACCTGGGAATCGAACCCGGGGTCTTCCGATTGCCGGGCAGATATGATACCACTACACCACGGGCCTCACTCAAACAAATGCCGTAATTCCTCTACATACGAGCAGAAACCAATGCCCCAAAGGGGCACCTCCCGCATGCCGTAACATTATATACATTTAACTGCAAACACGCAGTATAATTAACGTATTGCGCGGAATATTCTCCTATACAAGCGTCGTTCTTTACGTTAATTATACTGCGTGTTTGCAGTTAAATGTATATAATGTTACGGCATGCGGGAGGTGCCCCCTTGGGGCATTGGTTTCTGCGTGTATGTAGAAGAATTACGGCATTTGTTCGAGTGAGGCCCGTGGTGTAATGGTTATCATATCTGACCGGCAATCGGAAGATCCCGGGTTCGATTCCCGGGTGGTTACCTCATTTTTTTATTTGTTCGTTCTCTCTCCTCATCTTGCGCGGATGTTCTATACAAGCGTCGTTCTTTACGATATTATATATATATATATATATGTATATATATTTGCGATTTTCAAAATAATCCTTATTAGTAAGGTTCCTCAAATAGGTTTGACTTGGGTTCGGAATAATAAAAGGCAGCTTTTAGTACGATGTATGCATGACTTATATCCAAATTATTAATGCATTCACTAGTTTTTATGTAGCGGGATTTGTTTAATATATTTGGCATTTCCCTTGTTAGCTTTAAGTTGTGAATGAGTTTATTTTTATCGAATTGTCTATAGCATAGAATATTCATTATGTATTTTACTCTTTGTTTAAAACCTTCGTATTTACAACATATCCTCGCATATCTGACTACTTGAGTAAGAAAAAACTTGGTTCGTTAAATTATTTGTAATTAAGCTATCTTGATAAGAGAATGTTATTACATTAAATTGGTAATTGTCAGTTTTATTATAAACACTGCATGTAACTAGTTTTCATTTGTAATTCGTATACTCGAGTCGAGAAAATTTTATTTTTTCTCTGGCGTCATTTCCTCTTTCTAATTGTGGTTAGTAAATTTGTCTCGCAAATTCTTCGAAGTTGGGTATATTTGTCGTACAGGTGTCGGTTATATATTGCCCATTGCTGTTAAATATTCAGCTATCCCTACAACGCCTGAACCGCCATATACGGACTGCTGTTTGTCCCCATTGCAGTTCCTTTATCTTGTTTGAAGTAGGTGTTGTTATATAAACCTTGTTTAACCTTGGTTTTGCTTCCGCCCGAATTGTTCATTCTGACGAAGGTCAAGCTTGTCACTCCACCTTAGACCTACAGTTTAAAGTGAAATCCGAACCACGTCCCACCACAGGCTGTTAGAAATTATGATGTCCTCGCTCGGACTCGATCTCACGATCAGCAAGCAGCCCAGCGTCTTAACCACAAGACTACCCAGGGTATCTTTATCTACTAACCAATTTTTGTGTGGAAGGATGAACAGCTGGGTTTATTTCTGCTCGCCGCCTGCCGTCACCGAGTCTTGATCCCGGGCCGATGGATTCGTAGTCAGTGCTAACCACCACACCACCGAGGCATATATATATATATATATATATGTTAACCCCTCCGTCTATGGCCCTGGGGTGGTTCGGAGTCGACGGGGGTTCTGGTTAGGAGGCAGCAACGGATCTGTTACTTGCAGTAGTTTCTTCTATACTACTCTCCGAGTTCTTCTTTAGTGGCTCGGAGGATTCTGAGAGGCTTATTAAATTTTTTGAGGTTTCTCCCCGATTCTTCTTGTAACTTATCGGGAGATTCTAATGACTAAGTTTTCTGAAGAGAGCACGGCTCGAAGGAGAAGATAAAGACTTTTTCTTACTGTGTTTTACTCCTAAAACTGTTACAGGTAATGCTCAGCCTCGTAGTTGGAATCAGAACAAACATGGAAGAAATTTGTGGGGTTTATATACCCCGATTCTATTAACATCATTATTAAATGTTGAAGAGGCTGCATTATTTTTGCACAATATTTGAAAATAAAGTAAATCTTTTAGCTGTGATAAGGTTTAAACGAATAAACAAGATATTTGAAGATGAAGCCATATTTTTATCTTAAATTGCGTATTTTCAGATCTGATGTTATGATCTGCCAAGTTAACTAAAAGTGGAAATTGAACTATGCATCTTTACACTAAAATCTGCATATGAGTAAAAATTAAAGGTTTAAGATTTACAATTAAATGCTTAGGCAAGACATGACTTCATCTTTTATAACGAAAAAAGAATGTATACAAAACATGACATGGCAAAAGTTACTCAGGATTCATTATTAAGCTAAATCTAAAAAATGATTATGAGATTTTAAAAAACAACAGGTCATCAATTATTTGGCAAAGTAGAAAGTACATCAAAACTTATTCCAACGGAAAAATAATAAAAAAAATAACAGTATCGCCGATTCTACATTCCTTATGGCGACATAATGTCGGGTCGGACATTGAGTACATTGTAATTTTGGTCTACTGTAACTATGATTATAATTACCAATTCATTTATTATCGTTAACTACAATTCCATTAAAGTACATTGACTACGTCATTTAGTACATTACATCATTAAGTACATTACATTATATTAAATTAAAGTATTACAGTTAATTATAATTAAACAGTTACTATAACTTTGTTTTGTTAGTGTTTCATATTAATAGACAATTGAGATGTTAGAAATATAATACAAAGTACATGGGCACATACGGTTTGGATGAATATGGTTGAATAATAATATTTATACTACATAACATAAATAATGACTTCTATAGAGTGTACAGTTTTTATTATGATGATAAAGAATTTTCCTACATTGAATACTAGAGATATGATGAAGGGAAATTAATGACGGGAAAATGTGACGTCATAGTTATTGAATTTGTACGTATAGTACAAATCATTATTAGGAAGATCTACAAGAACGAATTAGAGACAAAGAGTGGGTATTAATGACTAAGAAGTACAACTACGGGTTCCAGTCCTGTTATATGCAATGTGTATGCATAATCTAGGGTCGAGGGTGAGATGCAAGACAATTCATAATTAATTATAATAACTTCTATAACAAATGGAAAATGGATAATGGATACGACTAAACCATAGAAATGGTAGATCGTAAGGTTATGACACAAACAAAAGTAGAAAGCTACAAGTAAAATTATTATCCAAACTCGCGTTAAGCGATTTTGGTTCTTATGTAAAAATGAATATTGATTATTCATTGTTCATTTTTTACATTGCTCTCCCCTTTAAAAATGATATTTATACAATAATATAATAAAATTAATACAATACAATACAATTGAGAAAATAACATCGTAACTAATTCAAGTTAGGTGACGAATTTTTCTTTACATTACAAGTTTTATACAGAACAAGTGAGTTATTATGCTTAGAGAGTTATTATAAAGTTATTATAAAATATAAAAAAATTCAAAGATTAATACTTTAATTTAGACAAAGAATTAAGTTAGGCAAACAATGATATGGTTAAAAATTTTTTTACAAAATTTTATTTTTCTGTGGGACAAATTACATACATAATGAATAGTAGATAAAAGGGAAAAACGTAAATCGTACAATCTAGAAACTAATTTTTATTGACTAGTGTAGGTAAAAATAGAATTACGTAATGGATGATGTATAGACCTGTGGTGTAGTGCGTATTTTTGTGTACTAGGTACAAAGTGTGTATCTTACAATTTCGAGGGACATTAGCTGAGAGGATTGTTAAATTAACTGAATAAATGCATAAGCAAGATATATTAGAAAGCAAAAATGATAAAGATTAAATTACATAGTTAGCATTTACCCGTAATTAAATAAAGTTTATTGTGATATCCAATGATTTTAACATAAGGTTTGTATATATAGTATATATAGTGTGCATACATGCATTTTTATTGACTGTTGTAGGTACAAATCGAATTACGTAGTGGATGATGTATAGACCTGTGGTTAAATGTGTATTTATGGTTATTGGGTACAGATTGTAGTGGTTGGTGATACGTTCGAAAGGGGATTTGGAAGGTTTTTGAATTAACAAAGTTTAAAAATAATGTATAATAATTTAAGATGGGTTTAGGGTTATATATATATATATATATATATATATATTATATTTACTTTAAGGAACAGATAAAATAACTTAATAAATGCATGAACGAGAATTTATATATAGTAAGCAAAAATTATTAAGATTATAATGATGATGTTTGCATACGAGTTTTAATGCAAAAGTGACTGGAGGGACGGAACGTAAATGAATTTGAATACGTGTCAAAAGTAATAAAATTCAATTAGGATTATAGATTTTACATAATTAAATCAGTTACACGTATATTAAGGTAATAAAAAAGACGTACTTAGAAGACCTTACGAGTAATGAAAGTAACTCTAGCGGTATTAAAAATTAAATTTCGACACAATTAAATTCGACTACTAAAATTCATAGCCATATACTGTAGTAGTATGTCAATTTGACTATAATTTTCGTTTGATACCTTACAATGGTACAATAACAATTTAAGGACAGTTACGATTAATTGAGCAAAAGAAAATTAAAAATACAAATTAAAAATATAAATCAATTATGCATTTTAATGGGCTAACAAAATTTTATTATAATATTCTAAAAAAATAAAAGTAAATCGAACCATAGATGAATTTCGACCAAGAATAAAAAAGTTATTGAAATGGAAGGAAAGCATTTCGAACAATCTTTTCTTTTAATAATTTCAGGTAAGTTTTACATTAAAAATTATTTTTATATAATAAAAAAAAATATAAAAAAGGTTTAATAATTTTTGCATGTTAAGTAGAAAAATTATACTCTTTCGTTAAATGTTGATAGAATTTGAATTATTTGATATTTTAGTCTGAAATTGACAATTACATCTTTTCGTGAGCATTCTGCTTTTTTTAAAAAAAAAGATTGCTTGTCACACTACTTACTAGAACAAAAATTAAAAAAAAGTTCAACAAACGGAGGGACGGCATGTTCCTCATATACATTACAATAATTACCAAAATCGTTACAACCTTTGTAAAAATGGTTTTGTTACAAATAATAATACATAACTATATATTTATATACGCAACAATGCATGAAAAGAAAAGACAAATCGGTGAATTTCCTTCTTACAAACACAAAAAAGGTTAAACTAAAGACGCAAACCGGTCAATTCTGGTAGAATTTAATTCTCTTTTACAACAAAAAAAAAGGTTGAATTAAATTCCCTTAAATTACATTTTCTTAAATTAAATTCTCTTAAATTACAAAGAAAAAGTTGAATTCAATTGACTGCATTGAAAACTGACTTGGGATAAAACTGTCTGACTTGAACTCTATCAAGTATTCTGAAACTAACTTGAACTCTATCAAGTATTCTGAAACTAACTTGAACTCTTATCAAGTATTCTGAAACTAACTTGAACTCTTATCAAGTATTCTGAAACTAACTTGAACTCTTATCAAGTATTCTGAAACTAACTTGAACTCTTATCAAGTATTCTGAAACTAACTTGAACTCTTATCAAGTATTCTGAAACTAACTTGAACTCTTATCAAGTATTCTGAAACTAACTTGAACTCTTATCAAGTATTCTGAAACTAACTTGAACTCTTATCAAGTATTCTGAAACTAACTTGAACTCTTATCAAGTATTCTGAAACTAACTTGAACTCTTATCAAGTATTCTGAAACTAACTTGAACTCTTATCAAGTATTCTGAAACTAACTTGAACTCTTATCAAGTATTCTGAAACTAACTTGAACTCTTATCAAGTATTCTGAAACTAACTTGAACTCTTATCAAGTATTCTGAAACTAACTTGAACTCTTATCAAGTATTCTGAAACTAACTTGAACTCTTATCAAGTATTCTGAAACTAACTTGAACTCTTATCAAGTATTCTGAAACTAACTTGAACTCTTATCAAGTATTCTGAAACTAACTTGAACTCTTATCAAGTATTCTGAAACTAACTTGAACTCTTATCAAGTATTCTGAAACTAACTTGAACTCTTATCAAGTATTCTGAAACTAACTTGAACTCTTATCAAGTATTCTGAAACTAACTTGAACTCTTATCAAGTATTTGAAACTAACTTGAACTCTTATCAAGTATTCTGAAACTAACTTGAACTCTTATCAAGTATTCTGAAACTAACTTGAACTCTTATCAAGTATTCTGAAACTAACTTGAACTCTTATCAAGTATTCTGAAACTAACTTGAACTCTTATCAAGTATTCTGAAACTAACTTGAACTCTTATCAAGTATTCTGAAACTAACTTGAACTCTTATCAAGTATTCTGAAACTATCTGACTTGCACTTGAACTGCTATCAAGTGAAGATTAACTGAAAACGGAAAATGACCACTTGATCTTTATCAAGTGGAGACGATTAACCTCTGTTTTGGTTGACCCTCTTGGTGCAACCTTCTGACTTCAAAAACTGACTTCAAAAACTGACTTCAAAAACAACTGACTTCAAAAACAACTGACTTCAAAAACAACTGACTTCAAAAACAACTGACTTCAAAAACAACTGACTTCAAAAACAACTGACTTCAAAAACAACTGACTTCAAAAACAACTGACTTCAAAAACAACTGACTTCAAAAACAACTGACTTCAAAAACAACTGACTTCAAAACAACTGACTTCAAAAACAACTGACTTCAAAAACAACTGACTTCAAAAACACTGACTTCAAAAACAACTGACTTCAAAAACAGACTTTCAAAAACAACTGACTTCAAAACAACTGACTTCAAAAACAACTGACTTCAAAAACAACTGACTTCAAAAACAACTGACTTCAAAAACAACTGACTTCAAAAACAACTGACTTCAAAAACAACTGACTTCAAAAACAACTGACTTCAAAAACAACTGACTTCAAAAACAACTGACTTCAAAACAACTGACTTCAAAAACAACTGACTTCAAAAACAACTGACTTCAAAAACAACTGACTTCAAAAACAACTGACTTCAAAAACAACTGACTTCAAAAACAACTGACTTCAAAAATCTCTGGGGTTTGGTTGTCCCTTTTGGTTACAACCAACTGAAACTGTCTGAAAACTGAAAATGGAACTTGAAACTGCGTCAAGTAACTCTATAACTCTATAACTCTATAACTCTATAAACTCTCTGTAAACTCTCTGTAAACTCTCTTTCTTAATTTGCAAGTCAATTTAATTCAATAATTTGAAAAAATTTGCAAACAAAAATATAAAATGTAAACATCATTTCATTCTAATGTACGCGAAGGTGTACATAAAATAAAATTATTCTATACTGAATATAATAGTGACAGTTAACTCTGTGACAGTTAACTCTGTGACAGTTAACTCTGTGACAGTTAACTCTGTGACAGTTAACTCTGTGACAGTTAACTCTGTGACAGTTAACTCTGTGACAGTTAACTCTGTGACAGTTAACTCTGTGACAGTTAACTCTGTGACAGTTAACTCCAAACAGTAACTCTGACAGTTAACTCTGTACAGTTTACTCTGTGCAGTCTAACTCTGTGACATTTAACTCTGTGACAGTTCTCTGTCAAAACTAAAAAAATGTATCACTGGTGTCTGAAATGTTCACTGTGTTTTGTGTTAATTCTGGCTCAATATTAAATTTAACTGTTAATAATAATGACTTTTCAAATGTTTAGAAATTATTTAAAAAAGAGTTTTGTACTTAAGATTCCTGGCGAAATTCTTAGAGACGTGTCCTGAAGACGTGTCTTGCTGGCCACTTGTTCTTGGATAAAAACTAGCGTGGAGAACTTGGAGTCGTGACGCACCGGTTCAAGGGTGGATGTGACGAACTAGAAGTCATGACACGCCGGTCCAAGGGTGGATGTGACGAACTAGAAGTCGTGACACGCCGGTCAACTGGGTGGATGTGACGAACTAGAAGTCGTGACAACGCCGGTCAAACTGGGTGTTGTTCTGGTTCCAGGGTCTGGAAGAATCCTGGAGTCGTGAAGATCCTGGTTAAAGGGTCGCCTGTTAAGATCCTCTTCTGTGTTTATCCTGATGCAGGGTAATTTCTATCTTGGCCAAAGAGTGGCCTCTTCTTAAAATCTTCTTGTTAAAATCTTGTTAAAATCTTCTTTTAAAAATCTTCTAAAAATCTTTTTCTTATCCTGGTAAAGGGTCGCCACAATGCTAAACTCTTGGCTACAGACTCGCCAGACTGTTATGCCAATATCTTCTATGTGTTTGGGTCATCTTGATTTTTATCCTGATGCAGGGTCGCCAGACTGTTAACCCCTCCGTCTATGGCCCTGGGGTGTTTCGGAGTCGACGGGGGTTCTGGTTAGGAGGCAGCAACGGATCTGTTACTTGCAGTAGTTTCTTCTATACTACTCTCCGAGTTCTTCTTTAGTGGCTCGGAGGATTCTGAGAGGCTTATTAAATTTTTTGAGGTTTCTCCCCGATTCTTCTTGTAACTTATCGGGAGATTCTAATGACTAAGTTTTCTGAAGAGAGCACTGCTCGAAGGAGAAGATAAAGACTTTTTCTTACTGTGTTTTACTCCTAAAACTGTTACAGGTAATGCTCAGCCTCGTAGTTGGAATCAGAACAAACATGGAAGAAATTTGTGGGGTTTATATACCCCGATTCTATTAACATCATCATTATTAAATGTTGAAGAGGCTGCATTATTTTTGCACAATATTTGAAAATAAAGTAAATCTTTTAGCTGTGGTAAGGTTTAAACGAATAAACAAGATATTTGAAGATGAAGCCATATTTTTATCTTAAATTGCGTATTTTCAGATCTGTTATGATCTGCCAAGTTAACTAAAAGTGGAAATTGAACTATGCATCTTTACCACTAAAATCTGCATATGAGTAAAATTAAAGGTTTAAGATTTACAATTAAATGCTTAGGCAAGACATGACTTCATCTTTTATAACGAAAAAAGAATGTATACAAAACATGACATGGCAAAAGTTACTCAGATTCATTATTAAGCTAAATCTAAAAAATGATTATGATTTAAAAACAACAGGTCATCAATTATTTGGCAAAGTAGAAAGCACATCAAAACTTATTCCACGGAAAAATAATAATAAAAAAAATAACAGTATCGCCGATTCTACATTCCTTATGGCGACATAATGTCGGGTCGGACATTGAGTACATTGTAATTTTGGTCTACTGTAACTATGATTATAATTACCAATTCATTTATTATCGTTACTACAATTCCATTAAAGTACATTGACTACGTCATTTAGTACATTACATCATTAAGTACATTACATTATATTAAATTAAAGTATTACAGTTTAATTATAATTAAACAGTTACTATAACTTTGTTTTGTTAGTGTTTCATATTAATAGACAATTGAGATGTTAGAAATATAATACAAAGTACATGGGCACATACGGTATGGATGAATATGGTTGAATAATATAATTTTATACTACATAACATAAATAATGACTTCTATAGAGTGTACAGTTTTTATTATGATGATAAAGAATTTTCCTACATTGAATACTAGAGATATGATGAAGGGAAATTAATGACGGAAAATGTGACGTCATAGTTATTGAATTTGTACGTATAGTACAAATCATTATTAGGAAGATTTACAAGAACGAATTAGAGACAAAGAGTGGGTATTAATGACTAAGAAGTACAACTACGGGTTTCCAGTCCTGTTATTGCAATGTGTATGCATAATCTAGGGTCGAGGGTGAGATGCAAGACAATTCATAATTAATTATAATAACTTCTATAACAAATGGATAATGGATACGACTAAACCATAGAAATGGTAGATCGTAAGGTTGTGACACAAACAAAAGTAGAAAGCTACAAGTAAAATTATTATCCAAACTCGCGTTAAGCGATTTTGTTTCTTATGTAAAAATGAATATTGATTATTCATTGTTCATTTTTTACATATATATATATATATATATATATATATATATATAATGAAAATTATTTCACGAAAGTAACACGTGAAAAATATTTATGATGAATAAAACCACGAAGGAAAGGAACACAGAATGGTGCTCAAGCGCTTTCGTCTGATGACATCCTCAGGAACACTGAAGTACATAAAGAGTTACAGCTTATATATAGGTTACAGAAAAAAAAATATATATATACAATAAACGGAGAAATTAAAATTAAAATTAAACATTAAAGGATTGTGGGAGGAGCATACAAATTTGTAAGGAAAAACTACCGATTTTTAGCACAAGATCAAATGAATTGTTTCCAACCAATGTTATAGACATTAAAAAAAAAAATACAAATTTATACTGGAAATCTGCCCGGGTTTTAGCACTCTGCCCTTCTTGTTTAAGGTTCGATGTATATAAAAATAAATTGAAAAATAAAAGTTATTAGAGTAGCATACAAGTTTACCAAAGATTTAGCGTTCTACCCCTTCTTATCTAAATCTGTTTTGAAGGAATTCAAAACAACAGGATCGAGTTGAAAAAAGACCTTTGCTTATGTTGAAGTTATTTTAAGTTGGATAATGGCAGAATCAAGAATATTTCTATTAATAATGCTGCTAGAGTGAATAAAACTGAAGCATTATTCCAATCAATACAGTGGGATAACTCTGACAAATGGACAAAAAGGGCACTGGACGACTGTCCTGTTCTAACAGCATCAATATTCCGTTAGAACAGGACAGTCGTCCAATGCCCTTTTTGTCCATTTCTCAGAGTTATCCCACTGTATTGATTGGAATAATGCTTCAGTTTTATTTCACTCTAGCAACATTATTAATAGAAATATTCTTGAGTCTGCCATTATCCAACTTACAAATAACTTCAACATAAGCAAAGGTCTTTTTCAACTCGATCCTGATGTTCTGAATTCCTTCAGAACAGATTTAGATAAGAAGGGTAGAACGCTAAATCTTTGGTAAACTTGTATGCTACTCTAATAAATTTTATTTTTCAATTTATTTTTATATACATCGAACCTTAAACAAGAAGGGCAGAGTGCTAAAACCCGGGCAGATTTCCAGTATAAATTTGTATTTTTTTTTTTTTTTTTTATCTATAACATTGGTTGGAAACAATTCATTTGATCTCGTGCTAAAAATTGGTAGTTTTTCCTTACAAACTTGTATGCTCCTCCCACAATCCTTTAATGTTTAATTTTTATTTTTATTTCTCCGTTTATTGTATATATATATATATATATTAGATATATATATATATATATACAGGGTGTACATAAAGTCAGGATCTATTTTTGTGAAGCACTTGGAAATTATATAGAATTCAATCATAAAATGATAAAGTGGTAACATTTATTAAATAATTAAGAGTAGGATTCGATGTGACGCCCATCAGTATCCCTGCACAGCTCAAATCGTTCCGCAGCATTTCTAAACTCATTCTGGAGCATTTGCGGGGTTATGTTATCTGCAGCAGTTCGTATACGTAAGTTTTCAAGACTCGTAATCTTTGTCTGATAGACGTGCGATTTGATAAAGCCCTATGCAAAGAAATCTAAAGGGGTTAAATCTGGTGATCTCGCTGGCCAAGGTCTGTTGCTTCCGCGTCCGGTCCAGCGATTTGGAAAACGTCCATTTAGATATCCTGAACAATTTTGGCATAGTGACAAGGAGCACCATCATGTTGATAGACGACGGGGATAGGATTGTTAGTACCGTCGTCTATCAACATGATGTGCTCCTTGTCACTATGCCAAAATTGTTCAGGATTATATAATGGACGTTTTCCAAATCGCTGGACCGGACGCGGAAGCAACAGACCTTGGCCAGCGAGATCACCAGATTTAACCCCTTTAGATTTCTTTGCATGGGGCTTTATCAAATCGCACGTCTATCAGACGAAGATTATGAGTCTTGAAAACTTAGGTACACGTATACGAACTGCTGCAGATAACATAACCCCGCAAATGCTCCAGAATGTGTTTAGAAATGCTGCGGAACGATTTGAGCTGTGCAGGGATACTGATGGGCGCCACGTCGAATCCTACTCTTAATTATTTAATAAATGTTACCACTTTATCATTTTATGATTGAATTCCATATAATTTCCAAGTGCTTCACAAAAATAGATCCTGACTTTATGTACACCCTGTATATATATAATTTTTTTTTTTCTGTAACCTATATATAGGCTGTAACTCTTTATGTACTTCAGTGTTCCTGAGGATGTCATTAGACAAAAGTGCTTGAGCACCATTCTGTGTTTCCTTTCCTTTCCTTTCATCATTATATATTATATATATCTATCGTAAAATGGAATTAACTGAGCCCTAATAAGTTTAAGGTGAATTTAGTTATTATTTTCCATACATGTTAGATACCTATGCAAAGGTACGAAATTTATCTTAAACTTACGAGATCCAGTTACTCCATTTTACGGTATATACAGTATATATCCTCCTAATTGGCAGTAAATCCATTTAAGTTCTTAATAATGAACAAATTGAACTCTGTTTTGTGATGAAAAGCAAACTAAAACTATTGGGGCTGTACATGTAGTTGTTCATATCAAGTATAAAAGTTATGACTTATAGCTCAAAATGTGTTAGGTTTGGCACACAGTTTAGGGAATGTTGATCAGATCTGATAAGAGTGGACAAATTTTAGTTATGTCAAAATGTGGAGGCATGTCACTGTGTGAATATAAAGATTTTATATTAGAAATAAATGATTCGTAAATAAGTGAAACTTTTCTTTCTCAGAAAAAAATGAAGTTGACAGTGGCATGAGTGACACGTCCGGGCACAAACTAGATGAAAGTGAGGTGTTAATATCAAGTTCGTCAATCCCGGAAGATGAACAGAAAGAGCAACTCCAAGCAAGGTAAATAATAAATACCAACGCTAAGTATTTTAATGGAACTGGTGGCAAAAATAAGACATTGCTTACATTCAATGCGGTCCAACAGAAGGTTGAAGGGAACTGTGTTAGGTTTTATGCCTTCATTGTTCTCACTCACGAAACTTTTACTAAAAGTGTGTTATGTACAGTGTGTGGAAATTATTTTGGAATTTGAAGAGTACGTATGTTTTGCAGCTTAACTTTTCTCAGGTAAAAGGCGACTGTGCTTATGTGCTTAACAGGGTAGCACTTTGGCTGGAGTCCCATCTTTGGAAAAAATACTCTCCTACGAATGACGAAAGAAGCCTCAGACTAGGGCTTAGAAACTTTTACTGGTTCTGTAGTAGTTTGGAATATTAGAATTGCAAATGAAGATGCATAGAGGGTGCAAGGGGCTAAGATTTGTCGGGACGGACGTTTTGATTTGGTTGGTGTGTGAGAAACAAAGCTGAAAGGGAATGGTAATGTTGGATGGAAAGGAAGATCAACGAAAGAATGAAAGGTGTGAAATTGGGTATGGAGGGAGGAGAAAAGTAATAGGGGTGTTGCATTGCTAATGAAGGATGAGTGGCACGCGCATTAGAAGTATAAATGGGTTAATGAGAGATGTCTGTAAGCTAAGTTTAATAGAGTGGAAGTAGCATTGATCGCAACTTACATTCCATGTGATGTGGAAGTGTAGAAGAAAAGAATGATTTTTGGAATAGGGTAGGTGATGTAGTTGGAAGCATGGGAAATGCGTATAGAATGATTGTAATGGATGATCTGAATGAGAAAGGTGGAGCGGTTCCTCATCCTTCAGTGATTGGAAACCATCGTGTTTTGGAATAAATGACAGTAGAATAAAGAATTGTTTTTGTTTATTTAAGAATCAAAGGTAAGGTGAGTGACTTGTTCAGTATTTATGTTGGGAGTATGACAGGGCTGTGATGTCGCTATAGCTGTTTAATGTGCATATGAATGGGGTAATGCGCGAGATGAAAGCAAAAAGAATAAAGCAATAAACCTTAGAGTGGCAGCTCGCATATCTGATGTAAAAGTTACTGGAGATGGTATGCTGCGTCGGTATGATCATGGAGAGAAGCAAAACTGTAAACAAGTTGTATAATATCGAGTACGTTGGTGCAAGAAATAGAGGAAGACCGCGTAAAAAAATGGGGGTATGGATATAGTTAGGAAATGGAAATAAACGTGGTTACTTTAAATGTGGCACAAGAATTAATGAGAGAAGAGAAGGAATGGAAGCGGTCTGTCTCACTTGACGTATCTTTAGAGGTATATTCTGCCCTTTTCATGAGAAGTAACACTGGATCCCTGATAAGAGGATTACAGACCCCAAATTTAAGTTTTTTTATAACTTCATTCGTTTATATTGTCACATGCCTGTAAATTCCATCCATACCAGGATTGAGACTTCACTCGAAGAACAGTCAGCATCGTTGAACGACACGGTGACGACGACGACCACGGAGAATGACGAGGTGCATATATCCGTCGTTGCTGTCGCTGAAAAAATGGAGAACGATAACGTAACAATTATTCAGGACGAGTCGAAGGTTACTTCCGAGGTGGTCGTCGATGGTGGTGAAACGAAGCAAATGTCGTTGACGATCGAGGGAACGACTCTGGAAGACACGGACGTCGACGAAGTAGAAAACTCATCGACTAACGTTTCCGAAACGTTGCCACAAGTAGGTGTTTATTGTCAAGGAATATACGTTATTCTCGTTCTTGAATGGCTTTTCAAAGAAGAGTTAAGTTTTACTCTAGTTCTTGTCTTTTGATTTCTTAGCATTTTTGTAATATGAAACTTTTGCATTAAATAGAAATGTACTTATGTACTTGCACAGTCCACAGTTAATGCGTTCACGGATAAAGACTCTGTCATTACCATTGAGGATAACACACATTCTACAGTAACTACAGTCACTACTACATCTTCGACTCCATCAGTAGAAGATCGCGATAAGGTCCCTCCAAAGATGACTGAAGAAGAAGGCACGCCTCTTAAGCCTATTCAGAACGGAGTTCGGAGGCAGAATAGCAGAGCTTCCGATAGGTCAGTTAAGTTCGGTTAGACACGTTTGTTAGCTTGAGAAAGGAGTTTTCATATGAATATGCGTTTTCTTATTTTATTTCATTGTAGACAGCGTATCTTACGCTAGTGAAAATAGTGTAGTGCGTGACTCCAGAGTTTTCATATTTTACCATCTGAATTATCACGGTAAAACAATTTTTTTCATTAAATTTCAAGTTTATATTTTATGAAGAATAGTGCCTGCGATACCATTTTCTTGATTTTTCCCCCCGAAGGTCCGATACAGACACAACGAGCACAGTGGGATCAGACAAAGAAAATAGGCACCTGAAGGATGACAACAGCGATTTTGGCGAAGAGGTAACCCTCAGGAACGCTGTGAGAAGGCCCAATTTGTCTCCAGTTCTAAATGAGACTGCTGCAAAGAATCTAAAAAATAAAGAACTGCAGGAATCCATCGCCCTAAGGAAGAAGACCAGGAAGAGAACCAGGAAGTTTGTAATTGATGGAGTTGTGGTGACGACAACCACCAGTAAAGTTAGTAGTACTTTCATCATTTTCCTGATTGTACCATTTCAATGAAGTTTCTTGATTTTGGTACTTGGTTGGGGGGAGCCATAGTCGTCAGGATTCTTATGCCTATTTCCTACTTTTTTCATTTTTTCTTAATTAGGTTTTCATTTGATATTTTCATATTTAACCAGATTAAATTTTATTTCCCATTTTGCTGCGACTCGTTGTTCCTTATTTTTAATATGATATAAATTCGTAGGTGATATACGGTGATGACGAAGAACAAGGTATGTTATCCTCCGCTCACTTGAAGAGGAAACAAGAACTTCGGGAGTTGAAATTACTTCAGAAACGGGAACAAAAACAGTTCCAGGACTTGGGAGTTAAAGCGAACATCGCTAAACAAGAACAAGAGAAAAAGTTCGAAACTGAGAAAACGAATCTTTTAAGGAATTACGATTCTCAAATTGAAAATCTTGTGAGACAACAAAAACAGATGGTAAGTAATTTACTAGTTAGAAAGTACCTTTTGTTTTCTTTATTTTAATTTAGATTTGCGAAAATTGTTCATTCCATGATCGTTCCGTGGCTGGATCAGTTAGAGTTGCCGCGAGGCGGTGCTTAGACTTCTTTGAGTCGTGGGTTCGAACTCCAGAGCTGGGCGGTTGTCTTTTCTCTACGTCGCGGCTAGGCGGCTGGGCCGACCACACCCCTTTAATTGACTCTGGCTAAGGTATCCCTGGCTCGGATCCATAATCCCTACTTCCTGGGGATATGGGACATTGTATGTTACCTTTTTATTCCATTGTAAAGTGTTTTGGTTGTTAGAATTGAGTATTCCAATGCAAGTTTAGATTAGCAAGATCGGAATTCATATTTACTTTAATTTTCTGAAATTATTATTATTATTATTATTATTATATTATTATTATTATTATATTATTATTATTCATTTTGCCTATAAAGCTTCCATGCTTCCAAACACTCGTCTTTTTTTTACTTTACTTATTCGCTTCATTTCTTTCACAAAGTTTTATTTAAGAAAAACTTTCAATTCGAAATGTTTTATTGATTCGTACACTTTTAAATTTTAAAGCACAAGACACGTATAAAATATATAAATAGTATCAGAAAGGGAAATAAAACAATTAAATGCACCTCTGTTTATTATATACAAAATACAAATATCTCGTAAACTCTCATGTTAAAAAATTAGGGCGAACACTTAAAATATTGTCAATGTTTTCGGGCAACAAATTGTTTCTTCGAGGACTTAAAATCAATCTGAAAAGAGAAAAAAGCCGTTCCACATCAAATTAAAGGATAAATGGATATTTTAAATTCATACAAATGTTAAGTCGCAAAAAAAGAAAAATAATTCACGTTATTTATATTTTTTTTGCAATCGAAATGCTCCTCAAAACTGAAACGCAAAACTGTTATTTTTAATCTTTTCGAATTCAGATTTCAGTTTTTTGATTGTTTTTCAATTTCAGTTCGAATTTCGATTTTAGTTGTCAGAATTTTTTTCAGTTCGTTTTTTTTCGATTTCAGTTCATAAAATAATATCGGTTTTATCAGTTTATCGATTCCAGTTCGATTCAGTTTCCCATCCCTGAATTGAACATGAAGAAGGCTACGTGCGCACAACGATCCTGAGAAAGCTGGACTGATTTTTGCCTTTTGCTTCGCTGGCAGCGAAGATAAATCGTCATACGTGTGCCAGCCAGATGATCTTCAGTATTTGAAATAAATGACGAGATTTTACTAAAGTATCGAACCGTATCTGTGAAAATATTTCTTTTAGCGACAGAAAATTCTAGAATGAATAGTTTCTACAGAAATTCGTATTTTAAAATGTTTTTATAAGAAAAATTCCTAAAAGTATGCATACAATGTATTCGCCTTTCTTAAAATTCTTATCTGGAAAAGTGTCTGCATTTGCTAATTGTAAGACTATTATAGTTAGTCATAATGATAACACTGGTCGACGACAAAATCGAACTGTTTTCTTTTCTAGACCAGTTTTGTACGCTGATTCCAAATCTGTTTTCGATTTCCCTCTAGCACATTTAGTTATCGAAATATGACATGTTATTTTCAGCACAATTTATCGTAAAAGTACAATTTTATTCATGAAAAGAAGTGTACACCAACCTAAGAACGTTGCGAGTACGATTTTCTTTTGTAAACCTTGTCCGGATCGTCGCGGTACAACATCCAGCACTAGTCCGCCAACATACTTTCGTTCCAGAAACCTTGGTAGCAATTTTTCATTGACAGGATGTCTTGATGGAAGCGTTCTCCCTGTTTGTCACTCACCGCGCCAAGGTTTTCGGGAAAGAAATCTAGATGCGAATGTAAAAAAAGTATTTTCAAGGACATGCGACAGCCCATTTCTTGATATGCATCGAGCAGTTTCTGAACTCCATCTTGTATGCGGGAAACTTGTGGTTACCCAAGAAGTTTTCACATATCCATTTGAAAGCCTGCCATGCTTTTAGTTCTAAGGCATTGAGGTTTTCTTCAAAGCCTTCATCCTGCAGAACCTCCCTGATTTGGGCCCCACAAAGATTCCCTCCTTCAATTTCGCGGCACTGATGCTTGCAAATTTCTCAACAACGTATCGAAACCCTCTCGAATTCGCCTTACCCATCTCTTTCACAAAATTTTTCATTAAGCCGAGCTTAATGTGGAGAGGTGGCAGGAAAATCATCTTTTGATCAACTAAAGGAACACACTTGACGCTGCCCGTTCCTGGCTCGTATGTGCTGCTTTGATGCCAGTCACGACTGGTGTAATGATCCGCGGTAGCACGGCTGTCCCATAGGCATAGGAAACAACAGTATTTCGTGAACCCTCCTTGCATGCACATTAACATACCAATGACTTTGAGATCACCACAGATATTCCATTGATGAGTGCTGTATTGGATTGCTTCGAGTAGTATATTCATGTTATCGTACGTCTCCTTTAGATGAATGGAGTGGGCGATCGGGATGGACGGCTTTAAGTTCCCATTATGCAGGAGAACCGCTTTCAAGTTTCGCTGTGAGGAATCAGTGAAGAGACGCCACTCAGATGGTGTATGTACCTGTGACAAGTTCTCGAAAAGTTCATTGATATCTTGGCACTAGCAGAACTGTAAAGAATGTCGCCAAATCATGGTTTCGTTTTCGATAGACACACTCGGACGTTCTTCTCAAGTAAGTGTTTCTGCTTGTCTCGAGGAGAGAAGTTCTGATTTCTCTTTGGAGAGGGCTAGGTCTCTAATGAGGTCATTGAACTCGTTTTGTGTAAGCCTCTCCGGCTCCGATTGATCTTCGTCAGGTGTGTAGTCAAGATCGGCCGAAGGTCCCGCATCTCCGCCAATCGCACCTTCGTCGGATTCCCTTTCGTCTTCTAAAGAATCGAGTCCATGCTGTGGAGGTACCGGAATCGGTATCGTGTCATCGTGAGGGATCGGTCTGATCGCGGAGTCTACGTTCGGATAAACGATGGTATGCTTGTTCTTCACGGAGAATCCAGTTATGTTAACATCGCAAAAGTAACAATCGCCATGATGGTCTCTCGGCTCCCTCCACAGCATGGGTATAGCGAACGGCATCGACTTTTTCCTTTGGTTCATCCAGTCATGTAATCCAGTCGAACAAGCGGTACAGATAACATGTGGCGCCCACGCTTTATCTTGGTCGCCTAGTGGACAGCCGAAATATAACCGGTAAGTTTTCCGAAGATCCATCGTGATTGTACGCCGTTGTGATTGTCACGAACGAGCCGCACATGTAACAGAAATTGTCGGGGTGATTTTTACACTTTTGAGGCATGATGATCGATGAGTGGGTTGATGTAAATCACCTAAAAAAATAAAATGTGCAAGTGGGCGACACAAAACACAACACACAACTAGACATGTGGCTGTTACGCCAAAGAATAAAAGGGTGTACATGTGCAACATTTGCAAATTTGTGGCCAGCAACTGCTCTCACCTAAAATACCACAAGACAACCTGCGGAAAGCCTAAGTTGAAACGACAAAATGCCATACATGAAGGTATAGAAACGTTAAAGCAAAAACCTACACCTAAGCTGCAACTCAAAATACTCCGCTACATGTATAAAGGACGCATATTATATATTGTGTATATGTAGTGTTGTATATATTATATTATATGCATATTATATATATAATTTATATATATAAATGACGCATATATATTTGTGTATATAGCATTATATATTATATACATAGTTATCCGCATATTGTATATAGTATTTTATATATATATATATATATATATATATATATATATTATATATATATATATATATTATTATTATTATTATATATAAGGGGTTCCAAAAAATTCAGGCTGTCTTGGAAGCCAGTGGCGGGAACACCAAGTTTTAATTGTTTCTCATTAAATGCAGGATTAAATTCTCTTTTGTAAGGTATGTTTAGTTTTACTGTACCTCTAATGGTTTAGGCCATTGGCGAGGGGGGCTAAGGTTTATTGGAGCCCCGTGTGTGTATACTGTATATATATATATTATAAAACAGACCGTGCATGGAACAAGGAACTCTTCTGGGAAATTACATCCACTATAGTTCGAATAAGTAATGATAAATGACAAATGCTATAGTTTTGTCTTGTTCATGATGGAAAGCCCAGCGTGGGCACCGGGTTACTTGCAAAGAGGCCACAAAATATAGCTTCCCTCACCAGCTATCTGCAAAGCAGATAGGATCTAGCTTTGGGACAGGATCTAGGGTACAGCTTATACCTAGCCTACTACATTCAGAGCCTCAATATACGCAAGAAACTCGTTGCATTCACGTCGGATTGAATACATCAAAGAAAAAAAGGGTAACTATTGTATTTTTAGCCAAAAAACAAAACTTAAACCTCAACCGGGACATTGAGCGTCCACTTTTCAAGGCACATAACACGTCCTTGTTCCATGCACGGTCTGTGTTTAACATAAAAGTTTCTCAGGGGATCATTCTGAGTTTGTGTGGTTTTATTCATCATATATATATATTATATATATATATAAAATAGGTCTCATCTCGAAAACTAGTGCTAGAGAAAAACCGAAAACAGATTTCGAATCAGGGTCCCAACAGCTATCTAGCCCACCCATAATTATATCTGATGAAAAATACTTGTTGGTCAGTGTAAACAGACTGGGTTCCGACATACTGTTTTTGTTATGCGAATATTTTCTGTATCTAGAAATGGATATTTCTGCATTTTAGGTGGAAAAAGCAGAGGGGCGACAAGAATCTGAGCTTAAAATTGAAAGCAAAAAGACGCGGGCTGATCAGGAGAGAGAACTCAAAGCCTTCAGGGAATCGTTGAAACAGGAGTGGAAACTCCTCAAACAAGAAGTCGATCTCTTGCCAAAGGTAATCTCTTGCCAGTTCATAATTTTTGAGACCTAAATATTAATAATAATTTTTTATTATTATTATATATGACAATATACTTCACGTAGCATGTTTCAGCTGAAAGATTTGTAAAGTATCGTAACTTGTACTGTGAATATTAATAAATTGTTCTCTTATATAATGCTCCTACTTTTATTTAATTGTTGAAAACGTGTTTATTACGTTAACTGGTACAATCACACACACACACACACACACACACACACACACACACACACACACACACACAGTGTATGTATATGTATGTATATTTATTCTCCAAAGTTTGTTACAGTCGTCATCCAGGATTCATACACACCTGCAAAAATATCAGGATTTTTTTTTGATTTTTTGAGAATATCTGGGGAATATAAAATACATATGAAATATTTAGGACTTAATTATTTGTAAATATTTTACAAATAATTTAACTATAAATTAATTTAAAATGTTAATATAAAATAATTTAACAAAAACAAGCCCTATTTGTTTTACATTATATAAAACTCGTGTATTTTGTTATCTAGTACTGTATTAATTTTTTCAGCCTGCCATGTGATTTTTACATACGTTTTTTAAGAGCAGTTAGAATAAAAATTAGGTTCTAATCGTGTTGTATGAAATGTGAGTTTTCTTTTTACACCTTTTATGCAATTTTTATATATAGTTATATATCAGGGGATCAGATCTGAAATATCAGGGGATTATCAGGAAATTTTATTCTTGGACCTGTGTATGAACCCTGTAACATCATCATCATTAGGATTAAGCGCTGGGTTATTAAACTTTATTTTGCTAAAGGTGGTAGTTTATTTTATTGGTTTAAATTTTTGATATGCATTAAAAAAAAAATTTGTCAGTTCCCTTATGTGACACGTCATTAAAAAGGATAAGTTTTATACCCCATTTTAATCATTGAACGTTCTTGTTTCTTCTCTTCTACTGTATGCTTTCTGATAAGCTTTTATTGTTTCTCCTTCAGGAAAAACGAAAAGAAAACTTTAAAATACGCAAAGAACAGCTGGAGAAAGGACAGTCGGAGAGAGAGAGGGCCTGTCTTGAGAGACTGAACGATAGCCATGAGGTAATGTCATAAAACAGTGACGTTCTAATTCATTTAGTCCGTTTATTTTTCACTATTTATCCTCGACCAAATAAATTTGGAGGGGCCATACTGAAATCCGTCCATCCGTCAGCCAGCCAGCTATATTTTCGTGCCCGGACTTCTTTTCAACCGCATAACATAAATTGGTGAAACTTAAGGCATAGTCATGAGCAAGAATCAGATCTTTGTATCAAAGGTTAAGGTCACAAAGAGGTCAGAGGTCAAATGGAAGTCCGCGCCATAACTTTGAACCGCTCAACATAGTGATAAAACTTCACACACATGAACCATCACAAGACTGTCACGAGCAAGACTCAGGTTCTTGCATCAAAGGTTAAGGTCACAGATATCATTGATATCGTTTCGATATAGTTTTTGTTTGACATTTTTTTTTTAATATTATTGTTGCTCCTTTATTTTAAGTAGTTTATTAGTCGTTATTTTCTTCGGTTAGTTTTGGTGTCAGGAAATAGGTGGTACTTCTGTAAGTCTTTTGGTGTCAACAATTTAGCCGGATGCTAGACTTAGGACAGTCCGTTTCTCTATATTAGGGGCATTCCAGGACAAATAAAAAAAAAGTTTGACATCATGACCTCTTGGATTTTGTTAATTTCTTATTCCCAGGGTAGTTCTAACCAAAAGAAAACCTGGATTTTTAAATTATAGCTCAAAGGTTCAAAATTTTGGGGTCCTATCCAAACTCCCAAAATTTTAGGAAGCCATACCTCGGTTCCAAATTAAGATAAAAATAATTCCAATGACTTTTGAAAGGAAATTTCACTGGAACTCTTCATCTAAAAGTTGTAAATAAAATTAGGGAGGGGGGTTTTACCCCCCCAGGACCACTCTGCTCAAAAAATCTTTAACAAAAAGTAATCTACAACAGTCCTAGTTTTATGATAGAAAAGAGAGAAAACTCTAGTTTTACCTGCAGTAAACTTTATTAGCATGTATTGAACCACTATTTGGGTTACATATTACTTGTAGGTACATAATTTGCTTAAAAGTATGGCACACACACACACACACACACACACAGTACAGTATATGGTCTGATTTTAGCATGAATAATAATCACTTGAGATTTATTAGAGAACATCCACACATCTTAGTTGAGGAACTATGGACAAGACGTTTTTCTTTTGTCCTCTGAATTTCTTAAGCAATTTTTAAGTAAATTAAGTAACCCTTAATCTCAATGATTATCACCAGATGGCTCTGAAACGCTTGAATGATAAACACCGTCAGCACATTGCCCTGAAGGAGCGACAGTTCCTGGAAGAGAAACATCAGCTCCTGAGGGCGAGAGAGAGCGCCCTTTGGGATATGGAGGAGAGACACATTCAGGACAAACACCAGTTGGCCAAGGAACAGCTCAAGGACATTTATTTCCTGCAAAGGTTACAGGTAGGGGGAAAGTTGTTGAGTTGGGAAACGCTTTCCTGATCATTTTGTACCCAAGGCATCAATTAGTATCAGAACTCGTTATTTTAAGATGTGTTGCTAATTCATCGGTGAATATTCTCTCTGGATTATCATTTATTCTTAAGATTCTAAGGGCTTCCTTCAATCCCCTGCCTGTGTGCTTTATTTACAATATTTCACTGATGGATGACAGACTCGTTGCTACCGAGTAAGTGTTTGTGTGTGATAACTCATAAATGTCGGGGGGGGTAGATATGATGTTATTTCGTTACACCATCCGTCCTCTCCCACTGTTTAAAGTATTCTCAGTATGTCGCTTCCTCGCACCAACAAGGAAATTTATACCGTTTAATTAATCTGACTGACGTCCACGGTTCTTTTCGTACTTACTTAATCTGACTGCGATTACGATAAAACAATTTATACCTTCGCTCAATGGCGTACCCTCCCTCAGTCCGTTGAGGGAGTGGAATACTTCTCTCGTTGAAGGATATAAAATGACGAGTTTTCCTTTGTTCAGTCCTTTATTTCCACAAGGGAGAAAATCACTTTAAACTATGAATGAATTTTTTTACAATACAGAGTAATTAGGAAAAATCAAATCCTTTTCACTACACTTGTTGAGAGAGTTATGTATTAACGAACAAATGCTTACATCAAGGGCAAAACACTGACTCCCTGCCCACAGGGCCGAGGCACGACGACTGACTTTCAAAGTGTTTGCATTCTGCCCTGGAGAAACTCCCATGGTGCCACGTGTTACAAAAGATTATTAAACTTTGCAAACACCTACTCTAATAATGATATTAACAAAAGAATTTGTATAATTGGATATTAGCAAAAGAATTTATATAATTGTAGTTTTACACTTCTCTTTTATGTGATTTATAATAATCGAAAAGAACATTTAGAATTTAGGAATCTCTGTTTAAGATTATAGACGTGACAACACTGTTTTCATTAGGGTTAAGAAAAAGGATGCAGAGAATCCGCGGGGCATCGAGGCACTCTATACAAACATTAAAAATTTAACGGATTCATATCCTAATTTATACGAGCAGAATAATATCTTTTAAAGGATTAATATTTTAATTTATACAAACAGAATGATATCTTTAAATTTTAACATTTATTTTCCTGTGGAAACACTTTTCCACATGGCTCCCCTCCCAGAGTTGGTACTCGGGGGTTAGTTTGAAAAATCCTCTCAAACAAAAGTAGTTGGATGTAGGGTTTTATAAAGACAAAGATATTATTGAAGTAGTAGTTGGATATAATGTTACATAAAGACAAAAGAAATAGTTAACAAAATACATCTACTTCGTACTTAATCCACTCTACTTATCAGTTAAATTTTACATTAAAATCGATACTTATGCACTAATGAACACTTATAATTAACTGTCACTCATGTGTTCTTGAGCACTTGGAGTCTGATTTCTTTAGGTCCACTTTTTACACTGGTCAAGTTCACAGTGTGCATACACTTTTAAATCATACGCGATTTTCTTATCGAACTTTAAGAGAAGAAAAAATTAGAGAAATGAATTTCCATGAACTATTGGAAAAAGTACTTAAGTAAAATTGATACGAATTCTGCAAGGCTTAGAACGGATATTGTCGTTTTGAGAACTTTTTAGAACTTTGGAATTGACTCAACTCTGAAGCTTGGAAGGTATAAAATTTCAAAGGTTACGTGTGGACATTGCTCAAGTTTCTGGATGTACGCGTTGGTGGCTAATTGCCTCCGACATCAATCATTCCACGTCTCGAGCGTATTTCAATAATTTAGTACGTAGTGCATGAATACACTGGTATCGCCTAAACGGGTATATGGAGTACGTGTAGTGGTAGCACTTGAACTGAAAATGTGGTAAAAAAACAATTCGTAAATGGGATAAACCGACGTTATGATTACTGTTCTTCGTTTCGTGTATTTGGTCCTTTTGGAGTGAAATCAAAGTGGCAGATGGCTCCAGTTTCGATTTCCAAACCTGATTAGAAAGAACAGAATCGAATGAACGTTGTCATGTAGAGCGATGCAGAGATGCATCACTCCCTTTGGTAGGAAGAGAAAGAGTAGCAATTTTCTCTTCCCGAATTCGTCGAGGTCATAAGCCAAGCTTGCATTATGGCCGAGGGACATAGGCGAGTTTTCCGTGACCTCACGTAAATTTGCTGAAGAAGGGGGATCCCTCGAAAAACCCGCGCAATGCTCACTACTCTTCCAAGAATGAGCAGAAGTTGCGTGAGTAGGGAATTCATCTGGGACGATCTCGTCACAGACCACTTCCCCCGGAAAATTCCCCTCCTCGAGAACTTCCCTCGTGATGTCTGAAGCAGTCTCTTCATAGAGCGCTTCCGTTTTCATCGTGTAAGAAGTGAGTAACCATCCGAATCTTCGCGATATCACTGCGAACGTTATAATGAACATATCCCTCTAATGCGTCCAACCATTCGTCCACGTATGGGAGTACCAAGTTACCGTATTCTCCCCTTAAAAATTGGAACCTTAGGGAATTTACTCGTCCGATAATTACATCTATCCACGTTTCGAAGGGGGGGGGGGGAATGAAAAAAAAATATATATATATAATAATAATAATAATAATAATAATATGGACTTCCGAACGAGGAAGGCAAAGCTAAACAAAAAAAAAAAAAAAAACTTATCCCTAATACCGTATATACAACAGAATTTTAAGCGAAAAAAAACTTAAGCTTGAGATTAGCTATTCTTGGCTTAAATAAACAATAAAGTCATCCCAAACGAAGATGAAAAACTTGCCTGTCGATTTCGACACATTACTCGAAATGTACGAATTCATTCTAATTTAAACCAAAAAAAAAAAACCGCGCTCCAACGCAAAATTCGTGCGCGAAACGAGTCAACAAACAAACGTACGCACGAACTATATATACACACGCGACCAGTTAGGTACAATTAATTTAAGAGTCCATTAAAAATGAAAATCGAATCCAAAATTCCGTTTTCTGTTAAACCAATACGAGAGACCATTCAAATTAAAAAAAGAAATTAAATTTTCACTTTTAAAAACTTTTTTTTCCCAAATTCCATAAATTACCATATACAGTACTTTGCAGAAATCGTTTCGTTACAAACAATAAAATATATAATTCCCTATATACTTAAATACACAATTTCTGCATGCCATAAAAACAAACTTGCAATTTCTTTCCTTTTACAACAAACTCCCCAAAAAAGAAAAGTTGAATTAAATTGATTGTAAACAGACAAACAAAAAAATCGTTTTTAACTCGCCAACGAAGAATTACATTGTTTACAAACAATAAATATAGCTCACCTACATACACACACACACACACACACATATATATATGTTAACCCCTCCGTCTATGGCCCTGAGTCGGTTCGGAATCGACGGGGGTTCTAGTTAGGAGGCTGCAACGGATATTTCTTCTATAACATTCTATAATTCTTTTCGGTCGCCTTAAATGGTGGGTCGCCACTCTGTTAAACTCTTGGCTACAGACTCGCCAGACTGTTATGCCAATATCTTCTGTGGTGCTTGGGTTGTCTCTTTCTCTCGCTATAATACTCTGATACTTTCTCTTGGTACTAAACTTATCGATTTTTTTCTTTTATAACTTGACTTAACTGACTGAGTTCCTGAAGAGAACAAGGCTCGAAGGAAAAAGATAAAAACTTTCTCTTACATTTAGTTTACTTCTCAAAATGTACAGGTGCTGCTCTGAATTTACAAGGGTAGAGGTTCGACCTCTTTCGACCATGGCTCAGGCCGGAATCTAAAAATATTAAGAAGGCAAGGGGCCTCTGCCCCCTCCCCGCAGCAAGGCTGCTAACAAAGGAGTCCTAATGAAGTGCTAATCTGAAGTCTAATGAAGAAGTAGTGCCGTAATTTTACAAGTACATGTATAATATAAACTAAATGTTTTGGGGGAGGACAGTTGAAGGTTAAATTTCCCCCCTTTTTAAACACATGATCAGATGTTTTGAAAGATTTCAACTAAAAATAATACAAAAAATAAAAATAAAACTAATTTGTATTTTTCGCCGTCTACATTTATGAAGGCGATATCATTTCGTAATAGTACACATAAGTACAAATTAAGTACACGACTGAGTACGTATTAATTTTGGTTCATTACAATTACGATTACAATTATGGATTACTTCACATTCGCTTATGATTGTCCATTACAGTTCTATTAAAGTACATTACGTTATATTAAATGAAAGTATTAGTTAGTTACAATTAAACAGTTACTATAACTTTGTTTTGTTTTTTTACAGTGTTTCATATTAATAGACAATTTAGATGTTAGAAATATAATATAAAGTACATGGCACATACGAGATAATTTATTTACGAAATAATATGTTAATGTTATAAATTTGAAATCAGAGCGAACGGAGGTATTTATCTTCGAAGCGCTCGATTCTGTCAGTCAGCGGAATTCGAGAATAACTTACTAAGCATTTATGAATATCTTTAGGGGTGAACGTACTTAAAAATAAAAATGAAAAAAATATAATACGAGAACGTATTTGAACGTTTTCGAACGAAGGCAAAAGTTTTGCGTTTCATAGATTGACACGAGTAAAAATGAATATTTAATAAAATTTATATAGGATAATGATCAAGATAAGATATGGACGTATGGGGGGGGTATATGGTCGAATAATAGTTATATTTATACTACATAACACCACAACATTATTACTAAAGAATTTATCATACATTGAATACGGAAGATGTCCAAATACTAAGAACGTGATTCAGTGTACAAAGTATGGGAAACGTAAAGAGAATAAAGTTATTTTATGACGTCATAGTGCATAAGTCATTATTAGAAAAGATGAATTAGAAAAATACAGGAATGAATAAAGAAGTATAAATCGAAATTCTATCCAAAAACTCGCTTAGGCGATTTTGGTTTCTTATGTAAAAATGGACATTCGAACATAAAACTATACGAACATAAGTTCTGCATGAAGACAATGAATCCATATAAAGATGGTGTAGGAATTGTTCATTGTTCACTTTTTACACATATATATATATATATATGGGAATGAACTCAGAATGGTCCCCTGAGTTTTTTATGATGCACACAGACAGTGCATGGAACAAGGAATTCTTCTGGGATAATTAAATCCACTATAGTCCGAATAAGTAATGGTAAATGACAAATACCATAGTTTTTCTTTTTCATGATGCTAGCCTGACGTGGGCAACGGGTCACTCGCAAAGAGGTCCCATAAATATAGCTTCCCTCACCAGCTATCTGCAAAGCAGATAGGATCCAACTTTGGGACATGGATCTAAGGTTTAAAGCAGCCTAGCCCTGCTACATTTAGAACCTCAGTATAAGCAAACGACTCGCTGCCTTCACGTCAGATTGAATACAATCTGTATTCAATCTGACGTGAAGGCAGCGAATCTTTTGCTTATATTGAGGTTCTAAATGTAGCAGGGCTAGGCTGCTTTAAACCCTAGATCCATGTCCCAAAGCTGGATCCTATCTGCTTTGCAGATAGCTGGTGAGGGAAGCTATATTTATGGGACCTCTTTGCGAGTGACCCGTTGCCCACGTCGGGCTAGCATCATGAAAAAGAAAAGCTATGGTATTTGTCATTTACCATTACTTATTCAGACTATAGTGGATTTAATTATCCCAGAAGAGTTCCTTGTTCCATGCACTGTCGGTGTGTATCATATATATATATATGAGGGGTCCCGCGTCTTAAGGTACCTAAGCGCCAAAATTAAAATTCGCCAGAAATCGTCTCCAAAGTTCAGCAATATTCTCGCAATAATATCTCTGTTATTAATTGAGCTAGAACGTTCATTTTTGGCTAAATTAGAGTTCTAAGTATGCTAATGAAGATGTTGAGTTTTTGGAGTAGATTTTCATATTTTATATTTTTTTTTTTTATTTTTTGATTTTCTTATTATGCCGAACTTTGGGTGAACTTTTGGCTGGCAATAGAAGTGAAAAAAGTAGTTCGCTTCATAAGGTTTTCAACCATAACTTCTAGTGTCGTAAGGTCATTATAACCCAAACCACGCGATAGAGGAAGGGTGAAAATAGTGATATCCATCAAAAACACGTTTTCGCTTGTGGTGGTACCCAAAATACTGCAAGAGAAAAAAATTCGTTTTACAATCACAACGAATAGTGAACTGTTTACAAACAATAAACATACTGTAATTTATTTATACTGTATACGTAAAACACTGCATGCAAAAAACCACAAATCTTCTAACAACAAAAGAAGAAGAATAATGAAAAACAAATTTTCAACCCTATACGTTAATACTGAGATACTTTTTTTTCTTTTTTTCCCCCCCCCCCCGTACTCTATTTCCCTTTTCAACCACAAGAGAGAATAATAATAAAAAAGTAAAAAAAAAAAAATATTTTCAAACCAATGCGTTAAACTGGGATACTTTTTTTTTCACGTACTTAATTTATTTCCTTTTATTAAAACTAATGTTAATCTTACTTGCCAAAAACACTTTTACTCCAGTTACCGAGATTTCTCTTATTTCCTTTTATTCCGTCTTGAAAGAACGTCTGTTTTCGTTTCTGAGTCCTCTCCAATGCCGACGATTTCGTTGGGCAGAGTCAAATGCGTTCGACTCTCCGTGATCCGCCAATGTGAAACCGTTTCCGAATGAGATGCGTTTACAGAATCGAATACGTTTGACCCCTGTAATTTCTTATTTCTTTTTTTTTAAAGAACGTTTTGAAGTTTCAGTGACCCAACCAATTCCAATGTGGTCCGTTTTTCGTTGACGATCAAAATCTCAAAATTCCGATAATTTCGTAGTGCAGAATCGAATGCGTTCGATTCTCCGTAACTTCTCCAACGATCCGTTGTGGAGATTTATATCAATGCTGCGAGTTGCATGTGACGTTTCCCCGAGAAATTAAATTTGTGAAATTCCTCTCCGCGTGCCCAATAATAATTTTCGTCACGGTCCTCTCTTCTAAACAAGTGAGTGATTCACGGCTCAAATCCGATCTTGGTTTCGGATGTGTCGACTTCCTTGTAGCGGGGTTTCTGACTGAACAAAGGTTTTTCAAATCCTGGCAGCGGTCGACAATGTCGGCGGGGGGGGGGGGGGGGGGGGGTAGAGATGGTGCTTCGTTACACCATCCGTCCTCTCCCACTGTAAAGTATTCTCAGTATGTCGCTTCTTCGCACCAACAAGGAAGTTTATACCGTTTAATTAATCTGACTGACGTCCACGGTTCTTCTTTTCGTACGTACTTAATCTGATTGCGAGTTACGATAAAACAATTTATACTTTCGCTCAATGGTGTACCCTCCCTCAATCCGTTGAGGGAGTGGAATACTTCTCTCGTTGAAGGAGGATATAAAATGACGGAATGGGACGTTTTGGTGCCACCGTTTGGGTGCGGAGCTGGTTTGGCGCCGCCGTTAATTAGTTAATTTTTGTTAAAACTAACGAAAATATCACGACTTAACCTAACCAATCGTCAAGGGCGTACAGTTGACCTAACCGGGCAGTGACGATTGGCTAGGTTAGGTTAGGTTAAGTTGTGATATTTTTGTTAGTTGTAACGAAAATATCATGACTGAACCAAACCAATCGTCAATGGGGCAGATAACGGAAAAGTACTCATATTATACAGGGTGTACATAAAGTCAGGATCTATTTTTGTGAAATAATTATTTTTTTCTATTTTTCTTTTCAGAAGCCCTTAGAATGAATACAGAAGAGCGTGTGGCAATAGTAACTTGGCGAATCGAGGGAAAGAAATACAATGACATCAGAGAGAAGTTTAGAAGGAGATTTCATAAGCCAGGGCCAATAGACAAGACAATACGAAAATTGGTGAACAAATTTAAACGAACGGGATCTGTAAATGATGAAGCAAGATCAGGACGACCGTGTATGTCAGATCTTACCGTGAATGCAGTACGCGGAATTATCACTGAGGAGCCACGTACGTCTGTTCGTGCTGCATCACACAGACTCGGCCTCCCGACGTCATCTGTGCACAAAATTCTGAAAGTTAATTTGCAGAAGAAAAGCTATCATTTGCAGGTTTTACATGATTTACATGAGGAAGATTTCCCTCGACGAAGTGCTGTGTGTGCTGATCTCGTAGAACAAATCTGGAGTGATAATTTAATGGACAACATTCTCTTTAGTGATGAAGCCACTTTCCATACGTGTGGAAAAGTAAATCGCCATAACTGTCGAATTTGGGCAGATGAAAGACCGAATGATTTCGTCCAAAATTGGGAAAGAGACTCACCTAAAGTTAATGTCTGGATGGGTTTAACAAAATCTAAGGTTTATGGTCCTTTTTTCTTTGCTGAAGCTACAGTTACGGGGCTTATTTATCTGGACATGTTGCAGCAATTCCTTGAACCTCAGCTGATTGGGGATAGGATTGTTAGTACCGTCGTCTATCAACATGATGGTGCTCCTTGTCACTATGCCAAAATTGTTCAGGATTATCTAAATGGACGTTTTCCAAATCGCTGGATCGGACGCGGAAGCAACAGACCTTGGCCAGCGAGATCACCAGATTTAACCCCTTTAAATTTCTTTGTATGGGGCTTTATCAAATCGCACGTCTATCAGACGAAGATTACGAGTCTTGAAAACTTACGTACACGTATACGAACTGCTGCAGATAACATAACCCCGCAAATGCTCCAGAATGTGTTTAGAAATGCTGCGGAACGATTTGAGCTGTGCAGGGATACTGATGGGCGTCACGTCGAATCCTACTCTTAATTATTTAATAAATGTTACCACTTTATCATTTTATGATTGAATTCCATATAATTTCCAAGTACTTCACAAAAATAGATCCTGACTTTATGTACACCCTGTATATTAGGGTGGATCGATTTTACATTTTTTTCGATTTCCATATTCTAATAGAGACAAAAACTTGCGCATGCATGAGAAACTAGCCTCTGCAAAATCTTAGCTTAATAGGTAATCATCATCTGCCCCCGGCAGAGCGATGAAAATCATATTTTAGTAGTCAAAAACATATTTTTAAACCCTAGCCTAGAGTCATAAAATTTTGCGTGTGTGTTATTTCATGCCTAAGCAACGATATAAATGCTATGGGAAATATAAGCACACCGGACAAAAAATTAGTCACCCCTCTCAGAATGTACCTAATAACGTGTGACGGCGCCTCTGGCCTTGATAACCGCACGAATCCGGTGAGGCAGAGACTCTACGAGGTTGTGCATGTACTGAACATCGATTTGCTGCCACTCGTTCATCAGCCGGTCCCGAAGTTCCGCCAGAGTCCGTGGGTGTCTATTCCTGCGCTTCACTTTCTGTTTCCAGCCTGAACAACACCTTCGACGCATTCAGGATTAAAGGCTTCATTGCACCTGCGATGTACTCGTCGCCTCCCATCATTGGAGAACAAACAAAAACGGGACTAATCGGACCAAATTACACGTTTCCAATCTGCCGCAGTCCAGTTTTTGTGCCTCTGAGCCCATTTATAACGTGCCAATTTGTGACTTGCTGTTAACAGCGGCCTCTTCCGTGGTACCCTGCTCCAGATGTCCATCGCATGCAGTTCTCGTCGCAATGTCCGTTCGGAAATTGGTCGCTGGAGAACCTCATTGGTTTCTTGGAGCAATTGTTCTCTGGTTTGAAAACTATTTGCAGTTACTAGACGAGAAACATGGCGGCGGCCCCTATTGTCGAGAATTGTTTTCCGGCCACAGTTACGCCGTCGATTGTCAGTTGATTGCGAACTACACCACTCTTTGTAAACTCGCTGGACAGTACGCGTTGACACACCAACAAATTGGGCTACTTCAGACATTTTGTGTCCGTGGGCTCTGCCAAACACGATGGCTCCTTTTTGCCACTGAGTAACGTCTGCCTCACGACCCATTTTGCAGACTATATCCAACACACACTTTGTTCTTCACCACCTCACGAAACATCTGTTCCTGTGTGCTACGTCACCGCTACTTGTCACTTACCAATGCTACATCAGCGCCCTCTGTGTGACCTTGAACTTTCTACTATCGGTGCTATTAGGGGTGACTAATTTTTTGTCCGGTGTGCTTATAAATGCATTATTTAAGACAAAGAGCCGATCTGAAAATATGTATAATATACATATTTTCAGATCGGCTCTTTGTCTTAAATAATGCATTTATATATTTCCCATAGCATTTATATCGTTGCTTAGGCATGAAATAACACAGGCAAAATTTTATGACTCTAGGCTAGGGTTTAAAAATATGTTTTTGACTACTAAAATATGATTTTCATCGCTGCCGGGGGCAGAAGATGATTACCTATTAAGCTAAGATTTTGCAGAGGCTAGTTTCTCATGCATGCGCAAGTTTTTGTCTCTATTAGAATATGGAAATCGAAAAAAATGTAAAATCGATCCACCCTATTATATACACCTTATAATACACTGACTCTTTTGCTCGCACCGCCAAAAAAAGTAACGAAGGGTCGCGCTTGCTACATTTATCAAACACATACAAATATCCATTATGTGAAAACTTCTGTTTCCCTTTCTTTCTTGATATATTTTCAGACATTTATGCTATTAAGGGCAACAACACAACTTACCTGAAAGGACAGACAGCACTTCAGGTTAATAACCAAGTATTAATACTTAACACTAATTAACGGCGGCGCCAAAACGTCCAGCGCCAAAACGTCCTAGATGGATAAAATGACGAGTTTTCCTTTGTTCAGTCCTTTATTTCTACAAGGGGGAAAATCACTTTAAACTGTTAATGAATTTCTTTTACAATACAGAGTAATTAGGAAAAATCAAATCTTTTTCACTACACTTGTTTAGAGAGTTATGTATTAACGAACAAATGCTTACATCAAGGGCAAAACACTGATTCCCTGCCCACAGGGCCGAGGCACGACGACTGACTCTCAAAGTGTTTGCACTCTGCCCTGGAGAAACTCCCATGGTGCCACGTGTTACAAAAGATTATTAAACTTTGAAAACACCTACTCTAATAATGATATTAACAAAAGAATTTATATAATTGTAGTTTTACACTTAACTCTTTTATGTGATTTATAATAATCGAAACGAACATTTAGAATTTAGGAATCTCTGTTTAAGATTATAGACGTGACAACACTGTTTTCGTTAGGGTTAAGAAAAAGGATGCAGAGAATCCGCGGGGCATCGAGGCACTCTATACAAACATTAAAAATTTAACGGATTCATATTCTAATTTATACGAGCAGAATAATATCTTTTAAAGGATTAATATTTTAATTTATACAAACAATATCATCTTTAAATTTTAACATTTATTTTCCTGTGGAAACACTTTTTCTCATAAATAAATGATGATTCAATTTTTTATTTTTTAACCCAGATGACGATTCGACACAACATCGAATTGGAGCAAGTGAGAAGATATAATCAGCAGAAAGAAGAGGATCTCTTGAAGAGACAACAGGTAAATTTGATCCCATGCATTTTATCTTCAATTCATTCCGGACGTCTGTTAATCCTCTACTGTGCAATATCGCGTAATTCATTTATTTCTGTGCCGCGAGAGAGAAAGTGATCGAATCTTTTTTGTTTCTGTTTAGGAGGAACGACGACAACTGCCGAAACGAATTCGTCAGGAGATGAAGACGAGGGAAAAGATGTTTAGGGAGCAGATACGCATCAGTATGACCAGTCTTCCCTCGCACGACCAAGAGAAAGATCAGCTGAAGAAGGTAAGACTAAAGGGGAAAAAAAGAACGAGGTTAAAAAAGATTTTATTTCTGTGGTCATTTGTTTATGGAACCTTCGATATATCTAAACATCTGAAGGACCTATAAATATTCTTTATTTTTTAGTTCCAAGAGCAAGAGAAGATCAAATACGACAAGGAACGAAAGAGAGCAGAGATGAAACACAAGAAACAGATGGAAGAACTGAATGCTGCTACAGAATCGTCCATCAAGGAACTGGTTCATCTGCAGAATGAAAAAGGTTTGGTTTTCTAGTTTTAATATCTGGGCCAATCTTTAAGGAGCGGGCTGTTGAAGGGATGTATGGAAAAACTATATATGCTTACAACATGGTATTGTATGTGGTACCTTTACTTCTTAATTAAATATAAATTATTAATTAATTGAATTAAATATCTACAAAATTGCCTCGGGATTGGCGACATAGCCTATTGGGAATGAAAATAATTGCCATACATACATAGAACCCAATATGGAGGCATTGGACCCACCCAACAACAAGAAAAATTTATTATTTCGTCTTCAAAATTTTCCGCTGCTGACTCTTGAAAATTACTTCGAGAGAAGAGTCGACGAACTTTACAAATTCAGCAAATAATAAAATACGAAGATAACGATTATATGAGCGGCTCGCTCGGAGCTTGCTTATGTTACAGCGATACCTTTAAGCAAGGAAGATGTACTTTATCTTCCTAGAAGTTCTAAGTGAATAACGTGTGATATAAACCTAATAACGCAAAAGGATTGGCCTATTCCTTCAGGTATTTAAGTGTAGTGACTAATATATTAATTACATCAAAGCAACTCGTCGTGTAACTCCATCGCACCGCGGCCCTACATCGAAACAAAAGCGAGACCCAACGAAATAATAAGGTAAGGCAATTCCTTTCTTTACCATTAGGCAGCGCAAATACCGAAGGCAAATAAACATTAAGATGTCCTTTGAGGACCTACACATACATAACAACTCTCTAACGAAAAACCGTAGGGCTTTTGTCGTTAACTCTCCACTGTAATCTGCTGGAAATTTCCAACGGATGAGGGTATCAGGCATTCAACCCATAGCCCTGTATAGTTTTTTCACAGGATGCGAGAGATCTTTGTCCTTTCCATTTTCTCTGGTTTAATTCTAACACTAAAGAGATTGGTACCTAACACCTGCGCCATAGTTACAGTTAGTGATGCGACTGTTTTTTTATGTTCAAAAGTAATTTTTTTTAAATAAACCTGAAAGTAATAAAGTAATGCAAAAACAATTTTTACATATCTAAGGATCATATTAACTCCTGCTGTTAAAAATAGTGTGTAAGAAATAATGGTGCCAAAATAATTGGTCATTTTTGCATGAATCGCCTATAATTCAATAACTGTATATGGTGGTTTACATTTCTAAACTGTCCCAGTTTAGCACACTTCCACACAATGACCGTCATTCGTCGCTATAATGCTTATTCGACGCTCGACTCCATTAGAACATTAACAAAATGTTTTTGTAAATGGATCCAATAACTCATCTGACTCTTCAACGGACTTCTACCAGGCTACTGGGTTTGTTGCGATACACATTTATTCAGTATTTCTACTCTGGTACGTCACTATGGTCAGTTTTCAGATTTTTAAATTCGATCGTGTACGTTTTGAAAGTTGTCTACAGTTACGATTTGTTAACAGAGAAACCAACCTATTTTTCAGGGAAACTCTTGACCGAGCATGAGACCTACAAACTCAAGAGTTTGGATGAAGAGTATCAGAAGGAGTTAAAGGAATGGAAATCAAACTTGGCACCGAGGAAGCAGGTAGCGAAATTTGGCGTTCACCCTTAGTATTCGTGTCATGATGATGATTTCTTACTGAGGAATATGAGTATATGTTATTTAATTGATTTTTATACTTTTATTGCGAGTCGATCGAGAAAGTATAGAAGAATTGTGTTACGTTTTATGTCGTCATCGTTGTAAACTTTAAGTAAAAGGTAAGGTAACATCCAAATACCCTATATCCCCAAGAAGTGGGGGTTAGGGGGCCTGAGTCGGGGCTACCTTATCCAGAGTCAATTAAAGTGGGGTGGCTGGCCCGCGGCCTTTCTGCGACTGGCGTTTGAACCCACTACTCGAGAAGACTCAGCAATGCCGAGTGGTGCCCTAACTGATCGAGTCACGGGATACTCCTTTCCTAAGTAGTAGTAGTAGTAGTATTTTTTTTTTTTTTTTTTTTTTTTTTTTTTTTTTTTTTTGAGGACTCGAATTTTTATAAGCATTGGTGATCATTTTATATTTCAATATTTATTTTAGTTTTCAAACTTAATTTTGATTTTTTACGTTTAATTGAAATGTCAGATTTTTTGGTGTGCACGTGAGCGTAGACATTTGAACGTGTGAGGTTGACTGAGAAAGATTTCACAGATGTACGGGGGTAATTTTTTGAGAGGTCACTTTTCATACCTCGGGTCCTCGGCGCATTAAAACATCTACTGTATATTGAACAGTGCATCATCATTCTTACTGTCAGGGAAAGTATACAACTATACATATATACACTTCAAACGACTAAATTGTGCGAAGGCCATCTAGTAGTTTTTACTCGTACCTGATCAGACCAGCGCCTCCTGCTACATTTACATCTGAAGGGATATCACTACTTTTGTCTCAATACACAAACACTATGTACCTAAAGAGTAGCCATCCTTTATACTTAATTGGCTATTCGAAGTTTTTTGACTCCTGAGAATTCTCATCACGCTTCCCGTATCCACCAATGGGAATATCATCTGAGAACTCGCAGTACTCCGAAACCAGATTCGATTAGTCTTGAAAACGGGCCACTCCTTATACTAAATAAAAATAATCCATCCCCAATTTACCCACCCTTTAATGAAATTTTTTTTTCTTAAAATCTATTTCCAACGTATTCCTAAACACATTTACTACCGAAGTGCTCGCCACGAAACCTGCGGGAAGGCTAATCCACTTCTCGACTATTTTATAGGTGAAAAAGCCCCTCGCAATGTTTGTTTCAAAACTTTCGCCACTTGCTTTAATAACGTTGTTTTTTGTGATATTCCTATTGTGTAGGATAAATTCTCATAATTTACGTTATCAAATCGATTTAAAGTTTTGAACACCTTAATTAAATTCACCTCTCAAATGCCGAGTTTCAAGCGTATACAAATTCAGCTCTTTGAGTCTGTCTTCGTATGGTTTACCACGTAATGTTGGAATAAGCTTTTTGTTCACCGCGCTGAACGCTTTCCACCATTTCTTTATCCTACTCGTATAGGGGCGACCAAAACTGTACAGCATATTCTAAATGAGGCCTAACAAGTGACTTGTATAATAGCAAAACAATATCTTTAGATTTATAATAATAATAATAATAATAATTACGAGAAATAAAACCTAATATTCTATTAGCTTTACTGCTTGCGACTGAACACTGTTTTGAGAACTTTAAGTACCGTAAGATGGGGTAACTGGGCCCTACTAAGCTTAAGGTAAATTTTGTCATATAACAGTATGAATTTTTTCCATAAATTGTAGGTATCTACCTATTTATAGGTACCTAAAACGTATGGAAAAATAATAACGAAATTTACCTTAAACTTAGTAGGGCCCAGTTACCCCTGCAGGTGCCCAGTTACCCCATCTTACGGTAGTTTGTAGCAATAACACCACAATCCTTTCCTTCAGAGGTTTCGTTTAACACGCTATTTCCCATAGTGTAGTTAAATTTACCATTTTGGTAACCTATATGCATGACTTTACGTTTATCTACGTTAAATTTCATCTGTCACTTATTAGGCCATTCTACTAAATTATAAAGATCGCGCTGCAAATACTCTTTCTAGTAAACTAATTACTTTACCCACAATTTTAGTGTCGTCGGCAGACTTAGAAATTTTACTCGAAATTCAAAATCTTTATTTAGAAAAGAATACAAGTGACAGAGTTTTACAGTTTTTAGATATTTGATATGACTGATATATTCACAATACTCTTATCCGAATATGCCCTTCGAAGCGTGAAGGCTTTTGAGGTAAAATTAATGTCATTTAGTTTATTACATAAAGTGACAGTGGCAATTGATAGTAGAAGTGATGATATAATAATAAATACAATATAAAGTTTACAAAACGTTACAATTGTAAATTAAATGATTTATTGTGTATATATAGTAGAAAACAAATGAAGCTTAATTGTAAAGTATAAAAAGAATAAATTACAAAATTGAATGTTAATGAAATAAGCCTATTTTAAATAGTTCGATTATAAAATAGGAACTTCATTACTATGGTAAAAATGACAAGTGAACTTGTACATCAGTAGGAGGTAATGATGCGCTTTTTTTTAGTGATTTGCGAAATACATTTAGTGATGAAGCCTGCCTGATATGCGTGGGAATTGCATTCCATACATCTGCTCCTTTGAAAGAAAGTGCATTTTCTGCAGTTTCTATTGTATAGTTAGGTTTGTGTAAAAAATCCATGGCCAGTCTGTTGTTATAAAGGTGGTGTATTTGATGGGGAGTGATTGTTCATTGAATGATGATATGTTGATTTGTATTGATAACTTTGAACATATTACAGCAACATTGAATATGTATAAGTCATTTAGTTTTAAAATATTTAGCTCTAAGCATTGGAGAAGTGTCACTTTGTTGTCATTATTCGAATGTGTCCGCAGACATTTTTTGTGAACGACTTTCAAAGGATGTTTTATATATTTCTTTGAGGTACCCCATGTTGTAACGCAATATAATAAATGTGAATGGATGAAGGAAATAATGCAGGATGAGGAGTGTGTTTTTTGAGGAAGGGTCTCTCTCTGTTTAAATAATATGAAAAGAAATCTTGATATTTTGAATTTATTATGTTGTACAGTGTACACGACTTGAAATTTAGTTTTTAGTCTAAATTAATGTCAGGTACCGTTAACTGGGGATACTTGAGATAGGGGTTAACTTGGGACATTGTTTTTGAGGCTTCAATAGCATTTTTAAATTAAAAAGGGCTGAATTTGGAGGCATTTTTTATCGTTTTACGTACGAGTATATACAGTATAAAGTATCTAACTATAAATACCAAGAAGGTCAATATGTCCCAAGTTACACCACCGTCCCAAGTACCCCCAGTTGACGGTACTTTAACCTCATTCACCCTCGCAAGAGGAGTACTATTTCCAACTTTTATTTGACAGTTTGCATTAATATTTGTGGTAATAATAATAATATAAGATGACTTTGTCAGGTTTAATAAAAGTTTATTAACACGCATCCATTTATACACATTTTCTAATTGCCTCTTCGTTTTATTAGTCAAAAAGTCTGAGTTATGATAGCAAAAAGTAAGTGTGGTATCATTTGTGTATTGTACGCAATTTAATGTGGTAGAAAGATGAAAATCGTTGACGTGAATCAGAGATAGTAATGGCCCAAGAATAGGTTCTTGTCGGATAAATTATTATCTTTTAAGCGGATCTACTGATGACGAATTGACAGATATGATTTAAACCGGTCGAGGATTAAATTGACGTCCGGGTCGTTAACGTATATACCTTATAAAAAGTACTTGTCTCAAAACGGTCCATTGCGGAACACCCTAGTTACATTAGCCCACTCTTACTCTATCCTCTTTATTATTATTATTATTATTATTATTATTATTATTATTATTATTATTATTATTATATTATTATTATTACCCTTTGTTTTTTTACCAATTAACTAATTATCAATCCAGCTAAGAATTTGAACCCTTATTCCGTGAGCTTTAAGTTTTCCAACAATTGTTTATGCGGAACTTTGTCAAACACCTTTTGAAAATCTAAATATATTGTATCTACCACTTTGTTACAAACGTAAATACAGATGACACCATTCAAAATTTCTAATAAATATTAAACAATTTATTTCTACGCAATCCATGCTGATTCTGTTCCTCTGGTAGTGTTCGATGTTCCTTACTGACTTTTTACTGCTGATTTTGAAAATAATAGTGAAATTTTTCCATCGCCCACAGTATATATATATATATATATATATCGTATTTCCCGGCGTATAACGCGCACCCTAATTTTGAAGAGAAAATTTAGGAAAAAATATACTTCCTACCTCACTTCACATGTACAATTTTAACGAGTTAATTTTAACATATACATGATTTTTGGAGTATTTTTGGGGAAAAAAGTACGCGTTATACGCCGGGAAATACGGTGTGTGTGTATATATACTTTATTTATTTTAACTGCAAATAACACAGTATAATAATGTAAAGAACGACGCTTGTGTAGAAGAACGTCCGCACAAGATGGGGAGAAAGAACGAACAAATGAAAAATGAGGCACCTCCCAGGAATCGAACCCAGGATCATTTATGTACGGCATGAGAAGGTGCCCCCTCAGGGTATTCGATTCCGCTCGTATGTAGGAGAATTACGACTTCTCACTAATCGGGGACCTTGGTGTAGTGGTTAGCATGTCCGACCGGCAATTGGATGATCCTGGGTTCGATTCCTGGGAGGTGCCTCATTTTTCATTTGTCCATTCTTTCTCCTCATTTTGTGCGGACGCTCTTCTACGCAAGCGTCGTTCTTTACATTAATATATACAGTGTATAGATATATACAGGGTGTCCCATAAGTCTGGAACCATAGGGTAAAATAAGTAATTCATGTTTTTCCGTTTACGCAAGTGCCTATGATGTCTGAGTAAAGAAGAACGCATTCAGGTAATTCTGCTCGTAGGAAATCGGAGTCAGAGGGAGGTCGCTGAGGAATTTAACGGATTGCATCCGGACCGGGCGCCGATAACACACAGCTGTGTCGGCAAACTTGTAGCAAAGTTCAGGGAAACGAGATCCATAGGAGATAAATCACGCAGTGGACCTCCGAGGACATCCACCGACGATGACACAGCCGCTACCATCCTCGCTCATTTCACAAACAGTCCCCAAAAGTCTCTTCGGCGTTTTTATTGCCGTTTTTATCATTTTGCCCTATGGTTCCAGACTTACGGGACACCCTGTGTGTGTATATATATATATATATATATATATATATATATATATATATATATATAAACGTAAAGAACGACGCTTGTATAGGAGAATATTCCGTGAAAGATGAGGAGAGAGAACGAAACAAATGAAAAAATGAGGTAACCACCCGGGGATCGAACCCGGGATCTTCCGATTGCTGGTCAGATATGATAACCATTACACCATGGGCCTCACTCGAACAAATGCCGTAATTCTCCTACATACGCGCAGAAACCAATGCCCCAAGGGGGCACCTCCCGCATGCCGTACAATCGGACCGGCAATCGGAAGATCCCGGGTTCGATTCCCGGGTGGTTACCTCATTTTTTAATTTGTTTCGCTCTCTCTCCTCATCTTGCGCGGAATATTCTCCTATACAAGCGTCGTTCTTTACGTTAATTACTGTATACTGCGTATTTGCAGTTAAAATATATATATATATATATATATATAATTTTTTTTTTCCGCACGATTACTCCCGTTTCAGTGTTTCTAGTTGTACTCCCCTCCTATTTACTGGCAAACCACTGGTCTCCCCATCCAACTACTATTTTAGCCATTTTCAGTGCCCCAGTACCTCCCAAAAAGTGTAGTTCTAATGCTGCCAATTATAGCTACATATTCCTGTTTTTGAAACAAAATTCAAATTCAATTTTTTAAAAAACTCTGGCTGATGGAAATATTTCTCACCCATATTCGTATTCTTCGTGCAAAAATCTACCAGAATCGCCCTATTTTACTCGAGGAACAGGAAAAAAGTTCTAATTTGTTGTCCAGTGTTAATGGGCCTATAATTTTCCGCTTGTTGCTTATCCTCTTTATTGAAGCTAATTTAAAATGTAGAGGAACAACCCCCCGCGATAAAGATTTATGAAAAATTTCAACTAAAGGGATCTAGTATTACATTCTTTAACTCTTTTACGTGCTTTCGATGAAAAAGGTCTGAACCTGGCTATTTATTCATTTTTAACTTTATATAGTGAGCAATCTCTTCAGCGTAAACGGTTATGTCAGTAAGCAATGTAGTCCCATTTACGTCATATTACTGGGCTCCGAAGTAAAATGTATCCTCGGCTGTAAAAACTGACTTAAAAAAGTTACTTAAAATTATAACTGTCCGCCCGTAGTTATTTATTAAGTTATCCCCCGAGTGAGAGAATGAAACATTAAGAGACTCGCGTTCACTTTTTCCTCCCAATTCTCTCTCCGTTTCCTCTCTCATCCTTTGCGCTTCTTCCATTCTCTCGTTCGCTTTTAGTACCCGTTGTGGTTCGAGGGTAAAACGGGACTTGGCGAATTGAAACGTCTGATATTGCATTACTTTCCCCTTAGAAACTGGAGGAAGATTTCGAGAGACAGTTGAGGGAACAGGAGAAGTTTTACGGCGACTACCTCGATAGAGGATTGGGATTATCTACTCCGAGCCAATCTACAGCCAGCTTAGCTTCATCCCACCACTAATTTTTACATAAATTGTATAAAATACAAATTCCTACAACCAGATTATTTTAGCAAATAAGGAATCTCTCCGAATCTCTTCTAATGGTCGGTTCAAGTTATTGTAATGTCACTACTATCAGGGGCGTAACGAGTGTGCTAGAAAGGTGTAAATTATTTTTAAACTTCAGTTCCATTAAGGAAATTTAGTTTCCTTCTCAATTCTAAGCCCATATTTATTTTTAGCATTTATTTAATTAAGTTCTAGTAAATAAAAATGATGCCCCCCTTGAGGTAAGGAGCTTTTAGCCTGTTCAGATCATTTCAATTTTAGCGACTCTTTTTCTACACATCTTCCTTTCTGTCGTCATTTTTCGCTTTTGAAGTAGTTTAATCCGAGATTTTGATTATAACTTGTAAAGTAAAACATTATTGATATGCAAAAATTGTCTGATTCACTCGTGTTTTCATTCTCGTGTAAATATTTTATATAGTGCAAAAATTCCTTCAGTAGCTAATTAGCACTTGAATTTATTAGTTCCAGAAGGGAAAGTTAATTGGTGCTTATTAAAATTGTTAAAATATTCATTAATTATACGTTCATTGGAGGAAAAAAAGTCTCTGCTACGTTCGTCCATTTTCTTTCGGCAAAGAAAACGTAGATCTGCTTAAGGCAAACGTGACTAAATTCAATAGTTTTTTCCGGAGTAATTTTTAGGGTTGAATTCAATAGTACGTATAGTAGTAGCGTTTTTAATTAAGGATGAAATTAACTGCTGACGTTATGGACAAAATGATTTAAGGAAGCTTTGATGCTAAAACCCGATATAATTAAGGGAAATAAGAATATTTTTTCTATGTTAAATTTTTTATAAATCGTCTGTCGTTCTTAGGATTTTATTGTAGTTTGGTGTATGGATCTAGGATTGGTTAGCATGTTCTTTTGTACTTACCCGAGTATGTACATTTATTTCTCATGTGTTAAATGACTTTCTGCACACGTGTTAACATTAATTCATCGAATGTTTTTAATTTTAATGTGTGTGTGTGTGTGCGTGCGCTCCCATAAAAGATGGAAGTGTGTGTGTGTGTGCTCCCATAAAAGATGGGTGTGTGTGTGTGTGTGTATATATTTTATATATAGAATTTGAATTTAGTGTATGTATTATACAGTACAGAGTATGTATATACAGTATGTATTGTAGGTCTTAGAGATTGTGCCTCCTTAAAAAATGGTGTTATTCTAGGCTCAAATTATATTAACGAATATATATATATATATATATATATATATATATATATATATATACATATATATACACCAAAATTAGAGTAAATGAAGTTATTTACTTAGTGTGATTACACTAACATTATATATACAGGGTGGTGCAAAAGTCTGGACCCATAGGCGGTTTATATGGAAAAAAAGTGTGGCCTGCAGGAAGTTTATTATGAAATGAAATTTAATTAACCATACACCAGTGACTAAATTATGTTAAATTTAACGTTCTAGTTCAGAATTTACAATAAGTGTTCGAATTGATGTCCATCTTCTTCCAAACACTTTTCTACTCGGTTGACACAAGACCTTTGCACATTTGTAAGCATAGTAATATTCGTTCTTATGGCTTCAATTTCTGTTGTGATGTTATCCTTTAGCGCTTGTATTGTTCTTGGTTTGTTAACGTAAACCACTGATTATAAAAATCGAAAGATATTTTTTATATAGTAAATTGCCTATGGGTCCAGACTTTTGCACCACCCTGTATATATATATATATATATATATATATATATATATATATATATATATATATATATGACTTGTAATATTTAGTTTTAAGAACTGGTGTATGTTAAGAAAGCACTGTACTTTTAAGTCTTTGTGGTAATCACAACTAGGCTTAGATAAGTAAATTTCTATCTTTCCTCTGTTAGACCAAAATGAATGGTGCAATTTTTAATAATAATAATACGCCCCGTGACTAGAAGGTTCTTAGTTCTGATTAGTTGTATATCTTATATTAAGATAACTTAATTCCAAAGTGTAAGTCGGGTATGTATGTAATAATTATTATTATTGTTATTATTAATAATAATTTTTTGCATTTGTAAATAGTGAGGAATGTAGATTGCAGTTTTCAGAAGATTCTCATCCATTTCATTTAATGAACAATTAAGGTAAACTACTGTAGACGATTTCTGGGAGAGTTTTGGTGTATATTTCAGTGTTATTTTTCCAGATATCTCTTAATGTATTTGATGATGATAAGGATGATGATGATGATGGTTCATTAATAATAATAATCATAATAATGATAAAGATTAATAAGCTATAAATCAAATATTCAGAAGGAAAAGGGAACTTTGGAACTAGTACGTTCTACTATGTTTATGTATCATTTAACCCTTTTGCCTACTGCACTGATTAGCGAAGTTACGCGGAGTTATTGTGCTTATATATATAAAATCAGTGATTAACTAAAACATTGAATGAAAATACGTGTTTGTAAGCCTTTTTCATAAGAATAATTTCAAACATGTTTTCATTGTGCATTTCAAATGCTGATTTTTAGTTTCATTATATCAGAATGAATCATTGTAACTTCATTGAAGTTTGTTTTAATGAATTCGTTAAATGAATGTACTCTTTCAAGAGTCCTTTTTACTGTACATAAATATGAATAATTATTAAATTGGCTTAGGAAATTAAACTTGTTTTCCTTTATCACTTCTTGCCGCGATTAAGGATGTGGTCATTAAAATGGCGACGCGGAATAAGTTAGCAAGAAATAACTCTTGGAAAAGTGGCAGTCGCGACTAAAATCCTTGAAGCATTTAGTTCGAGGGTAGATCCTTTTCTTTTTTTATTTGGTTACTAGTGTTTTGTGAACATAGGTACTAATCAGAGTTTGTGTTGGTCTGTTCGAGCGCATTTTGTCTCGAACCGCGTACTTTGAATGGTGAAAACTGGACTTCCCTTTTGAAATTTTGGGGCTACTTCATAGCCAATGTTGTAACACCGCTTCCCGTTGATCAACGAAGTTAAGCGACATTGGGTTGGATAGTAGTTGGATGGAAGACCGTCCTCTGCCTCCAGACTATGTAGCGACCCGTGGTTCAGATCTCGCGTAAAGCTGTAGTTCCCCTCCGTCATATGACGTTAAATGTTGCGGAGGAGGTTAAACAACCCCATCATTACATTTTTTTTTATTTCGATGACTCGGAATACGCTTCACTGCCTTCACTTACTTTTTCAGCTTTATTTTTGCACTGGTGTAAATTCACTAAGTATTTCACTCGATTCAGGTGGAGGAATTCTTGTTATTGTCGAATACCAGTTCTATCGCAGCAAAAAGGTTGTGTCCATTGATTCGCTTCCCTTTGCAGTAATAAACCTGCCGTTTACCCATTTCACTGGAAAAAAAAATGTGTATCGTTACACGAATTAACTCGTTAAATGTTCAACATTTCCATTAGTTACTTTGGATAATTTAGACATAACGCATCGCGAATGCAACAGATGGAGCCTCGCTCTCTCTTTACTATCACTATTATAACGGACACTGCTCTTCTGAACTTTCTAACTGCATGCCGCCGCCTTTAAGGAGAGCACGCAGTACCTGACTTTCAACACATTCTCATTACTTTTGTCCAACTCTAATGCGAGTTAATCGGTATTTTCAATCTTTCATTTACTCAACCGGTGAACTCTGGAACAATCTTCCTCAATCCATCTTTCCCCCCTGCGTATGACCTCCATCCAATCTTTCAAACGCAGTGTTTCCAGATATCTCAAAAACCCTTGACCTTGATTTTGGCTCTCTCCTTCCCCTATGAGGGGGTTGTATTTGATGGCGTTCGACCTTGCCCCTCCTTTTTGCATAAAAAAAACGTATGCAAGGAATATACAGTGGTCTTCCAACTTGACTAAATAACGAGTCGCCAGGACAAATTCATGTCTGGTGGTGTATTCATTATTAAATCTTGTGATTAGTGATGCAACTCGATCACCCATTGCTGCGAACCTCGCTCTTTTCTCTGTAAATGGGATTACTCTATTTTTAGAGAATCTTGTAAAAGAATGGATGTATGGGGTGGGGGGGGATAAAAAGGCCAACACTGACTATAAACCTTTGGCGAAAGACGCAGCACTGACTATAAACCTTTGGCGAAAGACGCAGCACTGACTATAAACCTTTGGCGAAAGACGCAGCACTGACTATAAACCTTTGGCGAAAGACGCAGCACTGACTATAAACCTTTGGCGAAAGACGCAGCACTGACTATAAACCTTTGGCGAAAGACGCAGCACTGACTAAAACATTTGGTTTATTGGAAAACCCGCACAATTCTACGTGCTCTGTTGTGATTCTCTCCCTAAACTTAATTGAAAAATCAGAGGAGTCGTAATCTTTACACAGGAAGGAGGGGCCAAGGGCGAACACCGGCCATAGAAGAAGAGAGCCGAAATCAAGGTTCAAAGTTACCGCGATGCCTGGACACTGCGTTTGAAAGATTGGAGGTCATAGACATGGGGAAAGATGAATTGAGGGAGGTTGTTTCAGAGTTGACAGTTGAGTAGATGAAAGATTGACAATATCGATTAAGTTTTTTGTTAGACAGTTGAAAAGGATGAGAATGTGTTGAAAGCCTTGTACTGCAAGCGCGCTCTAATGCTTTCACTACTGAGAACGTATATGGGCATGTTATATACGTGTACAGTATCCTATATACTATTGAGCTAAAATTGTGTGTGCGCGCGCGTGCGTGCTTTCTTCGGAACCGTGCACAGCCTAAACGGCACATCGTAAAATTCTCCAACCACCACCAACTGATACCCCATGAGCTGACGATGTGCTCTGTCAAGTTTCCCAGTCCTAGGTCACCGGTTACTGGGTCCGAAGGCCCCAGCACCGCGATAAAACTACAGAAAAGAACGCAGCCGTGAAAATCTTAAGCTTCACATTTATATTGTGATATATATATACTGCTACCCGCCCCGGGTAGTGGGGAAGGGGGTGGGGTAATGGCGTTTTTTACTTTTGTGTGTGGGGGTAATGGCATATATAGCAGTATATGTCACAGTACTACTCGCCTGGAGGGCCAAGTTGTACAACGGTCGCGAGCTACCGCTTGTGTATACTGTACGTTCTCAGTAGTGAAAGGGTTAGAGGAGGTGGTTTATAATAGCGATGGCGAAGAGAGAGCGATTGAAGACAGTCGGGGAATTGATGAGACGAAAAGACTGATTCAACCCGGTCAAGTAGAGCTGTGTGGGTTGAGCCATCCCACACATGAGAAGCGTACTCCAAGACCACTGTTCAGAGGCAGCAACTGAGTGGGGGTGAAAAAACTACGGAGCCGGCACAGCACACCTAACCTCTTACAGGCTGTTTCAGAAAGAGAGTATATATGATCTTTCCAAGAAAGATGAGAAACAGAAGCGCCAAAAATATTAAGAGAAGAGGAAGGATTGAGTTGTGGATTGTTGAAAAATGTGACGATGGTAGTTGTCTAACCATCTCCGCAACATTTGAAGACGTATGACGGAGGGGACCTACAATTTTACGTGGTATTCGAGCCAAGAGTCGCTACATAGTTTTGAGGGAGACACTTAACTTCCTTTATCAACGGAAACCGGTATTACGGCATTGGGCTACGACGTAGCCCTGTATTGTTGAATGTAAGGAGATATTCGTGCGGAAAATTGAATGCCACGAGATTTTCTCTGCCCCAGTCAGAGAAAGTAGAAAGATTAGAGGTCAGGTGCGCCATAGCCGTCTCTCGTGAAGCATGGAGTGTGTTGAGAGGGACGCTTTGTGAAGTGGGTGGAGAAGTGAAGAATGGAATCATCGGCATAGAAGTGGAAACGACAGGAAGTGCAGCTTAAAAGATCATTGATAAATCAAAGGAAGAGAGTGGGTGACAGGACTGAACCGTGAGGTATACCACTATTAATCACTTTTGGAGAAGAACAGTGGCCATCTACAATCACAGCTAAAGATCGACCAGAAAGAAAATCAGAGGAAGGTACAGATAAAAGGATAGAAACCGAAGGAGGACAGTTTGGAAATTAAGGATTTGTGCCAGACTCTATCAAAAGCTTTTGATATATCTGGCGCAATAGCAAAGATTTTGCCGAAATCTCGAAAGGAGGACGACCAAAAATCAGAGAGTAGCGCCAGTAGAGCATCCCTTGCGAAATTCACACTGACGATCTGAAAAAAAGATTGTCAGTAGAGAGGTGTTTAAGAATCTTCCTATTAAGGATAGCTTAAAAACTTTAGAAAGGCAAGAAATCAAAGCAATTGGGCAACAGTTGGAGGGTTGAGAGCGGCCACCCATCTGAGACAGGCTGAACGAGAGCGAACTTCCAGCAGGAAGAAAAGGTACCAGATGAAAGATGAAGACGAAAGGGTTTGCGAAGGCAGGATGTCAGTACAAAAGTACAGTTCTTGTGAACAGCAGGAGGGACCCCATCAGGACCGTACGCCTTCCTAGAATTGAACCCAGCTAGGACAGAAAGAAAATCTTTAGAAGATATTCTAATTTCAGAAATAATTAAGTCAGAGGGAGGAGGAGATGGAAAAACACCACCAGAATCTTCCAGAGTTGAGTTGGAAGCGAAAGTTTGGTCGAAGAGTTCAGCTTTATCAGAAGAGATGGCAACTGAGCCATCATAATGGGAAAGAGGAGGGGAAAGAAGTAAAGTTGTTAGAAAGGTTTCTGGCTAGGTGCCAGAAAAAGCGAGAAGAATTAGAATTAGATAGGCTAAGTTAACGTAGTCCTCTGTTCAGCCAAACTAAATTTACTCATCTGACAAACCTTTAGGACTCATTCAGCATTACCTGGTCCGATGTGTTAGACCTAACCGAAATATCACCTCTCTTTCTCAGCAGATTAGAATTTGCATGAACGAACAAGCCACGATGCAACGCATCGACGGTTTATCTCGACTCCCAAATACTTAACTGAAAAGAGATTCTCCCAACCAAACATCCGACTGATTCCACTTTCAACAACACAGAAAAGACAGAAAACAAGGTGTCATTAGCTTCTGAGAGGTTACCATAAAGCACAATTATTTACTTATGGGATGAACCATATGTATAGTAAATCTACTATTTGCAAGTAATGCTGCATCAGTCAGATCGTACTGTTTGGGGATGATAATGATTCCTCCACTCTAGATTTTCTAACACTAATAGCTTCCTGTCAGGTCGTATGGAAAGAACTAGATAGACAAATGATCCTATAGCGGTCCAATAAGAATATAAGGACAGAAGTGTTAAGGTGCTTAAGCATGAGGTAAGATATCAGTCAATCAATCATTCAGTCAATGTTTATTGGTTACTTTAGGCGAGTTTGAACGAGGGTTCAGGATCGACCTGCGGTCGATATCTCTGCAGCATCCCGCCTCATTTGCGGGATTTGGTGAAGGAGGGAATTGCTGTCTGATCTCCTCCTGCCCTCGTAGCCAGCCATGCATGGCTGGTCAGGGACTTTGCACAGGAACCTGTCCAGCTGGTTCTTAAAGTTATTCAGGTCGGTGTGCTGGAGATTCCTCACTTCTTTTGGTAGGACATTGAAAAGCTTTGGGCCTCGTATTCTGAGGGTATTTTTCATCCTCGTTTTCATGGCCCCTTGTCTTACCGCAGCTGGGACCGTACAAAATCTGCCTCTTCTCTCATTCCATTTTGTTTCTATTTCATTTTTAAGGTTAGGAACAGAGTCCTCAAGTATTTTCCATATGCATATTATTGTGTACCGCTCGCGCCTTCTTTCGAGAGAGTAGAGTTCCAGGGATTGCAGTCGAGACCAGTGTAGTCTTCACCTTCCGTTTCCTCTATCTTAGACGTAAAAGTCCTTTGTATAACTTCAATGTTCGCAATGTCTCGTTTTCTGTATGGGCTTATGAGTACTGAGCAATACTGAATTATTTGTAGGACTAGACTCTTCCATAATTTGAGCATGATGTTAGCTTTTCTGCTGCGGAAGCTCCTCCAGATGATTCCCATTATTTTTCTAGCCGTTGTAATTTTGATGTTATAGTGCTCTCTGAATTCTGCATCCGACGACATTATTACTCCAAGATCCCTGACTTGTGGATTTGGTGTTATCTGTTTGGCTTGCAGAGTTTTGTACCCTTTTTTCTGTAGCTCCTTGTTATTACCATATCTTAGAAGTTGGAATTTTTCTTCGTTGAACTTCATATTGTTGTCTTCTGCCCACTGGATTAATGTTTCAATGTCGTTTTGTAATTTTCTTATGTCACCTTCGTTCAGTATTTCCTTACATATCTTTGTGTCATCTGCGAAACATGATACAATATTGTACTTAATATCTGCATCGATATCTCCAATCATTATTATGAACAGCAAGGGAGCGAATATCTGTCCCTTGTGGGACAGAACTCACGACTTCCGATTTAAAACCGTTTACCACCACTCTTTGTGTTCTTTGCGTCAAGAAATTAAATATCCATTTTCCTAGCTTCCCAGTAATTCCTGTATTCTTAAGTTTGTGTGCTATGATTCCATGGTCACATTTATCGAAGGCTTTAGCAAAGTCCGTGTATATTACAGCTATGTTTTGTCCTCGACACAATGTTTCCAATATTTTCTCCTGGTGGTCTGGTAGCTGTGATAGGCATGATCTTCCAGCCCTGAAGCCATGTTGATTTGGGTTGTATAAGTCTTTTTTCTTGTAGGTAGTAGGTAGTTTTGCCTCTAATTATACATTCAAAACACTTTATAAGGTGAGGTGAGAGCCACTGGCTGATAATTCCTGGGCATTGCTCTGTTACCACCTTTAAATAGGGAAACAATGTTCGCGTTCTTTAAGGGAGTGGAATTTGTCCTGTGCCGAGTGATTTCCTCCATAGTAAGTATAGCGGTTTTGCAATACTCTTTTTACATTTCTTCAGAAACGTGGCACTCCATGTGTCTGGCCCTGGCGCTGAATTTTCTCACATCTGTGATAAGGCCGTAATTACATCTTCCGTGAACTCGAAGTCCATTAATTGGTTTGTGCCGGAATTTGTTCTTGATTGATTTGTATCTTTGCCGAAAAATTCGTCAGGGTTTTCCACTTCCATCTCGGACTTAGGGGTGCTAAACACAAGAGTTAAATTGTTTCTTAAGCAGTTCACTTATTTCTTTCGGGTCATTTGTGTATTCGGCCTCCCCGTCTATCAACGGACCAATACTCTCCTTACGCTGCATTTTCCTTTTCGCAAACGTGCAGAAGTATTTTGGGTTATTTTTTATGTTTTGCTACCCTGTTTTCCTCCTCGTTTGTCTTATGTATGAATGTTTGCTTTAGGTCCATTTGGTAAAGATAAATGTTACATTATAGTTATTACAATAATGTTAACATAGAACATACAATTGTTAATTGGACTACTGATATTTATTTTTCCTGTTCAGTTTGACCCTGAAACTTTGGCTTTGCTGAGAAGCTCGAATTAATTATAAGATACAACAAACACCTCATAGGTAGTTATGGTTAGTATTATATAAATATTATCATTAATTATGATTATAATTACGGTAATTACGAGATGACTATTTAATAGCTACAGTATATAAATATGAGTAAAGGTAATTTTTTGGACACACAAACGAACTTATAGTTGAAATGAGAAATTAATTTTGTAAGCAGTATATATTAAATTTTGAGTCATTATAATTGGTATGAAACGTAAGGTACAAAGAATTAATCGTATGTACAACTGAGAAAAGTATACCATGACCCAGAACACACTGTACGGCACCTTACTTGTATCCCCGATCGCCTCGGAGATAGGCCCAACATTCTGTATTTGTTTCTTCTTAGTCCATTCTTCTTACTCCATTCTTCTTCTTACTCCATTCTTCTTCTTACTCCATCAAACGTTTTTTATTTCTTGGGTTTCTCCGACCACAATCTTATATCTAACTCACGCTTAGCTTATATTTCTGCCTGGAATCGTGCAAAATCTGTTCTTCAACTCTCCAAAAATTCCTTTATCAGCCAAAAATGTGAAAACCAATTCAATTCTAATTCTTCTTTCTCTTTCTGCCACCTAGCCAAGAACCATTTCCAACACCTTTACTACTTCTTTCCCTCCTCTTTTTCCATTCCGACGGCTCAGTTGCCGTCTCTTCTCCTGCTAAACCTGAACTCTTGGCTCAAAGTTTCGTCTCCAGGCTTCCAGCTCAACCATGGACGATTCCGGTGCTGTTCCTCCTCCTCCCTCTGACTTAATTATGTCAGAAATTAGAATCTCTTCCAAAGATATTTTTTCTGCCCTATCTGGACTGAACTCTAAGAAGACGTTCGATTCTGATGGTGTCCCTCCTGTTGTTCTCAAGAACTGTGCTTCTGTGCTGTGCTGTGCTGATACCCTGCTTAGGCAAACTCTTTCATCTTTATCTTTCATGTAGTACTTTTACTTCCTGTTAAAAGTTTGCTTTCATTCAACCTGTCCCAAAGAAGGGTGACCGCTCTCAACCCTCCAACTATAGTCCAAATCCTTTGATTTCTTGCCTTTCTAAAATTTTTTAATTTATCCTTAATCGGAAGATTCTTAAACTCCTCTCTTCTCACAATCTTCTTTCAGATCGTCAGTATAGGTTCCGGAAAGGACCCTCTACTGGCGATCTTCTTGCATATCTCTCTGACTTTTAGTCATCCTCCTTTCGGGATTTCGGTGAAACCTTTGCTATTGCGCTGGACATATCAAAAGCTTTTGATAGAGTGTGGCACAAATCTTTAATTTGAAAACTGCCCTCCTTCGGTTTCTATCCTTTTATCTGTGCCTTCATTTCTGATTTCCTTTCTGGTCGCTCTTTAGCTGCGATTGTAGATGGCCAATGTTCCTCTAAAGCTATTAATAGTGGTGTTCATCAGGGCTCTGTCCTGTCGTCCACTCTTTCCCTTTTATTTATCAATGATCTATTACAGTGGTTCTCAAACTGGGGTACGGCGTAGCCCCAGGGATACGCGAGGGAATCTTAGGGGCTACGCGAAGGGGTCCTGAAAATATAACCCTTTTAATTTTATATACGATTAATAAACGGCCACGAGTCACACGGTCGTAAAGAAAGTAAAAATCGTCTATCTTTCTCGAAAATCCAGAAAATTCCGTGAAAGAATTCAAGGGGTACAGAAGAAGAAAAAGTTTGAGAACCGCTGATCTATTAAGTCGCACTTCCTGTCCTATCCACTTCTATGCCAATGATTTTACTCTTCACTTCTCCACCCGCTTCACAAAGCATCCCTCTCAACACTCACTCCATGCTTTGCGTGTGACGGCTATGTTGTACCCGACTTCTAATTTTTATACTATCTCTGATTGGGGCAGAGAAAACCTTGTGGCTTTCACTGCCTCAAAAAACTCGGTTTCTTCATATGTCTACTCGCCTCGATCTTCCACACGAGTCTCCCCTTACCTTCAACAATACACAACTCAATCTTTCCTCTTCTCTTAACATTCTTGGCGTTTCCTTTTCTCGTGATCTTTCCTAGAAAGATCATATATACTCTCCTTCTAAAACAGCTTCTAAGAGGTTAAGTGTGCTGTACCGGTTATTTCATCCCCACTTAGTTGTTGTCTTTGTCCACTCCTATATGGAGTATGCTTCTCATGTGTTGGGTGGCTCAACTGACACAGCCCTACTTGACCGGGTGGAATCAAAGGCTTTTCGTGTCAACTCCGCGCCTCTTACTGACTATCTTCAGTCCCACTCTCTTCTCCGCAATGTTGCCTCACTCTCTCTTTACTATCGCTATTATAACGGACACTACTTTTCTAAATTCTGTAACTGCATGCCTCCTCTTTTAAGGAGAGTACGTAGTACCAGATTTTTGCCACATTCAAGGGTTAATTAATATTTTCAATCTTTCATCTACTCAGTCCGTCAACTCTGGAACAATCTTCCTCAATTCATCTTCCCTCAGTTTATGACCTCCAATCTTTCAAACGCAGAGTGACCAGGCATCTTGAAATCCTTGGACCTTGATTTCGGTTCTCATCTTTCTCTGTGGGTACGGGGCGTTTTTGCTGGCATTCGCCCTTGGCCCCTCTTTCCTGCAGGGAAAAAAAAAATTTCGGCACTAATGGATTAAGGTTACCTTTTCAGAGTGCCACCGATTAGGATCTAGGGTTCAAAATTTCTTTTGATTATTATTCCAGTTGCGAAACCTGGTGAATCCCAACACGAGTACCAATTATTGACTAGTATCATTGATGAACTGTGTTGTAAAAATATGGAGAAGATGGTGAGCGGCCGCCTGTCCTGGTTCTTGGAAACACATGTTGATTCATTGTCCACTGTGCAATTTGGTTTTAGACGATTCCTCTCGACAGCCGACCCGTTTCTTCGTCCGGAGCATGTTATAACTGAGGCCTTTTCTGAGAAAAAAATTCCGTATTCCAGTATTCCTTCATTTGGAAAAAGCTGATGATACATGAAGATGGGGCTTTTTATCCAAATTCCACACTTGGATTGAAGAGTTCGCCTCCACTTTTCATGATGAATTTGCTCTCCAAACGATCTTTTCGGGTTCGAATTGAGACTACTATCTTGTCCGCGAGCAAAATCGTGCAAAATATTATTTACATACATGCAGATTACCTAACTCTCTTATTAGTCAAGCCATGAGCAAAATGCCGTGACCTTTAACTTTATCAACCCATTCTCTCTTTGACTCGGCTGACCTGAGTCATCCAGAAGTAACGCCTTTTAATTTTCACAGATCCCTTTGCCTCCCTGTTACAGGGTTCTTACATCTTTACATAAAAGTCAAGTATCAGATATCGTTACATATGGTCTTTACTAGGAGCATTCAGCTGCCTATATTAGTTCTACATTAGTTTATAAAGATGATTCGAAGTCCTCTGTAGACCTTGGATCATCAACTGTTTTTCTGTGTTTACAGCAGAATTGTTCGCCATTCTTCTCGCATTAGAGCGCATTGTTCATCTTTCCCATTCATCTTTTGTAATATGCACATTGCACAGATTCTCAAAGTGCTGTTTTGGCTGTTCAGCAGTATAATCCGTCTCATCCAGTAGAGCAGTACAGAAAATACAACAGTAGCTCTTTCTTTTTCCCACGACATAATGTAAGCGAATAGTTGATAACTTCACTAGAAAAGCATCATCTTAACTGTCGTTCCAATAATTTCTAGAATGGGTAAATTTTGATGTGTGTCAGTCAAGTATTGAGAGTTTGAACCAAAAGGCCTCGCTAAATTCTTATAAACGAAAAGCGAACGCCTGGATTCCATACTTTGCACGCGTGTTAAAATTTCTAAGTGAAGGATATTTTGGTTTTCTTAGTGTATTTAAAATTTCGTAGGTGCTGCTGGTTCTACTAGAAGGGCCCTTTTATTTTTTGCCATAATTGCTTTATTAAGAGATAAATTAAATTGTTTATTTGAATGTGATAACCTTCGTTTTATCTAAAAAGTTTTGAGAATTGTGTATTGCATCAACAAAATTTAAGGTTCAGAAGAATTGTTTTACTTCTTGTATGTGTAATGTCCTTTCTGGTATATTGTGCATATCACGGTAGTCAGTGATTTAGTCGAGATCACCATGGCTGAGACCGAGAAACGAGACCAGAAAAAAAGGTCTTGAGACCGGTCTCGAGTCGTACAAATGTAGTCGAGACCACTATGGCTGAGACCGAGACTGTTATTTGCTGGCTTGAAGTGTGGAGTCACTTCGAAATTCTTTTCGTGAACCGCGGAAAGGGGTATGTCAGAGTGGGTTTTCAGCTCGCTTTGCCCCGCGGATACCTAGACTCGACTCGCTCGAACAGCTTTCTCGTCTGAGCTGTTATAGTTTTTAATTAATTTAGGCAATCTTTTTTTCGTATTATATTTATCTTTTTGTTTAGGGCTTCTAATTAACTCATTAATTCTATTACATTTAAGTTGATTTAGCAATTTATTCTCAACCCTTATTGAATACTGAATACATTGAATAGCTGGAAACTAGACTAGATTTAGTGCGAGAAGTTAATTTACGAGCGCCACATCCAGTGATGGGCAGTATCTAGATACATGTATCGCCGATACGTATCGATCGATACTTTTGTATCGGTATAGCTTTAGTTACTTGACAAAAGTATCGATTTATCGGTATCGCTAAGGTCAATTTTCTTAAATGTATCGAAAAAAATCGATACATCGATACATTGCATCTAAGTGCAGATGATTTCTTCTGTTATGAGTCTGCTTCCACTAATGTCTCTGCAACCCAAGATTCCACTGAGATGGAAGTTTTACAGTATCTGGGTGACGGAAGTCATTCTCTCCAATCTCTGAGGCAGTACCCAGGAATTCTACGGGTCTTCCTGAAGTATAACACACCACTACCATCCTCTGCTCCTGTAGAACGGTTGTTTAGTTTGGCTGGTCACATTCACGCTCCAAAAAGGAATAGACTGTCTGACCAGATGTTTAGCCAGCTGGTATTTTTGAAGGGTAATAGTAATTACTTTTAATTGTTAGTGTAATATTTTCAGTCATTTATGTATCCTACAAAATTAAAACATACTTTCATTAAATAAAGCAATTGTTTTTATTTACATCTATAAAACCCATTAAAATGTCGTTGATTTTACTTACAGTGCGTACAAATTACTAGTATAAACAATAATATCTAATACCTACATATTAAATGAATAGTTATAAAAATGTACCGGCGATGCATGTATCGGTATCGGTATCGCTTAAGACATCTAGAAAGTATCGGCGTATCGGTATCGCCTAAGACGTTCTTCATGTATCGATGTATCGGTATCGCTTTAGCGATTTTCGTGTATCGATGCCCATCACTGGCCACATCCTACTACTAACCAACCCTCATGAACCGCGGCGTATTCATTCTAAAAATTCTGTGCCGGGACAGCAGGATAGTTTAGCGTTTTCTTGACAACCCGGTAACATTAATTTTCTCATTTTCTGTTGGATTCCTGCTCATGTTGGAATTTCAGGCAACGAGGAGGCGGATGCTGTTAACCTAGCAGACTACTTCGGCTACACTCCAGCTTTCTCATTTGAATTATATTCTAACCGTTCGCAAACTTTTACATTCTTGGTGTGGCAGTCGTACTGGGACAATCTAACTAACATTAAATAAATTACACCGAATTAAATCCATTTTGGGGTTAACGTACTTTTCACTCAACAAAGCTTGACGATACGAGGTGACATTCGCACGTCTCCGAATCGGCTACACACGTACCACGCATGGCTATATTATGTTGGGACTTGGGTGACCCTCCACCCTTTTGTGACAACTGCGTGCTCCCGTTGACAGTGAAATATCACCTCGCGGAATGTTCATACTCTGAAGACGTACGACTGGATTTCATCCAACTCTTCGTGAAGGCCCTTTCTAACAGAATATCTTTTATGTTGCCTAAATCAGGGTCTTCGATTGTGACAAATTGATTAACTTCCTAAGGCAGATAAAACTTCTCGAGAGACTTTAGTATATCGATCTAACACGGAGATATAGCTTTTAAGGGAGGGCTAAAATCTGCGGTGATTTTCAATCAATTAATCAGTCAAACTTTGATTCTTTCACTGCAGTTAACGTAATAATACGTTCACCGTTCGTTCTGCATAACATTGGAATTTAAAACGTTGTATTTTTGGTTCAAATTCAAATTCCCGCAGTGAAAGGGTTAAAATATGGTAATTTCGTTTAGCATTTTTTTTTCCCACTTTCGAAGAATGCTGGTGTCTACAGTATTTGCTATAGTTGGATGTGAGTATGTTTGAGTATGTTAGTTATCAGTGATGTAGTCGAGACCATACGCAATTTTTGCCTGTATTTAGTATTGAGTAATGTCTAATTCCTAAGCTCTGTCTTTCGCAGTCAGGAATAAAGATTTTAGAGAGGTTATCGAGTTACAATTGCAAAATTTGCTCATAATTTATTTACAAATTCATAGTTTGTGACATTTTTCAGCAGTTAACTGCCTACTTAAAACAAGATAAGTGTTCGTTGCACTTGAGGAACATCAACATACTCAGCACATCTGAGACAGTGTAAAATATTTTTCGTGTAGATCTGTGCTTACTGTGAAATTATTGAAATCATGGATGGTGTTTTTTTATACAAATTAGAAATCTCCATGTTTTTTAATTCTTTTAATGGATGGTGAAGCAAAGTAAATCAGAATCAGTGATATAGTCGAGACCAAGACCGAGACCAGAAAAAAGTCTCGAGACCGGTCTCGAGTCCTACATCACCCAAGTCAGAGTTATTGGCGTCAGAATTAGCTGTTTATCGTACAAGTAGCATCCAAGCAGCCAATCACCAGAATTATTATACTGGAAACTTAGCTTTACGTCACTAAATAGCACAATAATGAGCGAAGAAAAGAGGCGGCTCTCGACTGACTTAACACATTATACAAAGTGTGCACTCGATTGGCGTAAATCATTGTTACATCATTATTCATCGAGAAACCTCTTAATTTTGTTTAATGTACATGATTAATTACCCACAGCCATCGTATCAACAAGACCGTAATATCGACACTCTAAAAAACTAACAACCTAATTTAACCTCACCTCATATAGCTTAACTTAATCTAACCTACAGTATGCTTGTCGATAGAATGTCAAGTTGATCAGATATTGTATTCCTGGATTATTCGTTGGAATAACGACCTCATATTATTTCAACAAGGTGCGCGAAAGGATTGTTTTCACACATCACACCTCCAAAGCCGCCATAATAAGCAAAATGAGTGGACACCCAGAAGCACTAAATGTTACCTGTCAAATATGTTTCAAGTACCTTGATCACCATCTGCATAAATGAGAATTCTCAAATCTATGTCAACTCCAAATTAACCTTGGCAAAAGTTTAAACGTAACACGATACAAAAGTCAGTACCTCTTTGCCAACGTGTGTCTTAGCTCTCCGTGAGTCCCGTGAAAAAACTACTAACTGCTTTTCTTATTTTGTCTACATTTCATATACAGGGTGATTCTTTAATTGTGCCACAAATTCAAAATATAATTAAAATTCAGTAGATTAACTTACTCCCATGAAACTTAGTACGATTATTGTGGAAGGATAGTAGTTCTTACGAGCAGAATGTGTTTCTTCGTTTATGAAATTAAATGATGAATCCGAGCAATGTAATTTCTTATCATGGCCTCTTAGAGTTTCAGTAGAAAGGGAGCCGGTTTCACGTTTAATCGCTGTTTTTGGAGCTTTCAGTGTCCTGATATTTTCTTTGAAGACCCCGTCCTTCAGGTATCCCTATAAAAAGAAAGCGCGGGGATTAAGATCCGATGATGGAGGACAGGGGCGTAGCTACGGGGTGGCGAAAGGGGCAGCCGCCCCGGGCGCCAAAGAGATGGGGGTGCCAAAATTGTATTTGAAATTTTCTACTACTTATTCTTATTTTTATTTTTCAAATAAAACGAACAAGAATAGTAGAAAACCTTATTTGCTACTGTTGCATTGTATAGGCCAAGAACGTCTATCTAACCAGTGGTGGGCACCGTTAACCAAAAAGTTAACTTCGATAACGATAATCCGTTAACCCCAATTTTTAACTCCGATAACGATAATCCGATAATTTTACTACAAAGTTAACGGAAGTTAACGATAATCCGTTAACGATAACTATTTCTTTACTAACATTTAAAAAAATCAAGGAAAAAAAGCTTTAAAACCCATAGAAAATGTTTATTTATGCAAAATCCAACAATAAATAGGTATTTAACTGTATTTTTATCAAGTTTTGCAACTTTTTTGCTTAATAACTTTTTTTTATTTTTAATAAAAAATGTACTGATTACATGTTTTGAAACCCTTGTAACCACTAACCATTAACTAAATTTTAATTTACCAGAGAATTATTATGGCGGGAACTGAAAGGTAAAATTAAATTTTAGGCACATTTATTAAAGACTGACACAATGTGCTGGTTGCCCTTCAGAAAGACCAACTTCTCAAAGTTAGGTCCAACTGCCAGTCTTGACCTCTTGGCCCTCAGGATGTCCTTGCCGAGAGAGAAGAGCCGTTCCACTGCGGCAGAGGACGGAATTGGCAGACTGAAGTTATGGCGGTTTGAATTCATTCGCGGAGCGGTGATCTTCCGTGAATGACTCCTCGCAGTTAACGTGTTAACGGACTTTAACAGACTAAATATCTAGTTATCGGAAGTTAACTGGTCCGATAACGATAAATGGAAATTAACTTCCGTTAATAGTCCGTTAAAAAAAGTTAACTTCGTTAATTAACTGTTATCCGATTAACGCTTTAGTGCCCAACACTGTATCTAACATGGCTATTATATCTATGGAACAGAAGAGAGCAAACACTCTGAACTATGACAATGCGATTGATGACTTTGCAGCCATGAAAGCGAGAAAAGTATCTTTTTAATAACTCTCGACTTAGTTAAAGTGAATTTCTAATAAACTCTATAAGACTGAATGTGCATAGTGTGCATTAGTAATTTCTCCGTAGTTCAATTTGAGTTCAGTAATTAAAAAATAATTATAAACACAACAACAATATGTCTGAAATTAATTTGTTCAAACCTTGAGACATAACCCTAAAATGATAGATAACACAAGCCTGCGATAGTTTTGTTGTCCGAAATATTTTATCATTTCTATAATAATTTTTGCACGTTCATTCCGAAAATATTATTCATTTTTCGCCATCACGTACAGATTTTTCACAAAATGTCAAATTTCATATTACATATGTAAGTAATTTTCATTAAATTTTGATTAAAAACTACTGCCTATAAATGCTTATAAATGCTTGGTTTTATCAAGACATCAAAGAAATGGAGAAGAGATATCAGGGAAGGTGGGACATCAGCATGATGGCTGATTACTGCTGGATGTTGAAACGGGATACTCCAGAATTATTACATAAAAGAAAAGGAACAGCGCGTACATTCGAGACTAAAAGGCGTAGATCTCGCAAGAAAACTCAGGACAAATAAAGATGAATATGTAATTGACGTTAATGGTCTTCTTTCTTTTTAAAGTTGTTTGCATTTGTAATTAGTATAACAATGCGGAATAGGTACCTAATGTAAATTGTAATAAATAATAGTTATTTATGTTGTTTTTTCCCTTCCAGTTTGCAGAAAATCCTTACGTGATAGAAAAAAATGGACACTTTATTCGAAATGAGCGTAGTTGAATTATATAAAATCAGTTATTAGTAAGAAAACAACTCTTACAAAGTTCTCACTCGCAGGCCTGCGTAATTAGCATTGTCAAAATAATCCTTATACATGCCACATTATTTATATCAATTAAAATTAAATTCATCAATGATTATTTGCGGGGGGAGGGCGCCAAATTCAGCTTCTGCCCAGGGCGCCATCGAGGCTTGCTACGGTTTTGACGGAGGAAGCCACGCAAAACCACAGTCCTGAAGGCGAGGGTGGAGTAGTAGTAGTAGTAGTAGTAGTAGTAGTAGTAGTAGTACCCGTTAAACAGAACAGTGGAGCTCAAAATTTCATACAAAAATAATTTCACGACTTCTGGATTTGCATTTCCTCCTCTCTCGAACCTATTGACACTTTCTCGACGGAAAATTCCATCGACATTCTAATTACTTTAACTTAATTTAACCCTTAAAAACTCGTGGATAAAATGTCGTTATCATATCCCGTCCTCTCTCACCCGATCTTAATCTCTGCGATTTCTTCTTATACTGATATTTACATGACACGACGTTCAAAGAAAATTCAACGGCACTCGCTCTCTCTAAGTAAAACCTCCTTCCACACTAATCATACCAACTTTCATGAACGTAAATTAAGCTGCTGATATTTAATTAATTCAATTATCTCTCTCTCTCTCTCTCTCTCTCTCTCTCTCTCTCTCTTTCCCGTATATATATATATATATATATATATATATATATCGTGAATTTGCAAAATGCCTCTAATTTTACTAGCTTTTATTCCTTGTTTGAAACTTGAAATTAAGTCGATTAAAAAAAATCGATTGGAAATATCTTTACACGACGAAACTCTTCATTCGTAGAATACAATTAACTTTCAACATCATTTTTATCTTTTTTTTTTTTTTTTTTGTAGTAGATTTCGAACGGTTCAAACTATTTCTTCGTACCATTAAATTTCGTTCAATTTCCAATCCTAAAAATTAAGAAAAAAGAAAAAAGTTGGAAATGAAACGACGTGACCGATATGTAATGGAGAGCCAATAAGCTCGAGACTAATTTACGAAGGATCTGATACTATTTCCAAGCTGTCGATTGTCACTTGTTTTCTCCATTTATCTTGATCCTACACTCTTACACAGGAGATCCAATACTTTTACGGTGCCGTTAATTTTGACTTTATATTTTTATTTCTCCCTATCTTTCTTCGACATTATGTCGACAAACAATTAAGCAAACAGTGTTGCCAACCGTTTTTCACTCTTTTTAGTATTAGTCAAAGCTCGCGTGAGATTTGGAACACTGTCTCTTTTATTTGAAAGAGAAGAATGTCGAGGGAAGTTCCTTCGCTAAATTGGATATCACAATAACTTATTAAAATTCTAAAGCTTGAATGACCTCCTAATTTTTATATTATTCTATCGTGGCATTCTGTTTGACAACGCTAAATTTAGTCGCACATTTGCATGCAATATATATACAGTATATATATATATATATATATACACAGTATGTTTCGTGGAGACCAGTGTTTTTGACGAAGTCGAAATTTGTTACAAAAATCGTGAGTGGACGAAATTGGTCACATGGGAAATAATTAACCAATTTAAAATTACTACCTAACCTGGTGTAATCTAGTCTCCGTAAACTTTATATATATATATATATATATATATATTTCAACTGCAAAGAACACGCAGTATAATTAACGTAAAGAACGACGCTTGTATAGAAGAATATTCCGCGCAAGATGAGGAGGGAGAACGAACAAATGAAAAAATGAGAACCACCCTGGAATCGAACCCGGGATCTTCCGATTGCCGGTCAGATATGATAACCACTACACCATGGTCCTCACTCGATCTGAAGCCGCAATTCTCCTACATACGCGCAGAAACCAATGCCCCGAGGGGGGCACCTCTCGCATGCCGCACACATATATATAGGGGGGGCACCTCTCGCATGCCGCACACATATATATAGGGGGGGCCCAAAGATTCTAAATAGGGATACTAATCTGAATAGAATGAAAGTATCGCTTTTTCCATTCATGATGACCTACGTACGAAAATGTTGTCAGTGCGTTGACCCTCTATCTACGTATTTGACGATAATGCTGCGAGATGCTCATGGTTTGAATGGCTTTGCGAAATTTGATCTGTGAAAATTTTGTGTATATGCTTTTATAAAGTGGCTTAATGCGCACCCTTGCAACAACAGCGATGGCAAGGAAGTGTTGTATCGGAAGGTTGAAACCGTATTCTTTTGTCGTCCTCATTCGATATGCATTAACCCTTTGTTGCGTTGTACGGTGTCCACTTTACTGATTTTATCCCGGCTAACGCCAGAGGATTTTATTCAATCTAAGAAAAGATGCGTAAGCGAAAAATTTTAAAATATGGCTGTGGAAAATATACCTGCGGCGAAGTTTCTGAAATGGACGAATCGTAACTTCGTTTTACTTCACTTTTAACTTTAATAAACACTATAATTCATGCCTTTAGTTAACATTCACTTCCTTCGTAAACAAGAGATGAGTGAGAAATAATCCATCATCTCTTTTTTATTTTATTTCATTTCTTGTTTATTTAAATAGGAAAATCTTGTCCTTCACTTTAAAACGAGGAAACTCTACGGAATCTGTACGAAATATTTTATTAACATTTATAGTGGTTAGCCTACAAAAATAAAATGTAGGTAGGAAATAATAATAATAATGATATTATTATTATTATTATTATTATTATTAACGGAACATTGCAACGGAACACAAAAGCGTATAAATAAAGTACAATAATCATCACTTATAAATAATAATATGAGAAAATATTCCTTTAGCTCGAGCTTTGTGATTGGTTGTTTTCGTGCGAGTGACAGCCAATGATAGTCTTTGATTTATAGAATGTTTTCTTCAAAGTGAGAGTAACTCAATTTTGGCCTCAGAAGTTGACTTGTTTTACAAATAACACACAGATTCAACCCATCTGCGATTAACATTCTGCACCACTAAAGCGGATCCTAACCCCGTTAATAATGACGAGGATAAATTAAACCTTATATAAACTTTACAATAAGGATGAAAATAGTTCGCTTCTGATAAGTGTACACGAGCCATTTTAGATGCCTGGGATTTTGCTCTCCACCCGTACTCGACACCATGAAGTGAACCGAGTTAATTTTTGAGAAGTGTTTTAATAGTCAACAATCTTTCATTAGCCACTGTTTGTAGGATCCTTCTTAAGAAAAATCCTCGCCAGTTGCTAATTGAGGACCTCTCAGGATTCGAGGGATTAGTGAAGGACTGGCGCGTAAGATCCTTTCGTCTGTCGTGCAGGCAAAAATTCTTCCAATTTAAGAACAAGTGCTAAAGCGACGCGTTCTAGAAATCGAAATTAAAGAGTGAATGCATGATGAAGCAAAGAAACGCGGATCCACTCACGTACGTACGTACGAATCCGTCGTCGCCGTGTACGCGTGAGGACTAAAGGACGTATACGCGCACGAATCAGATAATGCGTGAGGCAGAGATTATTATTATATGATGTTATTTGAATAATCCTCAACGAAAACATTTGCCTTCTACTGAAAAGACGAAACAGGTTTTGGGAACAGGAGGAAGGTGCAACTAATTTTATTTTCTATTAAAAATGAATAAATCCATATATTGCCTACCACCAATTTTATATTGTAAACCTTGAATAAATTAATTCACACTATCTCTCTCTCTAATATACATATATATACTGTATATATATATATGCTCCGTAACAAACTCTACCCAAATTCCAGTTTGATACCCATTAGTCGACTTTAAAAGGATTCTATATTGTGGTCGAGAAAGACGTCTGCCTTCTACCTCGGGAAAGAGAGTTACGAGTGTGCCCGTGTGCCCAGCCCAGAATGCTTAATCCACGGACATTCGTGATAGTCTGTAAAATAAGAAGATTTTGAAAGAAGTTATTTAGCGAATTTTAATCCTGGATTAAGTTTTATTTTTCTCTTCTTCTCTTTTGATTTGTTATTATAAGAGAAAATTTTCAGTTACTGAAGACGGTCAGACGTAAGCTAACTCCCAAAAAATTTATTTTAAGTAAATGTACTAAAATTTTGGAATAGTTTATGAGCACGGTCGAATACCTTTGATAGTTTCTCGCAGTTGTTCTTCTAAAGGTTTTTCAGGTTTGCAAAAGTGTTCCATTTTCTTATTTTGTTAATATAATATTATTTTACATAATTACTATAAAACAGTATAAGAGCGCCTGTTTTACAGCTCTCTCTCTCTCTCTCTCTCTCTCTCTCTCTCTCTCTCTCTCTCTCTCTATATATATATATATATATATATATATATATATAATATGCAAGACAGTAGGATATAGAATGTGATGTGTGTCTCTTAATACTGTTCCATTTTGTGGTAAACCAAAGAATATGAAATAAAGTAATCAAGAGAAAGTTACCGGAAGTTCGTCGGATAAAGCCGGAAGTGCCTCGGAAGTGCCTCAAATGGCCTTGTGTCTCATTTTTCCGCCATTAAACGAGTGGACGAACAAATGGGAAAAAGACGAAATTATTCCCAAATTTATTACCAATTACGCCTCCCAATAAAACCAATAAATGTCGCACACGCTCTATATATGTGTGGATTGTGCAGTGTGCGTATATACGTGCGCGTTTACACGCTTGTGTACGCAAAATACAAGTACACTATATATACAAACTGCATTCAGGTTTTATCCAATAACAATTCTAAAATGAAATATCTAAATTGAATCTCAAATCATTCGTTATTTCCACACAAATATTTCAACCGATCGTCAAAACACATTTAACTCAATCACATTACAAGTAAGTAAATAATCGCAGCTACCTTGTGTGTGTGTATATATATATATATATATATATTCTAAATGCGTGTCCTCCCTCCTTTTCTGCGGGGCTGGCCCTTCCCCCGTCCATGTTGGGTGAGCTGCGGCGAGTGTGATTGAGAGGCGCGAGCGCTTTCGATTAATATAAAAGGGAGAGCAAGAAGTTAAGTGGCGTCCGCCCTCATCATTACCTCGTATTGATCCTTCGCACCATGAAGGCGAAGGAAGGCACCACGACGAAGAGAAGGAGAAACGAGAAGAAGAAGAAGAAGAAGAACAACAAGAAGAAGAAGAAGAACAGAATAAGATTAATGAAAGATGGAAACAACGAACAAATGAGAATAAGAAAAAAACGAAATTTCTTTTTTACTTTTATGAAATGAATATAATTTCAGTGAAGAAAATCAACGTTTCTCATTAAAATTTATTCTTCAACTCAAAATATTAGCAATTTTTCAAAATTTTATTTTATATATATATATATATATATATAATATTGCGTTGATTTTAATTTTAAGTTTGAGTATACATATGTACGATTGTACTTACATTAAAATAAGTTACAACACGATCAGCACAAGACCGTATATATATATATATATATATATATATTATATATATATATATTATATATACACACACACACACATTTTTAATTCTTTTAAGTTTACTGACACGATTCTGGTCTGTTTTTTATCCTAAATTCTTCCGTCAATTTATATATTGACGAAGTCATTTGCAGTTGCACAAAATTTTTCACTCGCTAAGGATTTAACGAAGTTCAGAGCGACTTCACAGAAATGGAGTAAATTGGAACTTTTTACTTTATCTCTCGCCCATTTATTTGTGTGTGTGTGTGTGTGTGTGTGTGTGTGTGTGTGTGTGAAGTCATTTTACATCAGTTACGAGTAGCAATGAAGATTTTTATCATTGGTGAATGACCTGCAAGTTAAATAAGCAGAAAAGCAAATGAATTACGATTTTGTTAAATTAAATTGGAGTATATATTTTATAGGAATAAACTGTTACAAATTTAGCTTAATACTGTTTAAAGGTCAAAGTATTAAAAGGGAGATTGTCGTCATGCGTTTCACTTGAACTGTACACGAAAATGTTCATATTCTTTTACTCCCTTCCTCTAATACAATTTTCAACGCGTTTTATTAGTGTGTTCAGGACTTCAGGGGTTCCCTGCGATGCTCCCTCATTTCCCGGAGGTCAGGCTTGTTTTATATATATATATATATGGGATGAATTTCACAATTAAACATGAGAAATAAATAAATGATGCAAACCCTGACAAGGTGTACTGTTGAATGCACAAAAGGGGTTGAAATCGCTTTTCCTTTTTTTCTTGTGGGTATATATATATATATATATATATATATACTTATGACTTTGTAATTGGTAAGCCAGATGAAAGAATATTATGGCATAATGCGTATATAGATATTCTTCTATAATTGGTATTTGGTGATTAATCCCAGTTACAGTTTCCTCTCTTAATAGGGAACACATGATCATGTAAAGCTTTGCCCTAATGCACTGCCCCTTTTCAGAAATACACCGCAAATGCCTTATTCTAACTCACATCCGTTATAACAACGGAGAGCGAGAGAGAGAGAGATTGTTATCGAAGTGGTATATCTACCGAGTAATAGATTGGCTTCTCGCAATAAGGTCTATAATAGCTTATATTAATATATGAAAATCGTCCTTACGCAAACGATGTTTTAGGTCATTTATATCCCTCGCCAGTGGTTTATCTTGACATTTTGTGTGATTATTGAATGGAGAAGAGACAAAGGGGAAATAACACTGGTTTTGTTTGCTATTTAATCCATATTAAATATTTGTTAGAGGAGAATGAATTGTTTCACTTTCAACATGTTCGTTTTTGCAAACATTATTTTAAACTCTTTTTTTTTATACTTACAAAAAACATTACCAACACACACACACACACACATATATATATATATATACACAGTATATATATATATATATTATATAATATATATATATATATATGTGTGTGTGTGTGTGTGTGTAAATGCGAAGAATACAAATTTAATAATACATCAAATTTTCTTCAGATTTCTTTTACTGGGTATTCTGGCAAATCGTTCACCCAAACAGAGCTCCTTTTGGGTCCCGAATAGCCCAGCTGACGCTGAGCTCTTATCGAAGTCGCCATCTCACCGATTCGTTGACCCTGTGACGCAATGAATTAGATCGCGGATTTTAAAGGCGTGATGTGGAATTCAATTACTTGGAATGTGTCCCTTTCTGCATTTAATTGGCAAACGGTTTTCCGATTTAAAACTACTTTCATTAACGAATTAATTCGCTCTATGCTTCTTATATATATATATATATATATATATATATATATATATATATATATATATATATATATATATATATATATATATATATATATATGGTATGAAAGTAGGTATACTCCATTAGAATAATACACCAAACTAGAAGTTGACGTGAATCAATTGCATAAATAATAGTGAAATCAATTATTTCTAATCTTTGAAATTTTCTAAATTTTATTTGAGTTATGGCAATATAAAAATAATAATAATAATAATAATAATAAGCATTAACTACTGAATAATTCCAGATTAATAAATGAAGCCAATGTCATAATAACAATTATGCGTTTGAATTGTCGAAGGAAAGCTTGATACTCATATTTAACCCCTTCGGTGTTTTGTACGTATTTGTACGAGACGGTTACGTTACGTTACGTCAGGCGCAAAATGAACGCTGAAGGGTTTAAATGAAGTAAGGCACGCATCCTAATTTGCGGGTATAGCTTACAATGACCTAATTCTCTCTAAAATACCTTTGAACAAAATTTTTGAAAAGAACCTGACATTTCTCACTTCTTTTCTACCACCGAGAACGGATACTTGTCCTCGGAACTCCAACGGAACGGGACTTGAACCTCGTCGACAAACGAGCTCAGCTGATTACTAGGATTCGAACTAGTAATAGGTATACGGTACTGGAACGTAATTGAGAGTCGGAAGAATGTTAAATGAAGATCCCGCGCCTAGCATCCGTACCTTCCGGAGCGCCTTCCACCCAATTTCCCGATTCCAATTCCTCCACGTTAACTTTGCCGCGACCCCACACTCAAATCCAAACTGCAATTACAATTACCTACCTCACTGAAGGACTTCTTTAACAGCGGTAATTAAATCCCCTCTCCACGGAGATGCCGAGAACCATCTTTTCCCTCTCGTGAGCGAGTTTGTTTGGCGGAGGTGGTATCCTACTTCCAACCGACCAAAGGGACGAGGGAGGCCACACGATAGTGCCAGGTAAACTCGAGAGTTTTATCGACTCTGACACCCGCAAACTAATACGAGTATATTGTGACGAATATTGAAATAAAATTACTCGACACGCGGAAAAGACATTTTTCTTTGGAAAGTTTATAACAGCATTTCTCTAATATAAGATCTACATTTTTAGACTTTGAGAAAAAGTGGGCGGAGCCTAATTGGATGAAACAAAGTTTGTAATATAATTTTTAAAAGTTGTTTGCCATGTCAATTTTTTCTCATAAGTATATCAGCATTTTTTCTCTATATAATTTGCTTATCAATTAAAAGGATATATAGTGTATATATATATATATATATATATATGAAAATGAATGAAAATGAAAAAGTTTATTGACAGACTATAGAAGTCCATAGCTTAGAGGATAAATGGCAGGACTCATGGATAGCTTGGATGATCGGGTTGGTTGATTTTTTAATTCTTTGCATGAGACTGTGTTGAGCAATGAGCACGTCTTGTTACCTCCGAGAAGCTCGGGACATTGCGGGTAGCAAACATTTGCGAAGCTGAGCATATATATATATATATATATGAAGAAATTTAAGTGTCAATTTTTGGCATTATTTTTAATGAAATATTGTCTTAAAAGCGGAACAAATTGTATAAATAAAAAAAGACTTTAGTTAATATAATTTTGTTCATTTAATTTCCCTTCAAAAAACATAAAAATAACTAAAATAAAAATAATAAAAAATTCCCCTGAAAATAACGAAGGATTTCTTTTAAAAAATAAATTAAAAATAACAAACAAAAAACGTGAATAATTAAAATATTAAAATTATTTACGGCCAACTGAAGGTTATATCTTATAACAAATGGAACAGCGCTACCAAAACATATGCATAAACTAGCATTGTTTTCACTTCAAAATATAATATATATATATATATATATATTATTATTATTATTATTATTATTATATTCCTTGTTTCTTTTTTGTTCTTTTTTGTTGTTCTTCAGGTGGGTTTGTTCCATTCTTGTTTCCATTTAATTGGAAGAGTGGAGGACGGGAGAAGTACCAAAAGCACTCTTTCTAAATTGTCACATGGAAAGGGTAAATTCAAGTAAAAGAGAAGCCGAATAAAAATAAGTTTTTACAGACTGACCACAATCTTGTTTCCCCACATATCATACCAAAATAATTGCAATGTTCAGGCTCACTCTGTATATATATATATATATATATATATTATATTGTAATGAATGACGCTTTTTAGAAGAGGGTCCGCACAAGAGGAGAGGAGAAAACGAGCAATGGAAAATGAGGCAACTCCCAGGAATCGAACCCGGGATCATCCGATTGCAGATATGTTAATCATTACACCAAGAACCTCCACGCCCTCAAAGCTCATAATTCATTGCTCGTTTTCTCCTATCCTCTTGTGCGGACACTTTTTTAAAACCCGTCGTTCTTTACATTATATACACACTCTGTCGTTTGCAGTTAATATTATATATATATATATATATATATATATATATACACACACACACGTGTGTGTGTGTGTATATATATGTATAAACGAATAAGTGCTCAATTTTGGAAGACAAATTTTGCATACGCATACAAAGCTATGCGTTTGTTTTTCCGTCTAATGATACCCTTGGTTTTGCCAGATAGATTTGGGTTAAGTGTCCATTTGCTAGAGTGCAGGGGGTTAACAACGTAAAACCCCTCTGGACGCGAAAGCGTTGTGTTTCCTCAGGTGATGAAATGTCGCCAGGTTTTTGTTAACTTTATCCTGTTGTAGCCTAATGATCAACGCTCGCGTTATCGGGTTAGAATTCTGGTGAGGAATAAATTTTGGTTTGCTTCCGCCCGAATTTTGTTTATTCTGACGAAGGACAAGCTTTTCACTCCACCTTAGACCTACAGTTTAACGTAGAATCCGAACCACGCCCCACCAGCAGCCCAGCGTCTTAACCACTAGGCTAACCAGGTACCCATTTATCTACCAACCAATTTTTTTATTGTGTGGAAGGATGAACAGCTGGGTTTTACTGTGCGCAGCCTGCCGTCACCAGGTCTCGATCCCTGGGCCAATGAATTCGTAGTCAGCGACACTAACCACCACACCACCCAGGCGCATATATATATATATATATATATTAAACCTGGTAAAAGTTCCGTGCGTCAGTCTCTCTTCATACGAAGGTCAAGCTGGTGGCTCCGCCTCTAGGCCTGGCCGGCCTGATGGAGGAGCGAGTTGCTTTCTTGCGATCTCCATCGCACGTGGCCAGGCACACCCGGCTCAGCTGGTACCGTCCTGAGCCAGACATCTAGTCTTCTTTTGAAGATTTCAACTTTGATCCCCTATGACGTTCCTGAGGTCCTTTAGAAGCTGGTTAAGTTTTGGCCCCCATGACAACCAACCTATTTTCCTTCAGTGTTGAGGGTGTCCTCTTTTGAGCCTTTAGTTTGGGAACTACTGTAGTGTACACATTTTACCTTTCCTATTTTCCAGTGTTGTTTGGATGGTAATTGGGTTTAGTTTGAGGTTTGGTACCAGTTTTTCGATCACTCTCCATATGTAAATTATAGTGTATATCTCTCTCTTCTTTCCAGCGAATACAGACTTAATTTGCGTAATCTTTCAGTAGTTGGGTTCTTTGTAGCCATCAATCTTGGCTGAAATTCCTTTGGACTCCTTCTAGTTTATTAATTTCTTCTTCTTTTTTTTTTGTATGGGGACGTCAAGACTGAGCAGTATTCAAGTTTTGTATGATTAGTGTTTTCAGCAAGAGAATCATTACCTTCTCATCCCTTCTTTTGAAGATTCTCAATAGCTGTTCCGTAACTCTTTTTGCTTTGTTTATCGCGATCTGATTATATGTTTCAAATTTTGCATCATCGCTTATTACTGCCCATAAACCTTTTGCTTTTGTGCTTCTCTGAATTTCCTGTCATAGTATGCTAAGTTCTTCATTTCTTTCATATCTCAAGAGCTGAAATTTCTCGGTGTTAAAAATCATGTTATTGTCTTCTGACCATTTGTATATTTTGTTTGTGTCCCTCTGTAGGGCTTCCACCTACATGGGCTACGTCGTGGCCGATGTCGTAACACCACTTCCCGGAGATCAGCGAAGTTAAGCGACATTGGGTCTGGGACTCTGGGTAGTAGTTGGATGGGAGACCGTCCTCTGCGCCCAGATTATGTAGCGACCAGTGGTTCGGATCTCACTTAAAGATGTAGGTCCCCTCCGTCATATGACCTTAGATGTTGCGAAGGAGGTTAAACAACCCCAATTAGAAAAAAAAAATATATATATATATATATATGGGTGATCCAGATAAATGGGACCCATAAAAAAAAGCCAAATATTCTTAATATTTAATTCCTTTCATAAAAACTATATATCATTCGAAAGAGTAGAGTTACAAGTTTATTATGAAATATTTATTTTTTAAAAATGACTCCTTTCAAATGTGCTCCATTAGTTGCCAAGCATTCCAGTTTCTCGCTTGTAAGTTCTGCATCACTTTTGCAAGAGTGTGCGGTGGTATGGCCTGTATCTCATTTGTGATGGCGGCCTTCAATTCTTGCAAGGTCGTTGGGTTATTTCTGTAGACCCTACTCTTTAAATATCCCCAGAGATAATAATCTAAGGGAGAAAAATCCGGAGACCTTGCGGGCCATTCAACGTCTCCAAATCTTGAGATTAACTCGCCTGGAAACGTTTGACGCAAAACTGCCATGCAGTTCCTCGTGGTATGGCAGGTAGCTCCGTCTTGTTGGAACCAGTGGTTTTCTAGACAAAGATCTCTTAATTTAGGAATAAGGAAATCGGTCAACATTTTTTCGTAGCGATCACCATTTACAGTGACCGTGTTTCCGGTGGAATCCTCGAAAAAGTACGGCCCTATGATCTGAGATGCAGTAAGACCACACCAAACAGTTACACGCTGACTATGCAACGGGACTTCGGTAATATTCAATGGATTTTCTGTTGCCCAGAAACGACAATTTTGTTTGTTTACAGTTCCATTCAAGTGAAAATGGGCTTCGTCTGACATAATCAAAGTTGCTAGAAAATTGGTGGTGTCATTTACCTTCTGTTGGATCCATTGACAGAATTGTCGTCTTCGTGCGAAATCTCCATCGTTTAGTTGTTGCACTGTTTGAATTTTATATGGAAAGAGCATTAAATTTTGCTTGAATATACGATGTGTTGTTCCATATCCAACTCCTAACAGCTGAGAAGCACGTCTGATGCTTATGTTAGGATTATCCTGTACAATTTCATGAGTTCTGTTAATGATCTCGTCTATCCTTGCTGTGCGCACTCTTCCAGTTGGTTTTCTTTTTCCAATGCTGCCAGTTAGGGAAAAATTTCTGACACACCGACGGATTACTTTCTTAGAAGGTGATTTTGACATCTGAAAATTTGTCTTGAAAGATCTTTGAGCTGAAACTACACTTCTTCCATGCTCATAATATTGCTCAGTTATGAAACGCAGCTGTCCACAGTCCATGCAGTCATCTTGAAGGGTTAGTTTTAACTAACACTTTTATTTTGTTTTGTATCTTATCTTGTCTTGTATTGTCAAAACCTATACAATCCTGTACAAACTTGTAACTATCCTCTTTCGAATGATGCGTATGATTTTATAAAAGGACTTATACTTTAAGAGTTACAGGGGTTTCTTTTGGGTCCCATTTCTCTGGATCACCCTGTATATATATACTGTATATATACACAACATTACCTCACCAGGATTCGTTTGAACCCACCACCTCTTCACTAGAAGGTGAGCCACTATGTTATACGAAAGTATAAAAGTTATACAACCTGGCAAGTATTTTTCATCGTCCGAGGAAACGCATAACGCTTTCGTGCACAGAGGCGCGCGCTTTACGTATTAACCCTCCCACACTCAAGTTAATGACAGTCATTTCATTCAGATTATCCAGTGCACATTATCTATTTTGTCTCTGTGCGAGAAAACGTTACATTACGATCAAATACCCGTCAGGTTGTACTAACTTTTTTCTCATCGTAGCGCCTTCGCCTTCTGAGGGTGAAAATGTGTCGAATATTATTATTTAATAACTTTTAATTTTCCGAGTGCAAAAATAATGATTTAACAATTACTATCTTCATCAAGTTGATCAATTATGAATCATCAGCCGTTATGACCTGAGGTTTGCGTTCAGAGTACAGCAGAAGACCAGCATCATATATATATATATACACCTTGGTTACCTTGGTTTTGCTTCCCCCCGAATTGTTCATTCTGTTGAAGGTCAAACTCGTTACTCCACCTTAGACCTACAGTTTAACGTGGGACCCGAACCACCCCTTCCACGGGCGGTCGGAAATTACAAAGTCTTCGCCCGGACTCGATCTCACGACCTCCCGATCATCAGCAGCAGCAGCAGCAGCAGCAGCAGCCCAGCATCTTAACTACTAACTAATATACTGTATATTATAATATATATTAGTTAGATGAAATATTTTGCAGGCTTTCAAATATTTCATACACATGCAACAACAAAGAAACAAAAAGCGAACCTAAGCGAGTATAAAGTAAAGTAAAATCGCTTCTGCTACGAAATTATCTTATATTTATAATTAGGATGTGAAATAGCAAAGGAAATATGTAGTGATTTTAAGATGATTAATGGTAGCATCAGTTTAAGTTTCAAAGGATTAATACTTATGTAAAGAACTGAAACCTACATTTATTTTAGGCAAATTATGAATCGTCTTTTAAAGTCACAGAAGAACGACTGTTATGCTTGTGATTATGCTATTCTGTGATTCAAGGCGGTTTCGGTTCTCACTGGAAATATTAATAGGTAGTTGGTAATCTTTCTTTACATTACAATTAACGCAACTATATCTTCGAAATAATATCGTATTAAGCTTTATTTTCCGTAAAATGTGTGTGTGTGTGTGTAACTGATTAATTGACAAAAAGTGTTTTACTATAATACTACAGGGTGTCATAAGTCCGTTCTCATAGGAAAATTTAGTTTAAAATAAATTTACAAAAGTCATACTATACATTAGAACTAAAACAAATATTCAAATTGATATCTTGTTTTGGGACATTTTTATTTTTGTTGTGGGTAGAACAACACGAAATGTTTAATATGGAAGTGAGTTACACTGGTTACCAGTGTAACCAGTTCTAATGTATGACTTACTTTTGTAAATTTATTTTAAAATAAATTTTTCTATGAGAACGGACTTATGGGACACCCTGTATTTTATATTGCCTCAATTTCATGAATCATAAATAACGTTTTATAATCCTCTCATTTCACCAATGAAGAATTTTAAGAAGTACATTTTCGGTACTTATTTGCTGAAGAGTATTGATAGGAAATATAATGTTGCACACCTCTCAGAGAAGCGGAACCGCCTCCAGGCCTATATTTGAATGTGTAGATGAATGTGGTGGAATGTTGATTTTTTTATATAGCTGATTGCGTGTTATTGTACTGCGTGATTAAAAACCTTTTTCTTTCTTCCGTTTCTGGTATACCCTCAAATATTAAATGGTGAAGTTTTGCGAGTGATTTTTCTCTGTTGTCATTTAGTAGCATAATGGTACGTGTTAATTATGCCAACAGAATTTATTCAAAATTAATTTTTTGCCTTTCTGTGTTAAAACTAATGTCCACCATCTTCGACCAAAAAATTCTGACGCTAAACAGGAACCAACCTCCAAGACCTTCAACAAAGAGAACCCGCTTTATTGACCATGTTCGATCCTATATAAATACGAGAATTACGCAGAAATTCAGTTACCGCTTACAATTAAGAGTTCCGGATTTGAGGAGTTTTAGGTTCGAATCAGGAATGGGATCATCAACAGAATTTGATGTGTGTGTGTGTGTGTGTGTGTGTGTGTGTTTTGTGAGGCGGAAGTGAATAGGATAAGAAATTAAATCAGAATCAGAGATTACTGTGCATACGTGAGATTATAATTAAAAATGATTTGGAAGCAGATATTTTGGATCACTTTAACATATTGCTTCCCAGGAACCTCTCTTTAACATATTGCTTCCCAGTGTACGATAAAAAATGTTCGCTTTAATAAAGTAAAGGCATAAAAAGTAAATCATAACATGTTAAAATATTAGATTGAAAGTAAATTTATTAGAATTGTTGCGCTATATGGTCACACAAAGTAAAAAATGGATTTCGGAAGAATCGGTCACGCCACATCATTTACACAAGTACGAGATGAGTAGTTCCTTTTTACATCCTTTCATTTTCTTTATATATTTAATGTAGGTTAACTGAATGCCCGGTTAGGTCAACTGTACGCCCTTGACGATTGGTTAGGTTAAGTTGTGATATTTTCGTTAAAACTAACGAAAATATCACGACTTAACCTAACCAATCATCAAAGGCGTACAGTTGATCTAACCGGGCATTCAGTTAACCTACATTAAATATATAAAGAATGCCCGGTTAGGGCATTTATAGCTTTGTTTACGGTCGGTAGGTTATCTCCTAGATTACCAACCTCTTTCTAACCAACCAACCTTTCTCTTTTTAACATATTGCTTCCCAGTGTTAATCACTTTAACATATTGCTTCCCAGGAGGGATCACTTTAACATATATGCTTCCCGAATGCTTTGGGAAGCAATATGTTAAAGTGATCCGATCTTTTTCCTGAGTCTGGGTCAAAATCGGTCTGGACAGTTTTTATTTGGATCTGGATTATCAGCAGTGTTTACTGTTTATTCCATGATTCTGTAAATGTTAGAAGAGACTGGTACTCTCTCTCTCTCTCTCTCTCTCTCTCTCTCTCTCTCTCTCTTTCTCTCTCTCTCTTTCTCTCTCTCTCATCTATATATATATATATATATATATATATATGCTGCTTAGCTAGTAAATTTATTTTGGTGATTAATTCAAGGTAAAAGATGACGTAAAGAATTTTTTTAACTGACTTATGACTCTGTTGCCTATTTTAATATTATTAACTTTATGAAGAAATTTTAAGTAAGATGAACTGTGGTTAGTTATATGATGGCTAACCATTATTGACTTTAATTTTTGCACGAGCTGGAAATCTTAATCTTATATTTCAACTGAAGTTTTTCTATTTTTTAAATCTTTTCAAACCAAATGGATTAATGAAAACTTGTAATTCCTAAATGACAAAATGGATAACATTCTTGGCAACCTTTAGCTAGCGGTGGTCTCTTTAAATTATGATGATGTTAACACTACATTTTAATTCGTTATCAAAAGACAAACTGATCAGCTCACTTTTTACCCGAAAATAGGAACCAGAATCTGTTTCAGGCGCATCTCGGAACTGAAATCGAAAATGGAATTTTCGAAAGTTTTGGGTGGAACTGAAAGTGAGATCGGAATCAAAGTTTTTTTCACAATGAGATCAAGCATTCAAAATAGCCATAATTCTCAAGCCACTTGTCTGACGTCAAAGAATTAGAATCGATTTCTTCTTAACATTTATCATAATTACATATTTAAGATGACGAAGAAGTGGCATCGTAGAAACTTATTGACTTTGAAAGAGGTAGAGCGTATAGTTAAGTGGAGAATAAAATGTTGAAAACAGCAAGAGTCACATAAACGAGGCACTATAGACATTCCTCTATTGATTGTAGATAAAGTGATTATGCAGTTCAAGAACAACAATTCACACCCATTCTGAATATCCAAAACCAACAGAAATGACACGTCGTGCTCTGAAAAGGTCAGCGAAAAGAAGATCCCTGACAGACTGCAGTATATGTCATGGAAGGAAGGCATCCAGATATCTAAGATAATCTAAAACAGCCATCAGAACGCACCATGCTATTTCAAAGGTAGATATTACTAGACAGCAGAGGTATAGACTTATCCACCGGAGTTTTTGACAACTCCGTTTTTGAGAGGATTTTAACGGTTTTCTGATCATGGGTGCCGTGGAGATGCGTGGTTCTCTCGGCGTCTTGCACAATAGCTCTCACTGAAACAGCTTCAAGCCACCATAAAATACGACAGACTGTCTATCTGGTTTCGGGTGCGATTCGAGCTACGCACAGTTAACAGTAAAAGCTGTCCGACACATCGCCATCATCGAAGAGGGACTCTTTCTCATTTATAATAATGGTCAGCTTTCAAAGGAAGTCTTTTAATCGAAAATGGCGCTCTAACCCGCACACCTCGCATATTTCAAAGATGGAAGGACAGTCATGGCACCAATCTTCGCATGATTTGGTTAGTTACCTGGTACACCCAGTGATTATGTTCTGGACTGTCCCAGATCAATCATTAAGAAAGAAGCGATGTAAACAAACTTTAAAACATTTTTTGATCCAAGTTTTACAAGAGGAATGGAGTACAATATCGCAAACCATGACTGGAAAACTCGTCAAAACACTGCTCGAGTGATGACACCCTTAAAGGAAACTACAACTTTATCAACAGTAAACCCATGTTGAAACAGGATTAATCTTGCCGCATATTTTGTCGTGTGTGTGTGTGTTTTGTGTGTGTGTGTGTGTGTGTGTGTGTGTAGGCAACTTGGCATGCGAGGTCGAATGTGTGATAATTGGCAGATGTAGTGGGGTATTTTTTTGAGGTAACATCTTCGGTAACTTGGAATCTTAAAAAATGTATATAAAAAAACAAGAAACATTTTTACTGTCGGAAAAAGAGATAGGTTAATCTTGATTCGGTTAGGTTACGCTAGGTTAGGTTAATTAAAGTTTGGTTAGGCTACATTAGCGAGTAC
>JAJOZX010001866.1:620000-652500 GCA_023014485.1 Bathynomus jamesi
TTCTGTAACTCTTGTTTTGTAAACCCCACGCAAAGAAGTCTAATGGTGCTAAATCCAGAGATCGTGCCTCCCAAATCGCTGGATTGGACGTGGTGGAAACAGGCCCTGGCCGAGGCCCCCTCCGAGTGCGCTCAGCAAACCACGGAGGTAATACTCTTGGTCTTGGGGATGGAGACGTACTTTCTATATTCTTTTCCTGCTACTAATGCAAAAGAAAACAAAAACAAATTTGGTTTAACTTTGCTTGTTCTAATGCTATCCGCAACAGAAAGGAAGCTTTCAGAAGGTACCATCGCCACCCAACGCCTGATTCTCACTCTGCTTATATCTCTGCCCAGAAACGTGCAAGATCTGTTCTACGACTTGCCAAAAATTCTTTCATCATAAAAAATGTGAAAACCTTTCTAATTCTAATTATTCTTCTCTCTCTTTCTTGCACCTAGCCAAAAACTTCTCTAACAACTTTACTTCTTTTCCTCTTCTTTTCCATTCTAACGGCTCAGTTGCCTCTACTCCTCCTGATAAAGTGAACTCTTCGCCCAAACATTCGCCTCCAATTCAATCATAAACGATTCCGGTGCTGTTTTCCCATCTCCTACCCCCATCTGACTTAATTATGTCTGAAATTAGAACATCTTCCAAAGACTTTTTTTTCTGCACTGTCTAGGCTCAACTCTAGGAAGGCGTATGGTTCTGATAGAGTCCTTCCTGTTGTTCTCAAGAAGTGTTTCTGCGCTGACACCCTGTCTAGGCAAACTCTTTTGTCTTTGTCTTTCATCTGGTACCTTTCCTTCCTGCTCTCAACCCTCCAACTATCGTCCGATTGCTTTGATTTCTTGCCTTTCTAAATTATTTTAATCTATCCTTAATAGGAAGATTCTTAAACACTTCCCTACTCACAATCTTCTTTCAGATCGTCAGTATGGGTTCTGCAAGGGACGCTCTACTGGCGATCTCCTTGCATATTTCTCTGACTCTTGGTCATCCTCCACGTCCTGAATTTCCAAACTGTTCTCCTTCGGTTTCGATCATTTTATCTGTGCCTTTATCTCTGACTTTCTTTCTGGCTGATCTATAGCTGCGGTTGTAGATATCCAGTGTTCTTCTCCTAAAGTTATTAATAGTAGTGTTCCTCAGGGCCATGTCATGTCACCCACTTTTTTCCTTTTATTTATCAATGATCTTTTAAGTCGTACTTCCTGTCCTATCCACTCCTATGCCACGATTCCACCCTTCACTTCTCCACCCGCTTCACAAAGCCTCTCTCTCAGCAATCACTCCATGCTTTGTGAGAGACGGCTATGATGCACCTGACCTCTGATCTTTCTACTATCTCTGACTGGGGCAGAGAAAACCTTGTGGCTTTTAATGCCTCAAACCCCCAGCTGTTTCATCTGTCTACTCGTCACAATCTTCCCCACGCCTATCCCCTAACCTTCAACAATAGACAACTCAATCCTTCCTCTTCTCTTAACATTCTTGATGTTTCCTTTTCTCGTGATCCTTCCTGGAAAGATCACATATACTTTCTTTCTTTCTAAAACAGCTTCTAAGAGGCTAGGTGTGCTGCACCGTCTTCGCAGTTTCTTCCCCCCCCCCCACCCAGTACAGGGGTCTTGTCTGTCCCCGTATGGAGTATGCTTCTCATGTGTTGGGTGGCTTCACCCACACAGCTCTACCTAACCAGATAAAATCAAAAGCCTTTCGTCTCATCAATTCACCGCCTCTTACAGACTGTCTTCAGTCTCTGTCTCTCTTCGCCGCAATGTTGACTCACTTTCTCTTTACTCTGAAGGGTTGTCCTCAACAATTCAATCGAAATTACACATGTAAATCTGGGAAATAATAATGAGGACTTTACTCAGGTTATTATGATTACAGAATTGGTAGTGACAGCCAGCTTATTTTTAAGCCTAGTTGGGTTAGGGTTATTAGCATACGTGGAAAAGTTGTATTATTTAAGCTTATCTTATACGAGAGTAGGCCTCAGATTTACAAGATGTTAGCCACCGACCTGGTTTGGATTTGGGCCTACCTTTTTAAACACCACTTTGGTTTATATTAATACGTCAACCAGAATTTACCACACCCACTGGGACGATACAAATACACTATAGGTTAGCTTCTTAATGACGGCGTCGCTAGTCCCAACACATTCGTTTGTTTGTCACAGTTTTACCACTCCACTTACGGCTTTACAATCGGGTATGAAACATTTTGTTAGAAAAATATTATTAAATACTTAAGGAAAAAAAAATATATATAGGCAGTATATTAATTGACTTACATTGAACTTTATCCTTAACTCTCTAGGAAATTCCCGTGAATTGCCCGGAATTGTTTGATTATTTCGCTTCACTCTTCTCTCTCTGTTTGTCTGTTACCGACTCTCTCTCTCCATAACAAACTTTTCTTCCTCACTCCTTCTCGATTTGACTCTCTGTTTCTCTCTGCGCTCTTTTTCCCTTCCAGAATTCGGATTTTCATTTCGCATTGGAAAAACACAATCGTACTTCTTTTTTTCGTTTGATTCTGGAACTTAGAAACAACTTTAAAATACATTATATTATGAGTTTTACTCGTACAAATTCCTAACTGTTTTATACTATTTAACTAACTTATGTTCCCTATTTGACAATATTAAATTATTTTGATATTTATTTCAAGTACTATTTGGAACTAAGATTATTTACGAATACATGATTTGTTGAAATGGAAGTGTGGCATCACGTGACTGATATTTCCACACCTCACTGATTAAACAAAAAAAAAAGGCAAGTGTTCTACTATAAACAAGTTGAGATATGTTCGGATGTTTTCGTGCAAGCAGTGATGTATTCTTTTCTGGGATTTACCTGAAGCCTACTTAGAATTCATATCCTACCTAACTTATGTTTTTCATTTTCGTCAAAAGTTTTACTGTATTTTGTATTATTCATAAATCCCCAATTTTGCAAAACCAACAACTATGACTATTATAACGGACACATGCAAGGGCGGATCTAGGGGAAGAGTCGGCGACGTCTGGACGCCCCCTTAATTTCTTGCAAGTGCCCTTTTTTCAAGTGCAAGTGCCCCATTTGAATGATGTGTATGCCTCTGGAAACAAATTTTGTTTTTGTAAATAGATCATGGTCATTTTATTTTATTCAAATTCTATTTTGAGTATTTATCTGTATACATTATACTTCCAAATTTGTAGTTGCAGTGGTTTTCATAGGTGCCCTTAGTACTGGTGCAGCCATATCACTATTTTTATCTCCATCTTATTCTGATGGCAGGCCCGTAGTCAGGAGGGTGGTCGAACGACACCCTTCTCCCGTTCGACTCCCTCGCTTGACAGGAAAGGTCCACTTTTGTAACCATAGTTGTAACTTATGATGTGATATATATCATCATTTAGTAAATAAATACTTAAATTTTTTTTGCGTTGTTTTTTCATTTTCTTTCGAAACTTCACAAACTTCTCTAAACTACTCTGAACTTCTCCGCAGTGACTAGGTCGTTGCACCAAAAGGTCCACCTTTCTACAATTTCAACCACCCCCTTGGGAAGTCTTGGCTACGGGACTGGATAGTTCTTTTAATTGGCAAGACATTTGTAATTGTTTGAAAAATTTTCCGTGATAATTGTTGTACCCAAATTAAATTTTTATTTTATATCATTTGAATGAGACTGATCAAATAAAACAATACAATTGATTTTACACTCACTCATTGATGGTCTGTTTTAAGAAACAATTTTTAGTACTGTGCCCTTTTTATTTTAGGGGGTGCCCTTTTTTCTTTGGAACTCCCCTTAATGAAATGCCTAGATCTGCCCTTGCACTGCTTTTCTGAACTCTCTAATTACACGCCTCCTCCCTTAAGGAGAGCTTGCAGTACCAGACTTTCGACACATTCTCATTTATTTTCTATCCATCTTTCTCAGGCAAAGGATAATTGGCATTCTCAGTCTTTCATCTACTCAACCGGTCAACTCTGGAACAATCTTCCTCAATTCATCTTTCCCCCTGTCTATGACCTCCAATTTTTCGAACTCAGAGTGTTCAGGCATCTCGAAATCTCTCAACTTTGATTTCGGTTCTCTCTTTCTTCTGTAGGGGAGGAGCGGTTTTGCGGGTGTTTGCTCTTGGCCCCTCCTTCTTGCATAAAAAAGCAGTAAATCGGAAGGAAAACAGCATTGAACGTGTTTAATATTGTGGGGTCAAAAACTGTGTTTAGAAATTTGCTTCAACTTTAAACACTAATTTCACATCGAGGAGAAAAGATGAGAAGTAAGATGAGAAAAGAAGGCCTAATGAAAGTCTCAGTCAAAGAGAGGGGAAACGAGAGTCCCAAGGAAAAGGAAACAAAGTGCCAGTTAGGGGAAATAAATATCCCTGCTGATATAAAAAATGTAAAATAAAAAGGAAAGTCCCAAGAAGCGGGGGAAAGTCCCAAAGAAAGGGGGGATATAAGAGCTTTAATAGAGAAGTAAATCAACACCAAAGAGAAAGGAGGGAAAAATCCCGTTAAAAAGAAGGTATATGAAGTCTCGAGTAGAAGAAATATTTTCTCCGAAAGCACGAAGGGAAAGAAGGAGGAAAGGAAGAAGGGAAAGCAAAATTTTATTTATTCATTTAAGTGTCACAAAAGATAACGTAAACACATTCCCGTTCGACTTTACTTATGTAAATAATTATAGTTTAAAGTTTTTACTCTAAACTTTCTTCGTTTACGTTAGTAACCATTAATAATAATTTAGTGCGTGGCAAGTCTTCAAATTTCTAACCCTTTATGGTACCATGTTGCTTCTAGTTAACATTTCAAATACACGCATTTAGACTTAACCCTACAAAAAAGTTGTGCGATAGAGGGCTAAGATTAAGAAAAATATTAGCAGCAAAACAAATTAAATTAAAAACTTGGGATCACCTGAAGATCAGGGCCCCCAGCCTTCTTTAGTTAGCTTTATAAGGCTAACTAACGAAAATATCACGACCTAACCTAACCAATCGTCAAGGGCGTACAGTTGATCTAACGATTGGTTAGGTTAGGTCGTGATATTTTCGTTAGTTAGCCTTATGAGGCTAACTAAAGAAGGCTGTGGACCCTGATCTTCGGGTGATCCAAAACTTGGAATATGTATCATAATGGGATCATTCTTTAAAGAGAAGTCACTTTGATGCATGGTGGTAAAAAATCTGGAATATAATAAAACATCTTTTTTATTTGCTCTGCATACATAATGCGGATATTAAGGTTATGTACCTTCATTTCTTAATCATTTCGCTGCGAAATTAGAAACCTCCTAAACGTACCTAAAGGTATGGCTATGTCGACGCCACGTTACAACACTGCTTCCCATCAGATTAGAAAAGATAAGCGATGTTGGGTCTGATTGGTATTTTGATGAGTAAACGTCTTCTATGTTCAGATGTGATGTAGCGACCCGCGGTTCGGATTACTGTATGTCTCTTTTGTCACATGAACTTTACTGTTACAAAGGAGGTTAACTACCCAAGTGTAGGCTATATATCAGAGACGTGAACCTTGAAGTATGAAAATCAGTAAGATTTGGCCTGATTTTGTCTGTGCCTGATTTTGATAACTGGAAACATATCCCACATAAGGGAGTTTGATACTTAAAATCCGTGAGTCTCACGGAAAATCCGTGAGTTGACATGTCTGATCTATATATATATATATATATGACCGGAAGTTCGGCATCACCTTAGATTTTTTAGAATAAGAAAGGTATTAACAGAAATCAATTATGAACATCATTGATATATTTTAGTACTGATAATGAATGTAGTAACACTTGTCAAGATTTGTCAACTTACTTCGGAAAGATTTTATGTAAATTTCACTTGGTATATTAGGTTTAATGTCACAATTTTCAATATTTTGAAGTTTTTTATAAGTATATTTAAATTACAAAGTTGCATGAAATTCTATACATCAACGGCACATCATTACTCAAAAACCTGCATGCAGCTTTCATTTGACTTTATCATCCAAACTTAAAATGTTCAAGGGTGATGCGAAGCTTTTAGTCACAGCTGTATATGCAGTAATTAGTTTTCCTAATGTTTTTAAAGTCTTTGCTGGAAATAAAAGAAGAATCATTTAAAGTTAATCCCATTTGAAAACCTCTCTGACAGTGACGCGAGTTAAGGCATGAAAAAGGAAGCAGTGAGGTACCAGCACGGCCACTTTTTACATTTCTAAGGACCGGTGCACAATGCAGAGATGGCGGAACCCCCTCCCACTCCCCGCTCCCTTCAAGATAGGAACAAAATTAATATATTGCGAGTTTAGAAATTACGACTTTAAACAGTTTGAAATTACGAATAAAGGATTACGAATGTACGTTTAACTGATATGAATGCCATAAAGTATAAATCAAGGAAAGCAGTTAAGCCAATTCTACCAGGATTCAGGAATATTGAAGATCATCTTACCTCTGTCAGACTACTTTATCTTGCTTCGCAAATAATTATCTTTCCTTTTTCTAGAAATTTCGTGTCAGAGAAAGATTTTATTATTTGTGCGCACTTTGAACAATTCTTGGAATTGTTGCGTAACGTTTTGTAATATTTAAATATTTAAGTTACAGTATATTATATTTAGTTACCAAGACTGCTGTCGAACTGATTTTCCGCTATACATGAAATCAAACTTTACTGGAAAAGAAGTCTTTACAAAATGAGGGCCTTATTTTGTTAAGACTGTTTCCAATATGGGTGCATTATAAGTAGGATGACCATATTTCCTTGAGACAAAAACGGGACATTGGGATGGCAAAAAAGGGACGGGGTTATGTAATATTCTGTATTCATGAAAAAGTAACTACATAAACCGGGACAAAATTGACATTTTTATTAAAACGACGGGACGGCCAGGAAATATAAAACAAACGGTACTGTCCCGTTCAAAACGGTACGTATGGTCAGCCTAATTATAAGGCCCCTGTTGAACGCGAAGCCCGAGGAGAATGCCCCCCTCCATCCCTATTAAAAGCTACCCAAAGATACAGATATGACCAAAAATTCTGCATCACCCTTGAACATGTTAATTTTGCCTAACAAAGTCAAATGAAACAAACGTGTTACCTTTGAGTAATGAGTGTCGTTGATGTATTGACTTTCATAACACATTGTAGTTTAAATATACTTATCAAAACACTACAAACAAGAAAAAATATGCCAGATTAAATCTAATATACCAAAATTACGCCACATCTTTCCGAGGCAAGTTCACAAATCTTGACCAAGTGTTACTAAATTCATTATCGTATTCAAATTATATCACTGGTGTTCATAAGTAATTCCTGTAATATTATTTCATTCCAAAAAATTCTAAGGTGATGCAGTACTGTCGGCCATAACTGTATATAAAAATCCATGAATGAAAAAAAAAGAAAATGGGGACTACAGAGAGGATGTAGTGTTATAAAGGGGGAGAAATATAAAGAGTGTCATCCATGTACATGAGCTTGCAATTGTACTCAGCATTTGTGGCAGTCTCCAGAAATGCAACCATACTACTCTGAAACATTTAATTACATATTTCGGAATAGCAATGCATTGTTAATAAGGAATTTGAATCTAAATGTAATTCCAACCCGGCGAAAATACGCCTTATTTTAATTTTATCAGAATATTTAAGTATAAGCAACATCTTCGGATTGGGGTTCGAATTCAAATTCAAAATCTGTCACCACCAATCCAAAAACATCTAAAATTGCTGTTCTCATCTTCGGGCGCCTCTTATTGAAATATACTTTTCATTTCAGAAAAAACATAAACAAGGAATAATATACTGAAAATATATCGTGTGATTTTTCAAACATATGACACTTTAAAAGGTTTGCATTTTTTATTAACTAAACTAAAAGTATGAAATTTTCACTGTACCTTCTCTACACATGGGGAGTTAGTCTTCTAGTACAAAACATGGTCTATGTGATGTCCTCTTAGCTCATTAACTCTTTGTACACGAACAACAAAATTTTGCAGTAATCTGGACAGAGTATTTGTTGAAAATTGAGAAATTTCATGTTTACTTGATGCGTTCAATTCTACTATTGTGTGTGGATTCTGTTTAAGCACTGTATCTTTTAAATAACCCCACATATAAAAGTCACAGGGGTTTAGACCTGGTGATGTTGATGGCCATAACATTCCTTCATCATAAACCGCAGTAAATCTGTTGGATAGAACTCTTCCGTCGAAAGTATCGTGTAAGTATTGTGAGTTGAGAGGACATCACATAGACCATGTTTTGCACGAGGGGGACTAATTTCCCATGTGTAGAGAAGGTACAATAAAAATTCCATGCTTTTATTTCAGTTAATAAAAAAATGCAGACCTTTTAAAGCGTCAGATGTTTAAAAAATCACCCGATATTTATTGATGGTAGTATGACCGCAAAAGGAGATAGTGCAATGCAATTGCAAATGTTGATCAATGAGTGACAGTGCCAACCCCCCTCCCCCTTGTTGCAAGATGCCAACCCCAGGGTGCAAAAAAAACAGGGGGAAGAGAACTCCCCCCGCAAGCTGAGGGAGTCTACCTAACCTCTTTGGGGGAGAGAATGGGATGGCCTCACCCCCCAAAGGGTATACCTAACCTAAGAGAGAAAGGAGAGACGAGTGTTCGCTTGGCAGGAGCCAAGCGCATATTGTGACTTCATCCCAGCGCTTGCTGTTTTATAAGGTCCTAATCAGCCAGGTGGCGTAGAAGCCAGTGCCTCCAGGCATTATCAGCCAGTTGGCACAGTGTATAACATCGTTTGGACAAACGCACACAAATGCACATACACTCCCGACTATACGCCCATAAAATATTACTAACACACACACAACTATATGTGCGATTATATGCGCCGGGTTCGAGACCCGGTGACGGTGCATCCTACTACACAAACGGTTGGTAGATAAATGAGAACCCTGGGTATCCTAGTGGTTGCTGGATTCCCCGTTAAACAGTAAGTCTAAGGTGAAGTGTAAACATACTTCCACACAAATGGTTGGTAAATAAATGGGAACCCTGGGTATCCTAGTGGCTGCTGGATTCCCCGTTAAGCTGTACGTCTAAGGTGGAGTGTAAACATCCTTCCACACAAATGGTTGGTAGATAAATGGGAACTCAGGGTATCCTAGTGGTTAATAAGCTGGACTCCCCGTTAAACTGTATTGCAAGACTCAGTCATGTTTATCTGTTTGTTTATTTACCCTCTCTCTCTCTCTCTCTCTCTCTCTCTCTCTCTCTCATATATATATATATATATATAATATATATATATATATATATATATGAAATTATTTGACGAAAGTGACACGTGAAAAATATTTATGATGAATAAAACCACGAAGGGAAAAGAAACAAAATGGTGCCCAAGCGCTTTCGTCTAATGACATCCTCATCCTCCTGAGGATGTCATTAGACGAAAGCGCTTGAGCACCACTTTTTGTTTGTTTTCCCTTCGTGGTTTTATTCATCATATATATTATATATATATATATATATATATATATATATATGATGAATAAAACCACGAAGGGAAAAGAAACAAAATGGTGCCCAAGCGCTTTCGTCTAATGACATCCTCATCCTCCTGAGGATGTCATTAGACGAAAGCGCTTGAGCACCACTTTTTGTTTCTTTTCCCTTCGTGGTTTTATTCATCATATATATATATATATATATATATATATATATAGCTATTTTCCAGGTTTATGGCGATTTATTTTTCAGAGGAACTGGACACAGATATCTAGAGATGGGTGTAAATCCCTTCATATATATATATATATATATATATATATATATATATATATATATGAATAAAACCACGAAGGAAAGGAAACACAAAACGGTGCTCAAGCGCTTTCGTCTAATGACGAATTTCATTTCTTCGTTTATTGTATAGGTATGTATGTATGTATGTGTATATGTATGTGTGTATATATATAATATTTTTTTTTGTAACCTATATATAGGCTGTAACCTTCTATGTACTTCAGTGTTCCTGAGGATGTCATTAGACGAAAGCGCTTGAGCAACATTTTGTGTTTCCTTTCCTTCGTGGTTTTATTCATCATAAATATTTTTCACGTGTTACTTTCGTGAAATAATTTATTTATATATATATATATATATATATATATATATATATATATATATATATATATATATATATATATATATATATATATATATATATATATATATATAATATATATATATTATATATATATATAAATGCGCGCTGGTGGTGTAGTGGTTATCGTCGCTGACTACGAATCCATCGGCTCCGGGTTCGAGACCACTCGTATATCTTTTTTTTAGAATTTTTAAATTTATCCTTTATACTATTTTCATCTTTAGTCTGATAATAGCCCTCGGCGGTTAAAAAGGTGTCCTTCGCTTCTTTTGAAAAGTTGAGGATATTTTCCAGATAGGCTTGTAGGTGATAATAACCCGTTTCTGCCGAGATGTTAGCCTGATTTAAATACACCTCACATTGGCTGAATATGGAGTGTAGAAAGTTGGTTTCAGGATATGCAGAGTAACTATCATCGCAGTCCGTTCCATTTGAATGGGCTATACGCAGTTTAGCGTACATGTGTATGCAGCTCGGATCAAAAACGTATGGGCCTGAGCTGGGTATCACGAATTCTACAGGAGCACTCGGTGAACTAATTGTGTTTAATGGGTTAATTGTAATAAAATCGCTATGCTCAATAGAAACCTGTGTAGGGGGCATATCAAAGAGGGACAGTTCCGATTTACAACATTGTGAACTACACGCATAGATGAAACGCGCCATGACGAGTCAGAAATAGTGTACCACCTCTCTCGACAAGTAGTAATCAGTCTATGATTCGTGAGAGTAGTGTCCTCAGCTTAGTTAAAAGAATGATCGGCCATAGGCTTCATACGCTTAGAACACTTCTTTTTTATGTCCTTTTACGTTTGGCGCCACATGTTGGTAACCCCTTCTTCCTGACAACCCTCTCTTCTTTCCGCCACCACGCATTTTTCTCTTTGCAGCTTTGATGATTTCGTCCCGTGTACGTTTTAAATGTTTTTTTAGAGCTTCTTTAGGTTTAGTTCCACCCATTATGTCTTTTCCCGCGTTAAAACCTGATTGTAACGCCTTCCTCCAGAGGTATCTAGCCCCCTCTTCAACAGTGGAGCAGCGGTGAGTAGTATGGTTGAAAAAATGGATCCAAGCCCACTCCCACGCTGATATGTCACCACTCGATAGACTGTGAAAAGCCTTCGGATAATTATAGCTGAAAGCGACGAAAGTGTAGGTTCACTGTTAAACTCCCATCACCGAATGGGAAATTTTTTCCTCAATCATTCTTATATATATCGAGATATTGGTTAATAGATTAGTCGCAACATTCACATAGTGGGGCTTGTCATATGTAATGCTCAAACTTTTCCCTCTATGGTTGGGGATGTGTGCAATGCGCAGCAGGCGAGCCTGGGTGTCCCCCAACAAAATGATGCTCTCGATATTGCTGTAAATATAGCACATGTCTGGGGATGGGCAGCTTTCACCTAATTTCACCATCTTCAGCTGATACATTAAGCTGGACAAGTCATGTTGTGCCTCGTGAAAGGTATCTCTTTGGAGAGCTGCACTATATCGGCCCTCGGCCACAATTGTGAACAGCTCTTTGTCTTTAATAATATTTCACAATGTCCATGACTGTCATAATGACCGATTCCTAGTGTTACATTTGTACAGTGCCCGCGAAAAGTATCCGATCACCCTTGAAATTTGTATTTTTTACATAAAAAACAATGTTTAAATGTATACTAACCTTATATTAGTATTTTGTCATCTGTCCTTTGGTTTGGATGACTTGTTCTAGACGTTTTGGCATGGATTTAATCAAGTTTTGACAAACTTCCACTGATATTTCCTTGCACCATACCTTTTTGATGGCCTCTTGTAATTTTTCGACTGAGCCAGTGTCGTGGCATTCAACCTTATTTTTTATTATTAGCCACAGATTTTCTATCGGATTGAGATCTGGACTATTACCAGGCCAATCCAAAATATCAAATTTATTGTCAGTAATCCATTTTGTCACTATTTTGGCCCTGTGACATGGTGCACCATCATGCATGTATGTTTTTGTCCTTTGGATTGCCATTGCCATTAGAAGTTTATCCTGTAGCATTGCTAAATACCGTGCACCATTCATAGTTGTGTTCTTCGGAAGAAAATATAAGTTTCCACGCCCATAGTAACCGAAACAACCCCAAACCATCACACTTGGAGGGTGTTTCATTGTCTTTAGGGTGTATTTAGGGTCCATCCTATTTGAGCCAATAGGCCGGCGAACCTTTTTTGGACAACTTCTGAATGTCAAAAATGTCGACTCATCGCTAAATAAAACCTTCTTCCAGTCATCAACAGTCCAATGAATGTATTTTTTACAAAATGCGACACGTTTTTTACGCATTTTTTCATTAATGAACGGTTTCTTAGCAGCATGGCGAGATGGTAATCCGAGTTCTTTTTGGAGCCGCTCCTGGATAGTTCGTTCAGAAACACCAGATAACAAATTATTCATATTAAATTTTATTTCTTTCGCAGTTATTGTTGGGTTTTTCAATACTAAACGTTTCATAAGTTTGTCTGTTCGCGAATTTGTTTTTCTCGGTCTGCCAGATCGTTTTTTAGGGACTGGCGTGGTTAGGCCACCATTGTTCTTAGCCCGTGAAACCATAAATTAACGGTACTTTGGGATATGTTTAATTCCTTAGCTATCTGTCTCTGTGATTTCCCACATGCATGCAAAGCAACAATAGCACCTCGACAATCACTCTTAAGTTGTTTTTAGCACACATTATATATAAATTTTATTTACACCACTTTCTGTAAAAAAAAAAAAAAAATCAAGAAATTTACACAAACAGTGAAATCTGACAAATTTGAGACACAGCCACCCGCAACGAAGGCTACCAGAACACTAATTTGAGAATGCGTTGGATAGCTCTCATATCAGCGAGCAACCTCAAAGTTACCAGATGTCGCTAGAACAAATAGAAAGTGAATTACGTGTCTCTGAATATTAAGGGAAAATATTGTATTTTCGTGAGTGATCGGATACTTTTCGCGGGCACTGTACTATAGTACTGTACCTCACCGAACAGGACTGATCGCATAGTATTGTCTAAGGTTATGCCTAATTTTTCACACTCATCGATTCTTCTAAGGATCAGAAATATGATTTGCTCATTTTCAAGAGTTAAAAATTTGGTGGCTAGCTGGAATTCACAAACACCAACTTCATACGAATCACGTTCCAACCCAATGGGCCCATGGAGTTCTGTTACAAAGTTGGCCAGGGTGTTGTTAGGATGTACAGACAGAGAAGAAGAGGACGGGAGTGTGACATAGAAGTGGTTAGGCGCCATGTTGCATACTATTTAAGCTTCATTATTGCAGCAGCTTTTATATAGGTATTGAAGCTTTCTGGGTAACCTAGCCATTTCACCAGGTACATTTTTCTCTTCCCTGAACCTTTGCTGCCAAAATTTTTTTCAATTTTAAACACACTTTTTCCTAAATTAAATGTCACTTTCTACAACTCCTCTGGGTAAAAGCCTCCCTCCTGCGATTTCTTTCCCATTCAAATCTTCAATGTAATATATCATTATCTCGCCTTTAGGTCTCATAGCACTAACTTTAAAAATCTCACGTGTCCATCCTTGCTCAAATCCCTTCGCGAATTTATTTCCCGAACATGATAGCCTTACATAATCATTGATTTTGAAATGTGTAGAGTGTGGTGGCGGTGCTCCATCTCTTCTCACCTCTGTGCGCGTACCTCTTTCGAAAACCTCATTAGGTGTTGTGCCGATCGTACGGTGATGTGAACAGTTGTATGACGAGGCCAATGACCCCAGAATGTTTATATATCTGTATGTGTTTTTATGTGTAAAATAGTGATGCATGCGTTCCTTTATTGTATGTTGAACTCTTTCAGCTATAGAGGCCTTATATATAGAACTGCTAGTGTAGTAAGTGATATTAAACTCTGTCAGCATGTTCTGAAAAGCGCGACCTGTAAATTCTTTCCCCATATCCGTACAAAAATAGCCATGAACCCTATCTTCTTTCAACATCAGCGTTTTGGTTGCTTTAGCAACTGTTTCAGGCGATTTATTTTTCAGAGGAATTAGCCAGAGATATCTAGAGAATACATCTATTATGAATAGGATGTAGCGGTAGCCGTCGTTATACACTGAATATCTTTGCATGTGCGTTAAATCCGCTTACCAAATAGAGTCAATCGAAGCCGCTGTTGTCTTGGCCGTTTTAAACCTTTTTCTCACCGGCTTATGAAGTGTATAAGCATCCTGCTCCAACAAAAACCTCTCTTTTTTCTCCTCTTCAGAGATGCTACTGCTGGGGGTGATGGCGTACTCAGTTGTAACACATGCGAGACTTGATCCAAGTCTTTTAACCTATTCAGATTTCCTATCAATGTTTTGGGGACATTTATTTGTTGCAGTCTTGCCTTAATATGCTTCCATCCTGTTGGTGAGGGCCTGTCCCACTTTCTCACCAGATCATGGACAATGTCAACGATATTGGATCCCTATACCCTTGTTCCTTCAACAATGACCTCGCCTGTATCGGTCCACTGTATGATGGGGTTCTCACTCAGTAGATTATTAAGACTTAAACCTTTATTCCGCATGTGGGAGACTGCTTTTTAACACATGTTCGATGTGCTGCGTTCCGTTATTCTTTGGCAGGTCATCTCTAACGTCGGGCCCAGGTTCTATGTCGACATGCTCAGCGTTGCTAGTGCTGTGCCTAATAACCACGGGGAGCTCTGTCGGATTCTTATAGTCTTCGTACTCATGAAGAAATTTCTGCAGAGCCTCTTGGTACAAGATCCTTTTCTCATCAGGTGACTTTCACTGTTTAATAGGGCTAACAAATCGCTTTCCATTCTTTTAAGCCTGCTTTTACGGGGCTCTAGAACCGTGTCTGGAATCTTTGAACTTTGCAATGAAGCATACACCTCGTGCGGAATCACTACCACTTTCTTCATTATATTAATCTAGTCAGTAAAGGTTCCAAAACTGAAAATAAGATGGGGAGGAATGATCCCCCTCTTTGTACAATAATTCGCTTTTTCTTCCCCACAGTGTGACTTTTACGAGCGCACGTATTATGTTCTTGTAACGACGTAAGCGATCCTTCTGAGGGGGTTTCATTGGCACATTACATCTTATAACATTAAGACAGATTTCAGAGGTGCATTTTAAAAAGTCGGAGTCGATATTTTTAACAAACATCTGTTGCAGTGCCCGAGGCAATCGTTGATAGATTTTCGTTAACTCACGATATTTCTTCAGCCTATTTGTCATTCTGGAATATACACCGTTTCATGTATCTATTTTTGAAAAATAGATTCTGGTTGATGAAGAATACGCTTATGTTAAGATGGTGGGAGTACATTGTAAATATCTTGGCAAACGTTTTAAACATTTCCAACATGAGATCGTCAATTACAATGACTGTATGCTCATTTCCCTTTAACGAATTAACGTCATATACACCTTTGTGGAACAAAATATCATCTTGGTACTTGTTGAACACTGATTGATACGTCGAATAGCACCATATTACCTTATCCACAAATTTTGAGAACATCTTATCTTTAATGATTTTAAGCATAAACACAGTTTTACCACATCCTGTAAGGCCAGATATAATGCATGTGGAGGGGCTTGTGAAGCTGAATTTTTCTACAGACTCCATCTCTAACACGTCACACCCCTAAGTGGGTCATTTACAAAATATAACAAAATTTAAGTGCTGCTCCTTATATTCTTGTTTTTCTTCTTCCACAGAACCGTGAATGACGACGATGTACAGCGCCCCCATCATCGATATCACAGATGACCCCGATGACCGTGTAGCTACAGAATCCTTCCCCGCTGACGAACCCTCACCAGCGATATCTGTAGCATGCGACAATTCAAAACGGAAGCATGATGAAGAACCCTCCACATCAGGTATGAAGCGTGCCAGGATTGCGCCGGTTGTTAGACCCCCAGTAATAGAGCCCCAACCCTCTACGTCTTACGACACAACCCCACAATAGTACCTTCCTCAAATATACCCCATTATTCCTGTTCAGTTCCGGGTACTTCCTCCACAGCAGCAGCAGCTTCTCGTGCTGTGGAGGAATGTATAACATTCGAGTTGGTGCGCACCGCTACCCCCACCCCTGCCCTGACTAGAAGTCGGCACGTGGTCAGGGTTGACCCTGCATCCTGTATACCAACGGTGTTGGGCTGCGACGCTTAATTGAACGTATTGTGGAGTTTGCCCTTCAGAACCGCGATGAACGTGAAGTCCGGACGAGGTTGTCCTTCAGGTTCGGTTCAGATGACGGGGACGTAGACGATTTTTGGGTAGTAATACCGTTCAGACGTTTGGCAGCTGTAGACATAGAATATATCTTGGGCCGTATAATGCAGGCCTCTCAAAGTAGTACAGCCTTCAATATGGACAACTTCATGATAGATATTGACAGAGTATTCCGGGTTGCTGGTCATAGTGCCACGCCTTATACTCTTAATTTCAATTCTCCGGTTATTTACAGAAAGCATTTGAACGTCGATCGTGGTTGTGGCTTTATAGCAATAGTCTTAGCTCATATGTTCACTGTGCTAAATACATGGACGCAAAGAATTTGGCTGCCTACGGTTGTGCAACGTGCCCGTAAACTGGCTTCAGATTGCAAGCTTGTTTTAGTGTAATATGGGTCCTGAAGAACTGAGAAAGGTCGAGCAGGAAATGAATGCTCGTATAGTCGTATTTGGAATGGATAATCGTCGTAGGACTGTGTATGTTTTTAAAAGCTGTGTGAGAGATCGTACAAGACCTCTACTTATTTTAGGATTGTCAGGAACATCGTATCTCCCCATCCGTAACATAAGGACTCTCTACGCTAGTTATGATAAAAGTCGAAAATATGGAAGGCATCATTTGTGTAAGAGATGTCTCGAGTTTGCGGATGATATAGTGAAACATTGTAAGGAGTGCTACATGGTATGTGAGCAGTGTAAAAGCCCCAAATGTGAAAGTCGTGTAGTTGAATCCGAGAAGAGGGAATGTAATGTGTGTAGACGTACATTTTTCAATATAATTGCTTTGAGCTCCATAAGTCAATTGGCACTTGCAGGAAAATGAGAATCTGTGAATGTGGCATGTTTCGTATGATGGATAATTGGGGCAAGTTTGTGCATAAATGTAATGAAATTCACTGTTTTACATGTCATGAAAAATATAAGGCGGATGGAGTGAAGCATGTATGTTACGTAAAAGATGCTAAGCCTAAAAATAACCCTTGTATAACCGTGTACTACGGTATAGAAACATACACGAACGCTGAAACCAAAGAGGTTATTCCACATTTACTCGTAAGTCAGACTGTCTGTGATGAGTGCATGGAGATTGAGTGTGATGAGTGTCACAAATGTGGTACACGGACAAACGTTTTTAATCGTGGTGATTGGTTTGCTCCCTCCAAATGCGAGGAATAGCAAATGGCATGCCTTTTTTGGTACCTCGCAGCCATCCTTCTAATGTGAAACGGCAGCTTCCACAGCAAAAGTGAGGTGCCCATGATTTATCTTGATCGCCCATGGGCATGCCAAAGTAAGCGTGATATGATGTACAAAAACTTCGTTCCTGTGTCAATTTTGTGCTTTACTTGCTTTGGATTGATGTAATGGCCGCAAACATAACAAAATGAATCTGCAGAGTGTCTGCAGGGCCTATTAGTAGCCATCACCATATAATTCTAATTCAAATATCTGAAAAATACAAAAAAACACTTTATAAATAGAAATAAGAAACCAAATGTGTACAAATATTTAATAATGGGTCTTAACCAATAAACACATTACTAATAAACCCCAATTTTGGGGACATTTGGAATTTTGCACTTGAAATTATGATACTTTTGCTATCTCAGAAAAATGCCTTAAAAATGGCGAAAAAGTAAGATTTCTAAATTTGACCATATAGTTTTCCGAGCAAAACTGATGCCAAATCTGTAATCAGCGTGGCCGAAACATATAGAAAAGATCGAAAAATCAACATAAACAAAAACTGTTGCACAGTGTAATGGGCTTTGTTTTCCCTTACTGCATTAGCACCAGACTGTCTGTTATACATACTGTATGAGCTTAGTTTTCTCCAAAATCTGTTTCAGGAGTCAACAGTGATTTAATTCGTTTGTATTAGATTCCTTAATATCCATACAAAGCATCTGACTTCTGTATAATATTTGTTTGGCATTTATTGATATAATAATAATTATAACTATTCTTATTATAGAGTTTTTACAATCCTTCTCGAAGTTTCTTAACGCAGACTTCTCATCCAGAGTAAGGATTCTTAAGAGATATTTTCAAAAATAGCAACACAGTTTCAACACTTTCAAGCTGTCATCCATAATCATTTTAAATATATTAGGTTTGATTCCTTATTTTTTCTTAGTTTTCGGGTAGAACTTAACCATCATCATCGGGATAGGTACAAACTACCGAAAGTAATTAATTACATATATTTCAAAGTAATTGATTGGTTTAAGAAATTATTTTTAATTCGTTTATTCAATCACGAATCGCAAACAGTTTGATGCAGTTTTTCATGGTTGTATTGTTTCAGACTATTATCGTCTTGAAAATTTTATTAATATTGCCATCAAGAAATAGTTAACCGATTCGATAACTTAATTAATATATTTACGCACGTTAATCTCAAGCTTCAATTCTTTTATGAGCAATACTTCAACTGTCGTTAATTTTGAGAGTTCAGAATGAGCAAAATAAATTTTAATTGTCATTATTATTATTATTATTATTAATATTATTATTATTATTATTGTCCAACTACTTATTTTTATTATTACTTCAACAAATACATACGTATTGCAGAAATATAAGACAAATTATGGCTATTCAACGTAAGAATAAAAATATATAGTGTGTATCAAAATTTTATGCAACGTTTTAATTATGGAAGAAATATTTTTGAACGTTAGAAAAGTATGAAATGCTACTGTAGCGTACTGTATTGTCTCCATTACGAATGGCAGACGTTATCCAAAGCGATATATAATCCACTAGTAATTCTTAAAAAGTAATTTGTCTTCCACTTTATAATACCCAGACATACAACGTTTTAAGCTTTTTTTTAAGGACATCTAAAAATTCCCAGTATAAAGTTTCAGTCCAATTAATTAAGGGTACAGTTCGAATCTGCTGGAGACATTATTTTTTATTTACCTAATGCTTAATTGCCGTTCTGCAGCTTTCTTAAAGTAAAGACAGTTTGAGAGTCAGCAACACTTTGCTAGAAATGGAAAATGGGTTTCGGAAAATCTTATTTAATTGATGATACTTCCTTTGCGTACGGGAGATCTACAGGTTGTTTCGCAACTGTACTTTGCTTTCATAATCTTTACAACTTGGTTCATTTTATTTTTTTAAATTTTATTTTAATTGCTGAACGATAAAAACTGAATTTATCACATAAATATCGTACGCCAAATCTTACTCATTTATTAAAGCTTTTGGCTTAGTGAAAAGAATTGTATTTTAACAGTTATTGCTTTACTTCAGCCCGTAACGCAACGAAAATCTGTTAAATATTTTTTTATTTTAAGGGACAGCAAACCGAATTAGGTAACCTACTTTTCAATGGTAAATTAAACGGCGCACCGACAATTGAGCGCAAGACAATTGAGCGCCGACAATTGAGCGCCGACAATTGAGCGCACCGACAATTGAGCGCAAGACAATTGAGCGCAAGACAATTGAGCGCACCGACAATTGAACGCAAGACAATTGAGCTCCGACAATTGAGCGCACAATTGAGCGCTTATTGCTGATCCCGTCTCAACTACCAGTTAGTTGGTGGTTACTTTTAAGCTCCGCCCAAATCAGACTCGTAATAGGGCAGGCTTGCCTGTGCTCTGGAGCAGAAGCTCTTCAGAGGTTGTAAAAGTAATGCGGATGTGTTCGGGTGTTTTTTTCATCTAGGCCAAGCTGTATGGCGAAGGATTCAAGAGCTGTCTTTGGCACAGCTGTATCGTACAAATGAAGAGATACGTACATACTAAAAAATGCTAGTGGCTTTAGCATTCGTGCCTGCAAGTGACATAATAGGTGTATTTGAATTGTTGCAAGACAAGATGCCTGATGAGATAGAAGAGTTGGTCAATTATTTCGAAGACACATGGGTTGGCAGACCATTCAGGAGAGGAAGAAGAAATGCTCTATTTCCCCCACACGTTTGGAGTGTCTATGAGCGCATTCTAATTGATCATCCACGTACGAATAATTCTGTAGAAGGATGGCATCGAGCAATGCAGATGTCTGTTGGGCACATCCACCCCACTATTTACAAATTTATAGATATCATTAGGCTAGAACAAAGTCATATAAGAAATAAAATTATAAGAATAGATGTAGGGCATAAGGACGATGCAAAACATAAAAAATATATAAGAACAAATAAGGCCATTGTTAAACTTGTACAAGAATATCCAACAGCAAATAAGATCGATTACCTCCGTGCAATATCATATAATATAGGCCTACAAAAGTAAAGCTGAAAAGCGCTAAAGTTTTAATTTATTTGAATAAATTATTTTAAGACATTTTTTGTATATCTAATATAATATGCTGTAAATAAATTTTTATAAATGCCTCAAAATGGATTTTCTCTTATTACTTATATGTTATTTCATATGTTAATAAAACAGGTTAGACAAGCAAAAAACATTAAACATGTTAAAGATCAGCACAACCTTGCGTTGTTGCGCTCAATTGTCGGTGCGCTCAATTGTCGGCGCTCAATTGTCTTGCGCTCAATTGTCGGTGCGCTCAACTGTCGGCCCACGAATTAAACTCAGTCGACAAAATTCCATATGATATTTATTAAGGTTGGAGAAGAGAGAATCGGATAAAGGGGTTTCTGTCTCACTAAGATATTATAAGGACAGCAGAAAACAGCTTCCAAGTATTTACAGTCTAACTATGTAATACAGTTGTAGAATATATATATATATATATATATATATATATATATATATATATATATATAAATTTCATTTGATAAGATTTGTCTTTTATTGTTTTTGTTGCATTCGATCAGTGATTTTTTTTCTTGAGTTTGAGAATGATCCGTCTTCGACCTCTTCTCAAGTCATAACCAAACGCGATCCATTCTTCTCCAAAACTCTTATTAAATTGCTCCTAATGAGCGTGTGCAAGTGGTTAAGAAACTAATTTATTATGTTGAAAATTAAAGGGACTTTCTACACATTCTTTTGTACTGTTGCTACGTACTTCACTAATTCACTATATACAGGGTGTCTCAAAAGTCGCGCACCATATGCTTTATTCAGACTTACGAGGTTTACGAGTCGAAGTGGTTTATAAATGATGTTTAATTACAATATATGTTTGCTAATGTTCGAATAATAAAATTAATAGTATGTACAATTAATCAAAAAGCTATCTTAAAATAATTAATTGAATGAAGCTACATTAGCCAATGGTGCTCGACTTCTGATGCACCCTTGGCTAATATAGCTTCATTCAATTTAATTATTTTAAGATAGCTTTTTGATTAATTGTACATACTATTAATTTTATTATTCGAATATTATCAAACATATATTGCAATTAAACATCACTTATAAATCATTTCGACTCGTAAACCTCGTAAGTCTGAATAAAGCATATAGTGAGCGACTTTGAGACACCCTGTATATATATATATATATATATATATATATATACGTCAATTATTTCACGAAAGTAACACGTGTATAATATTTATGATGAAAATAACCATGAAGGAAACCACAACACGAAAGAGCTTGAGCACTATTTCTTTTTTATTTTCTTTGGTGGTTATTTTCATCATATATATATATATATATATATATATAGAGAGAGAGAGAGATGAATGTGTGTGTGTGTGTGCAAGGGATTATGTACATATTCATTACATTTTGTTAGTAAGAAGACAAAACTACAACCACAGTTAGGTAGACCATCCATGAGTGGATTCTAGTGTCTTTGTTGGTCTGAAACATTATAACATTTGTACTTTTATTCTTAACTTTTATTCTCACTCCTTGATATATATATATATATATATATATATATATATATATTATATATATATACACGCACACGTTAATAAAAGCGCACTAAACAAAGTTGTGAGGGAGCGTAATTTTTCAGATATTTTGCGCGTCGGAAGCGAAGTTGGAAAACATCAAATTTAAAATTGACACGTGTAAAATAATGAAAAATCAATGTATAAACTTCTACTTTTTAACTTTATTTCGTTACTTTTTTAACTTTGGCCATTTTTATTCTATTTTCGCAAAGACTTTTCGAAAGTGTAGACACCGGCTGCGTTTTAAATTCTCGTTAGAAGATCAATAATGGTAGTTTCATAACGCCTAAAAAAGAGAAGGAAAAGCTTGATTTAAAAAGCGAATAGTAGAATGTGATGGCCAGCGAGATGTTTCAAATTGGGCCCGTAAGAGCCATGCCAGAACAGATGTAATTGATAGATGCGTCGACGGTGTGTGTGTTATGGAAGGGTGGAGGGTAGATATGTTTCGCTTCTTTTTGCTTATTAGCTTCGTACACCGTAAAGAGGGTTAGTAATTAGCGTATTAAAGCGCTTGGGATTAATTTAGCTGTTGCTTTTCTTAATCACTGTAAGATATACGTATAGGGCACGTTATATAATAGTGAGTACATTTACTTTAGCGTTCAAATAACGGTGTTTGCTTGCTCAGTAAGCAACAAAGTCATAAATAAATAGCGAAAGTAAAAGGCAAAATTTAACAATTTATATATATATATATATATATATATATATATGTAAAAAACTTTGGTTAACCTTGGTTTTGCTTCCGCTCGAATTGTTCATTTTGAGGAAGGTCAAGTTTATCACTCCACCCTAGACCTACAGTTTAACGTGGAAGCCGAACCACGCCCCACCAGCAGCCCAGCGTCTTAACCACTAGGCTACCCAGGGTACCTATTTATCTACCAACCAATTTTTTTACTGTGTGGAAGGATAAACAGCTGGGTTTTACTGCGCGCCGCCTGCCGTCACTGAGTCTCGATTCCAGGGGCGATGGATTCGTAGTCAGCAACGCTAACCACCACACCACACACCATATATATATATATATATATATATATATAGAGAGAGAGAGAGAGAGAGAGAGAGAGAGAGAGAATATATTTAAATTTGTATATTTAGTGGTAATTATAGATAATCAATATAATTAATATAAATAAGAAGCATGTTCCTCAATGTACGATTAAGTATTATTATTTCCTCTGAAGACGATGACTTCCGTAAAACGCAGAAATGAGCTACAGAATTCACAGATCTTTTCTTCTGAATCAAATTATAAGAATTAAAATAAGTTTCTTATTAAGTGAAAGTCAATACAAAAAGATCGTTAATGGATGTGTGAGTCGTGTAACTATGAATTATTGTCGCGGTTCACTTTTATTTCTCTCCCGTAAAGGTTAGTTTATTCATATAAAACGAGTAACGTACGTGTTGTACCTATAACAAACACTGATTTTAAGGTTTCGTCCTAAATTTCTAAACTCGCGCTTATTACCTGACATTAAGATGCGTGTAAAACACTGGTGCGCAAACGCGTACTTTAATGATAAATACAGTAATTGCAGTCCCTTATAAAACATGATACACAACCGTATTTACATACTTTACCGATTCTTTATTCCCATATCTACATTTTAGATGCAAAAAGGTTCCCAGACAGGCAATACATTAAAAAGTAAAGTTTCAATATTAAATCGCAAAAATGTATTATAGGTGCACATGTTTTTCAGAAGGCGCGACAAATTGGTGATTTTCTGCTTTTCGATTCTGTTGGGCTACTTTTGTGCGACTTGATTTGACAGGCGTGGAAACCTTTTATGAAACGTTATTTTAATGCTTAACCTTGTCAAAGAGTTACCCAGTAAAACTGGCTGCTGCTAAACAGTAAAAAAAATATTATATATATATATATATATATATACAGGGTGATTCAAAAGTCAGGTTACATAGGGAAATACTGTATTATGTAATGATACAGGAGAATAGTCACATCACATGTTCGATGTGGCCACCGTGAGCGGCAATGCACTTGTGCAGCCAGCTAGGAATATCACATCAATGCGCTCCTCCTTCGATAACATCTCATAACTCATTTACCTGCAAAGAAACAGAAAAGCCCTATGTAACCTGACTTTTGAATCACCCTGTATATATATATATATATATATATATATATATATATATATATATATATATATATATATATATATGCTGCAAACCACAAGGAAAAAGAAAAATGATTCCAAGACCTTTCCTGTATTCAGAAGTACACCTCGTCAGGGAATGACGAGGTGTACTTCTGACTTCTGACGAGGTGTACTTCTAAATACACGAAAGGTCTTGGAATAATTTTTCTTTTTCCTTGTGGGTTTGCATCATTCATTCATTTCACGTGTTTAATTGTGAAATTCATCCCATATATATATATATAAAGTCTACACACGACATATAATATGTACAAAATTCAGCATACAAAATTTGTATAAGTTGACTGTAGAAGAGAGAAATGCAAGAGAAATATGAGAATCTCACGGAAAGCTCTCGTCTCGTTTTTCAAAATGCATTTGCTTCGTCAGCACCGGCGAAGAAAAAGTCTTGAAACATCACACGCTCTCCTTGCGAATTCCTCACTAACGCACTCGCAGTTAATATCTAAAATCTTAATAGAAGGACATGCTCGTTTTAATTATTATTATTATTATTATTATTAGTAGTAGTAGTAGTAGTAGTAGTAGTAGTAGTAGCAGCAGTAGCAGTAGTAGTAGTAGTAGTAAGGTGAAAAGCTGGCGCAATTGATAGATAAATAAAAGTATACTTACTTTATGTTACTTTATGCGAGTTTGAACGACGGTTCAGGATCGACCTGCGTCGACCCCTCTGCAGCATCCCGCCTCATTTGCCTCATATATCACAAATATTTATCATCCAGCAATTCCCATTCCTATGGTGTCGAAGTTACCACTCTATATTAAAATCCTTTAAGTCCATAATTTCAAAGTCATATCCTCAGTGTGATTTTCGTTACATTTCTGTCAACCCCTTTTCAATTAAGTCTTTTTTAAACCAGAAAGAGAAGCTACCAAAACGCTTTAAGTCCTTCTTTGCTTATCTCTTTTCGTGTGTTAACTGCCAAGCTAAATACTTTGGGCAAATAACCCCGCAATTAAAACAAAAGGTGACCAATCATATTGGAGTTTCTCACAGAAATGGTCTACTAATCCCCAAACCGGAGTATTCCGCTATAAGGACTCATTCCGATCAATTTCTTCATCTTACCTCAGTAGACATTTTTAAGGTTTTAATCACCGCTCCAATAACTACAGAACTAAAAATTCTGAAGGCTCTTTACATACATAAAATTCATCGATCACTCAACGAAGTCATCCTCACTAAAATTACATATAGTTTAATGATTGAACCAACAAACCAACCAACCAACCAACCATCCGCGTTTTTCATTACAATCATTTATCATTATGTTTTAGTCGCTGCCCTCAGACACTCAAACCAAGTAGGCATTTTATTTACCTGTTTTTTATTTCTTGTTTTTTATATTCTCGTGATATACGACCAAATTTTACTTATTTATTTATTTTTTATTTTTACATTTGCTATTTCATACTTTTAACATTTTCTTAAATGTATATTTTATTGTAACGACTGATGATCGAAATCCTCGTTTCCGAAACGTTTAGATATAAATTAAATAATGACAATTTTTGCAATTTCCTCGGCTCTCCTATTTATTCTTCGACTTCGGGTCCCAAAGAACAAACCCATTTCTAATATATATATATATATATATATATATATATATATATACACACACACACACACACACACACACACACACATATACACATTCATTACATTTTAAAGTTTGAATCTTCTTTTATTGTACGTATTTCCGACTGTTTTCCTTAGAGGAATGGTAACTCTGCCTCCGAATGCATTGTCCTGCAATTACGACCTAAAGAACCGTATAATTTAAAGGGAAAACAGCCTTTATGGGAAAGAAAACGAAACGCAGAATGAAGGCGTATTGTCGCGCCGCGGTCACCAGAACCGCGTCAGGAAAGAACACCAAACGACAACGTCAGACAATAACAATGACGATTACAACGTAAACGACAACAAGGAAACGTACAACAAAAGTATACAACGTAAATGCAACATTTGCACCGCCTGAAGACGACTCATAAAAAGTTAGGAAAGGAAGAAAAGGGATAACCAGGGTATTTCAGTAATTGACATTTGGGTATTGATGCTCTCTATTGAAAATATATCCCTTTTAAACCATAACTTGTGACTTTATTTTGACTGTAGTTTTGTAGCATTGTAATACACACACACACACACACACACACACACACACACACAATATATATATATATATATATATATATATATATATAATATATAATACTTCGGTAGTGTAGTGGTTAGCGTCGCTGACTACGAATCCATCGGCCCCGGGATCGAGACCCGGTGACGGCAGCCGGCGCGCAGCAAAACCCAGCTGTTCATCCTTCCATACACTAAACGAAATTGGTTGGAGATAAATGGGTACCCTGGGTAGTCTAGTGGTTAAGACGCTGGGCTGCTGGTGGGGCGTGATTCGAATTTCACGTTAAACTGTAAGTGTAAGGGGACGCGACGAGCTTGACCTTCGTCAGAGTGAACAATTCGGGCGGAAGCAAACTATATATATATATACAGATATGAAAATGAAAATAAAAAAGTTTATTGGCAGACCATAGTCCATATGACAAATATTAATAATACGAAGCCAATTCATATACTAAGGATAGAAATATGTACAGTTAATGAGAAATAATACAGTAATGTCGAAGTTAAGTGGAGCTACAGACAGACGTTTTCATACCATGAATTCCATAGTATATTTAGTAGAAAATATTACCTAAAATAGTGAAAGTGACAAGTAATAGTAGCAATGACAACAAAAAATAATAATAATAGCAATAATAATAATAATAGCAAATATTGAATATTGAATAACCTTTATTGATAAAATAAATACAATACTTTTACAATTTACAATGACATAAATAATTGTGAAACTCGACTATTGTTTTTGAGGCTTCGATAGCATTTTTCAATTAAAAAGGGCTGAATTTGGAGGCATTTTTTATCGTTTTACGTACGAGTATATACAGTATAAAGTGTCTAACTATAAATACCAAGAAGGTCAATATGTCCCAAGTTACACCACCGTCCCAAGTACCCCCAGTTGACGGTACTTTAACCTCATTCACCCTCGCAAGAGGAGTACTATTTCCAACTTTTATTTGACAGTTTGCATTAATATATTTTGTGGTAATAATAATAATATAAGATGACTTTGTCAGGTTTAATAAAAGTTTATTAACACGCATCCATTTATACGCATTTTCTAATTGCCTCTTCGTTTTTAGTCAAAAAGTCTGAGTTATGATAGGAAGAAGTAAGTGTGGTATCATTTGTGTATTGTACGCAATTTAATGTGGTACAAAGATGAAAATCTTTGACGTGAATTAGAGATAGTAATTTTCCAAGAATAGATCCTTGTCGGACCTCACTAGTTAGCATCGCCTTGTCGAATAAATTGTTTTTAAATCTGATGTACTGATGGCGATTTGACAGATATGATTTAAAACAATCGAGGTTATTGCATCTGTAATAAAGGTATCCGACTATGAGTTATAGAAAAGATGAATGGAAACAATTCACTAAATCCTACAAACGACTTGAAACGCTGTAGAAGATTTGACGCATATTTTGAAAAATATTTTTTTTACTCTTATTAAAAATGCGGCCCGCTAAAGTACGTATAATGACGTCACACGTACTTGTATATATATATATATATATGACGATATATGACGATTCCCTCCTCTCCAATATTTATATGGAGTTTTTCGAAATTACTTACATTCCGAGAATCCTGGGGGTTGGCATCCCATGGTTGCGGTACGTCGACGATATTTTGTGTATCTGGCCCATGAATCGTGACCTGGATGACTTCCTCCTTCAGTTAAATGATCAAGTCCCCTCCATTAAGTTTACTTTAGAAGTGGAACAAGACAACTCAATCCCGTTTTTGGTGTGCGTGTACATAGGGAAAGCCCAGGTTTTAAGTTTAGTATCTATCGGAAAAAACAAACAATTTGTCCTACGGTACACTTTACTCTGGACATGACACCCCCATTAAGAAGGTCATATTTTCTTCAATGTTTCTCCGCGCTCTTAGGATCGCCAGTCCGGAATACATCGATGCCGAATTGGAAAAGATCAACGGTATTGGAAGTGATCTGTGCTACCCACCTGCGTTTATGGAATCTTGTCTTAACGAGGCAAAACGAGCCCTCTATCGTGTGAATAATAACACTCTCACTTTGTCAAAGAATATTTTAGTACTTCCATTTTTCCCAGGCTTTTTAGGCATTGCTAATGTACTTAAACTTTTAGATATTAATGTAGTATTTTCATATAACAATATTGTGAAAAATATCATAGTAAAAAATAACCCTACCAATAATTCAGGCATTATCTATAAAACTGGTTGAAGCAATGTGATTCTTTTTACATTGGTCAGACGGGAAAGGATTTGCACACGCGTGTACAACAGCATCAATATTCCGTTAGAACGGGACAGTCGTCCAGTGCCCTTTTTGTCCATTTGTCAGAGTTATGCCACTGTATTGATTGGAATAATGCTTCAGTTTTGTTTCACTCTAGCAACATTGTTAATAGAAATATTCTTGAGTCTGCTATTATCCAACTTACAAATACTTTAACATGAACAAAGGTCTTTTTCAACTAGATCCCGTTATTTTGAATTCGTTCAGAACGGATTTAGACAAGATGGGTAGAGTGCTAAAACTTTGGTAGTGTTTCCTTATAAATTTGTATGCTTCTCTTACAATTTTCATTTTTCAATTTAGTTTTATATTTTTTTTTGTGACCTATATATCATTCACGCCTTATCTATAAAATTGGTTGTAAACAATCCATTTGATCTTGTGTTGAATTCGTTCAGAATGGATTTAGACAAGAAGGGCAGAGTGCTAAAACTTGGGTAGTTTTCCCTTATAAATTTGAATGCTCCTCTTACAATTTTTATTTTTTCAATTTATTTTTATATATATTTTTTTAATATTTTTTGTGACCTACAGGGTGTCCCAAAAAAAACTATATACTCTTTGTAGCATCATATATTTTATAATTTAAAAAAAACCCAAACAATATATTGTTATAGCAATTGCCAATGAAAGGTAAATTAGTAATCTAAGTGATCAAAATGTTATAGCGAGTTGTTTGCATATAAAATTAATTAACTACGCCAAGTGCTCAAATGTCTCCGGCGGCATGAATGCACTTTTGAATGCGTCGACTAACTGATTCGCAGACATGGACTAATGTGGATGCTGTGATGGTCCCGCACTTTTCCCTAATTGCATCCTTAAGGTGTTCGAGTGTTGCAGGTCTTGTACCATAAACTGCATCCTTCAGGTAGCCACACAAGTAAAAATCAAGTGGAGTCAAGTCCGGTGAACGTGGAGGATCTCAACGCTTCCTCTTCGTCCTATCCAACGGTTAGGCAACGTTTCATCGAGGTACCTTCTGACATCACAATGATAATGAGCAGGGGCTCCATCTTGTTGAAAGTAAAAGTCGTCGTTTCCAAACAACTTCCGAACTGCAGGTATAATTTCTGTCCGCAGCATATCGAGATATGCGGCATCGGTAACTGTCCCATTAAAGAAAAATGGTCCAACCAAACCCCTGGATGATAAACCACACCATGCTGTTAATCCTGGTAAATTAACATGTTTATCCACATAAACGTGTGGATTATCAAGTGACCAGTACCTGCAGTTGTGTCGATTTACTGTGCCATTCAGCTTGAAGGTAGCTTCATCAGACCACACGATTTTGTTGTATTGAAAATGCATTCATGCCGCCGGAGAACATTTTGAGCACTTGGCGTAGTTAATTAAATTTTATATGCAAACAACTCGCTATAACATTTTGATAACTTAGATTACTAATTTACCTTTCATTGCCAATTGCTATAACAATATATTGTTTGGTTTTTTTTTAAATTATAAAATATATGATGCTATAAAGAGTATATAGTTTTTTTGGGACACCCTATATATATCATTCAGGCATTAACTATAAAATTGGTTGTAAACAATCCATTTGATCTTGTGTTGAATTCGGTCAAAGTGCTAAAATTGGTAGTTTTCCTTACAAATTTGTATGCTCCTCCCACAATTTTTATTTCTATATATATATATATATATTATATATATAATATATAATTATATATATATATATTTTTTGTATATGTCTTGAACTATTTATTTACTTCAGTGTTCCTGAGGATGTCATTAGACGAAAGCGCTTGAGCACCATTCTGTGTTTCCTTTCCTTCGTGGTTTTATTCATCATAAATATTTTTCACGTGTTAATTTCGTGAAATAATTTTCATATATATATATATACACCAGGCGTACATATATAACTGGGTTATGACGATTCCATCACATTTTTATTATATATATATATATATATTATATATATAATATATATATATATATATATATATATATCAGTATCAGTAAATAAGGTTTGCTCAACTAAAGCGCTTGTCAAACATGGTGTGCCACAGGGCTCAGTTGTGGGTCCACTGTTATTTTTATTATATATAAATGACCTTCAACGTTCATCTGATATACTGAACTTCACAATGTTTGCAGATGATACAACTGTCTCTTTTTCTTGCAAAGATGTTAATACAGCTAAGAATATATTTCATTCAGAATTCATCAGTAATGAAATGGTTAACCACCAATAAACTCTTCCTAAATACCAGTAAATCAAATTTCATGATTTTCACTAATAAAAGAAATGTATATCTTGATGAACTTAATGTTAATGAAATCGCCATAAAGGGGTGTACTGTAACAAAATTTCTCGGTGTAATGCTAGATAAGAATTTGCAATGGAGTGATCGTGTAAATTATATCGCGAAAAAGATTTCAAGGAGCGTTGCTATAATGTTTAAACTTAGAAATGTAGCCCTAAACAAGTTTTATTGACTCTTTATCATACTCTTGTTCTTCCTTATATAACATACTGCACCCTTGTTTGGGGAAACTCCGCTAAGAACGCATTAAATGGTATCTTTGTCATCCAAAAACGAGCAATAAGGTTATTATCTGATGCTGATTTCTTTGATCACTCTAGTGCATTATTTAAAGAGCTAAACCTACTAAAGCTCAACGATATAACCAAACTGGCACATTTTATTTTTATTTACAAATGTAAGAACAAAATCATTAATTTTCAATGGGTAAATAGATATTTTGTAACTCATCAAGAAATCCAGTCGTATCAGACCAGAAATATGATAGATCAAAGCTTATTATACCTCAATTTAGATTGTCTTCATCTCAAAAACTACCCATTTTCATTGGATTGAAACTATGGAATGACTCACATGCCGATATAAAAAATATTGTGGTGTAAATTTGTTTAAAACCAAGTTGAAATCCCGATTAATAATGGCATACTAACAAAAATCTAGGATTAATGTCCACTAATATTGTTTAATATTGTCTATTAATATTGTTTAATATTGTAATACATGTTTTAACTATTAAATAATACTTATTTACTTATTTATTTATTATTATTATTAATTAATAACAACTAGCTGCTTATTTTTAATAAGAGCCCAGTAAAGCCTAAAGCTTAAGGGCCAAATTAAATAAAATAAATAGTCGAGCTTCACAATTATTCATGTCATTGTAAATTGAAAAATGTATTGATTTTATTATTATTAATAAAGGTTATTCTCTCTCTCTATCTATCTATCTATCTATCTATCTATATATATGCGCCTTGGTGGTGTAGTGATTAGCATCGCTGACTACGAACCCATCGGCCCTGGGTTCGATTTCTGATGATGGCAGTCAACGTGCAGTAAACCCAGCTGTTCATCCTTTCTTACAATAAAAAGTGGTTGGTAGATAGATTGGTACTCTGGGTAGCTTAGTAGTTTAGACGCTGGGCTGCTGATCGGGAAGTCGTAAAATCGAGTCCGGGTTAGGACGTTGTAATTCCTGACCACCCGTGGTGGGTCGTGGTTCAGATTCCACGTTAAGCTGTAGGTCTAAGGTGGAATAACAAGCTTGACCTTCGTCAGAATGATCACTTCGGCAGCAAAACCAAGGTGTACACACACACACACACAC
>JAJOZX010001866.1:655000-685000 GCA_023014485.1 Bathynomus jamesi
ATTCCGCGCAAGACGAGAGAGAGAGAACGAAACAAATGAAAAAATGAGGTAACCAGTATCTAGAAGAATTACGGCATTTGGAAGAGTGAGGCCCATGGTGTAATGGTATCGCATCTGACCGGCAATCGGAAGATCCCGGGTTCGATTCCTGGGTGGTTACCTCATTTTTTCATTTGTTTCGTTCTCTCTCTCTCGTCTTGCGCGGTATATCTCCTATACAAGCGTCGTTCTTTACGTATATATATATATATGTGTGTGTGTGTGTAAAACATTTGATGGGTAAATCACAAATTATTTTATTTTTAAAGACTTAACCCAATGCATCTGATCGAACGAATGGCTTTTAGCTTATTTTTCGTTCTCTTCAGTTCTCATTTTGCTGAGATGAAAATAAACTAAAATTATTCCTTTACCAAAGTCGTCCTTTGCTGGGTTGAACTATATTATGGAATTAGCTACTTTAATCTCGTTAATTATACAAATCATTTCTGGAATTATGTATAAATTCTTACGCATAAAAGGTTTATATCTTATCCGCACTCACAACCAAACCCGACATCCCACAGCCATACACAAATACGCGCAATAGCCCCTCCCTATATACTGTATATATAAACCAATGTAAGTGAATGAGCGCGATACAAACATTATTTGTTTCAGGAATGAATATATTTATATAAAACATGACATTTTTTAAAATGAATTATATTTTGTTGCAACAAATGAAAATTATTTACCGAATGAATTATTGAAAATGAATTTTAAATATCAATTACGTATCTAAAACAATTATTTCATAATCAATAAATCTAACCTAAAGGCCAAAGTTGTGTGCTATATCAATAACATAAAATTACTATATATTATATAGAGACACATTTACAGCCCAATCAATATTATTTCAATGGTAATTTTTATGTATGAAGGAATGCCTTATAATTCATTATTAATTGCTTGTATAGTAAATTTTGAGCAATATGCATGCAAATTTTGCGTTCAGGATTTTATATCAGCGCGCTGCCCACGTGAAATCGAGGGCAATAGTTGAGTTTAGTAAACATTATGCAGCGATTGGCTAGAAACTTAATGTTAAAATAAAGTTATTAAGAGGTTACCCCTTCAATTACTACTTTAAAATACGGGCTGAAAATTAGGCAAATGCGCCCACAAATGCAAAGAATATTCATATGTGACGGGGATTTTATTATTTTTTTATTTTTTAGTCCTTAGGATGTACGTATTATGAGGTCACTCCTTCTGTGAGTGACACTGAGAATATATCGTTTCCTTATCCCCCAGTTACACCTAAGAGAAGCGCCTTAATTAAATTAGAATAGTTCCAATGGTTTCAAAACGGGAGCATTTGATTGTCCAATACTAGTATAGTACGGGCTACGAGAGACAGCAAATGTTGCAAGCAATTGCAAACTAACTATAGATGACCCACCTTTGCAACATTGCGAGCCCGAACACGTTCCCTCATTGCGAGCAACTCTCCTCCTCTCTCTCTCTCCTAGCAAAGACCCAAAGATCCGTTCAACGCAAGCGCAAGAAAGAAGCTGAGAGAGATAAAAAATGAAGAACTAAAAATTCTCATACCATCCTTAAACTTATGAGTACATAAAGGTTTCGCACAGTAGTAGTACTAGTAGTAGATGTAGAAGGCTCTTCTTTAGACACCAGCCATTGCTAGGAGAAAAAGTAGTGAAATGAGAATTATAGAAAAGTAGGAAAAGGTATAATGAAAAGAATAGGATTATTTATTTATTTATTTATTAAATAAAAAAGTCATCACTTCGTCGCTCAATGTCAAAGACAATCGTGTTGTTAGTATGAATATTTAAGAGGAATCTATAATAATAATAACACTGGTCGACAAAATAGAACTTTTTTCTCTCGTCAAAGATGTAGACACACTTCTCTAGACCAATTTTGTACGCTAATTCCAAATCTGTTTTCGGATTTCCTCCAGCACATCTAGTTATCGAAATATGACTGGTGTTAATTTCAGCACAATTTATCGTAAAAGTACAACTTTATTCATAAAAAGAAATGTACACCAACCTAAAAACGTTGCGAGTACGATTTTTCTTTTTAGTCCGGTAGCACAGACCCTGATTTTACTGGAACCCTGCATTGTTTGTTATAAAGCAAATTTTTACATATTTTGAAAGCTTATCTAATATACTATTTCAGAAATGAAGCCTTATACTTATATATATATATATATATATATATAACATATATATATATTATATATATATATATATATATATAACAGTTTTTTTGCGCACACCTACAGGTCGCTACAATTGGTGTAGAACAATGCGGTTTTCACCATCCGATGTGTCTTTTTATTGTGCAGTGCCCATGCTAAAAAAAATTCCCTAACATAATTCCTTCCCCCCTTTTAGGGGTACAGTTCTTCCCATGCCTGTACACGCATTTTTTAAATTTTTCATTTTTAATCATAATTTTGGCACAAAATAAGTCAATATTTACTAAACATTTAATATCATTCGATTCACAAAAGATTTATTTATCGATTCAATTTAAATAAAGTATATATTTTTAAAATTCATAAAGAACTTTTTGCAAAAAACTAAAAACAAACATGCATTTTTAAAATTCAATGATTTTATACAAAATATTTTGATATTTGTTATAATTTTAACATTTTTCGATTCACAAAAGATTTCTTTATCGATTCAATACAAAAAATTACATAATTAAAACGGGCAATTTAAATAAACACGAGTTTAAAGTTAAACGAGCCACACTCGAAATTATTTACCGTGACTTTTGTGCGTTTTATTACTGTGGCTTTTGTACAAATAATTTTACGTATACACAAACAATTTGATAGGATATTGATTTATCATTCTATTTTTTAGTTGTCATAGAAATACGTTAATTAAGTTATCTGATTAGATGCGCTTTTATAGTTGAAGATCATTTTTAGAAAATTATTTATTTTCCCCACTTTAAAATATTACAAAATTTCTATTAGGTATCTTAATATCATTATGCCTGTCGCTGTAAGTAAGAAAATAGCAATTATTTTCCATTTTATGAAAATTTCGGACCCCCTAGGCCTACAAAACCAATTTTCCTCTTTTCTTTATCAAAAATTATTGATTTTCGGAAGTCTTTCGGTTATAAATTTGTACCAGTCTATTGTTTATCTATAATAATAATAATAAAAAGACGTGTGTGTGTGTGTGTGTGTGTGTGTGTGTGTGTGTGTGTGTGTTCTAGCCATCAGCCATAACTCCAAAATGGAAGCAGTTACAAGCATGAAACTTCATACACATATTGATTAGGTCCCGAGGTTGTGCACGTGGGTGTTAATAAATTAAATAATTAATTTTAAAACATTAAATGACGTCATGAAGATCATACGAAACCTATGGTAAAATTATTGAATACCCGGTTAGGTTCATTGAATGCCAGGTTAGGTCATCTGTACGCCCTTGACGATTGGTTAGGTTAAGTCGTGATATTTTCGTTGGCTTTAACGAAAATATCATGACTTAACCTAACCAATCGTCAAGGGTGTACAATTAACCTAACCGGGCATTCAATTAACGTACCCGGGCATTCAATTAATCTAATCGGGCATTCAGTTGACCTAACCGGCCATTTAATTAACCTAATCGGGCATTCAGTTGACCTAACTGGGCATTCAATTAACCTAACCGGGCATTCAGTTTACCTAACCAGGCATATATATATATATATATATATATATATAGCGTTCAACATCCACCCCGGCAACGCCGGGTCGCTCCGCTAGTACCACCCCATTCAGGAATCCATCAGGTGTACACCTGACCCCCGCTTGGCTTTTTCAATATGGCCGCCATTTTTCAAGATGGCCGGCGAAACTGAAAAAATCCCATATCCTGGTCAATACTTGATGGACTTTGATGATCTTGTGTCATTTCTAGGGGTTTTTAGGATGATGAGTCGATCTGGAGGGGTTGCAGATACTTTGGGAGTCGTTTTGACCCACATTCGTCAATACTCAAGGTCATTGGAGGTCAAACGTCCCCCGAAATAAAGAATATCCCATATCCCGGCCAGTCGTGGAGATATTTTGGTGATCTTACTGTCGTTTTTATGGTTTTGGGCGAGACTGAGTAGTTCTATAGGGTTTAAAATGAAATCAGGATTATTTTCCCCATGGTAAGGTGAATTCCAATATGTCTAATTATTCCTCTTATTTTTTCAGGTTGTTGAGATTATTGCTGATGGTGCTACCCACCTGGTGGTTTGATGACGGCTTGGTTGTGCTGATTCCAAAATTGTTTTTTGACTGCTGAATATGGAGAATATACCAGGTGAGCAGTGTTTAGTTTTCATTTGCTGAGGACAAATTATTTCAATGCGATTTGTACTCTGAAGAATGGGTAAACAAAATTCTTATTTTTCAGGTTCTACAAAAGCTGCAGACGAATGTTTCTTCAAGGATTTTCTGCGTAACTGTCCTGAAGGTCAGAAAGGTCTTTCAAATTGTGGGAGGATTCAGAAAATCATAGAGAGCAGCGACATCAGAGGGCAGCCAGATGTTAGAGCGGGACTAGAGCCTCTCTTGGAAGATGGAGCAAAAATCCTTTGTTGTCACAAGAACTGTGTTTCCACTTATGTGTCCAAGCGGAATTTATCAGCATTCATGAAAAGGAGAATGTAATACCACTACAGTGGAGCCAAAAAGACTAGGTAGTGCTGTTCTCAGTGAAGGCCCAGTATATGACCCTAAAAAACACTGTCTCTTTTGTTTGAAAGTCAGTGAGTGTATATTACCCGAGAAATATGACATCAAAGTTCCGGTGCAATACCACATTCCAGCATTTAGGTTTATGACCGATAAGCTTGGTGATAAAAAAACAAATTACAAAGATGTGTTGATAGAAAAGTGTAAACTGAAAAATGATGAGCAAGGACAAGTTGTACTCAGTAGGTTGTTGGGCATGAAAGGAGATTTACCGGCTGAAGAAGCCCGATACCATAAAGATTGTATGTCTACCTTTCATGTTGAGGTTGAGAGAGCTTGCCAGAATAAGTCAAGGGTTAAACCTGAAGACCGCCCCCTTCATTGCTTTGTGTGTAGAATTGTCGAAGGACAAAATGAAACCATGGAATTCAATTGAAGTAGATAAGCTTTACAAAGAGTTAGGTGGTGAGAAGTTGTCACGTAGGTCGCTCATTGTAAAAGTTAAAGATTACTTCAAAGACGAAATTGTAGACTTACATGGGGATAGTATCGCTACGTTGTTAGTTTTCAAAAACTATGCTGCCTCATACCTGAATATTGATTGTGAGGAATCTGTTGATATTGATGAGTATGTGAAGAAGTTGGGCAAGCAAATCGCGAGTGAGTGCAAAAAGAACAAGGAAGAATTCACTTCTTATCGTACTCACATAGACAAATATATTGCTTCCGAATGTATGAGTGATGTTCTTATGCAATTGCTTACTCGTGTAAGTTCGAAATTCTCTGACTCCCTGCAATCCATAATGGTTGGAAACATTTTAGCAAGTGTTGTTACAAATCAGCCTACTCCACTCCAAATAGCACTAGGTGTTCTCATAGGTGACCATAAGCAAATCATTAAAGAGTTGTACAAGTACAATGTAACTTGTTCTTATGATGAAGTGCGGCGTTTTATGCGCTCAGCTGCTGTTGTTGCAGCAAGAGAAGCTGTGTGGTCGGGTTTGAATGATGCTGCACTTGCTGGTCTTGTGCAAGTTATAATTGACAACTTTGATGCAGTTATTCACACCCAAAATTGTAGATTAAACTGTCACAACCTTGCAGCTATTGTAACACAGCCCAGATCACTTGAAAACGACAGTGCGAAGGTCATTCCTAGACTATCAAAACAAGAAATGTCAGTTCCCATAAATTGTGAGCTGGAAGTTGTGCCATACACTGGTCCGAAAAAACCTCCTATGCCCATGGAAACATCAAAGACATCATCCCACAAATCCTCAAAGTACACGCTTTGAGTGGTTGTGACACAGTTGCAGCAATACATGGCATCGGCAAAGCTACTGCCATTGCCACAGCCAAGAAGGGTCGGAAGCTAGACAAGCTGGGGTCCCTTGATGCATGCTTTAACCATATCGAGAAAGAGGCAACAGCGTTCAATGTTGCATGCTATGGGGATAAGAAATCCTCATCTCTTACTGAGTGTCGTCAGCGAGTATGGGCTCAGAAGACAGGGAAGTCGGGAACTGCTGCACCCAAACTATGTTCTCTACCACCAACAACTGAAGCTTTCCACCAAAATGTGCTCAGAGCCCACTACACTGTGGCGAACTGGCTCGATGCACTAAAGTGTGACCCACCACCACTTGATCCTGTTCATTATGGGTGGGAGAGAGACGAAACAAACAGAGTTCTCATCCCAAAAACAGTTGGTGAAGGAGTGTGCTTAGCACCAGATGAAGTTCTGAAGCTAATCAGATGTAGGTGTGAATCACAATCAGCATGCAAGGGGAGTCGCTGCGGCTGCATGGGATGCGGAATCTCTTGCACAATGTTCTGTGCATGTGGCAGCGGCTTGGATTGCAACAATCCATTGACCCAAAACGCAAACGAAGAGCAGACTGATGATCCTGACGATCCTGACACAACCATGTCTTTTGATATTTGCCCCCAATAAATGGTTATCTAATGTGAATAACTGCATCAAAGTTGTCAATGCCAATCCCCCAGCTAGGTGTGAGCTTTGTTTTGCTTACGAGGTCATATCTTGTAGCTTTGCAACCTTCCATAGAATGCATGTGCTCTGCACTTCAGCATAAATTGTAGTTTATATCCGAATATCTATATCCATATAATGTGGGTTATGTCATTTAAGCATTATGATCTGGTTTTATCTGCAGAAAAGATGTTAAGTGCTCAGCAGTTAGCTAGATTGTAGAAATTGTCACTGAAATAAAGCAAATACAGTGATGTCAACTGTGGCATTATCATATTTCAAGGCCAAACTTTAACCTCAAATGACCTTGACTTGACCCATTGAGTTGCAAAATGATATCCTACTGTTATCATGTGCCTATAGAACTACTCAGTCTCGCTCAAAACCATAAAAACGACAGTAAGATCACCAAAATATCTCCACGACTGCCCGGGATATGGGATATTCTTATTTCGGAGGGCGTTTGACCTCCAATGACCTTGAGTATTGACGAATGTGGGTCAAAACGACTCCCAAAGTATCTGCAACCCCTCCAGATCGACTCATCATCCTAAAAAACCCTAGAAATGACACCAAGATCATCAAAATCCATCAAGTATTGACCAGGATATGGGATTTTTCCAGTTTCGCCGGCCATCTTGAAAAATGGCGGCCATATTGAAAAAGCCAAGCGGGGGTCATGTATACACCCGATAAATTCTTGAATGGGGTGGTATAAGCTTTAAATATGTCAAGATTTGCTTTATAACAAACAATGCAGGGTTCCCACCCCGTGCAACCGGACTATTTGTAAACCTTGTCCGGATCGTCGCGGTACAACATCCAGCATACTTTCGTTCCAGAAACCTTGGTGCGATTTTCCATTGACTAGATGTCTTGATGGAAGCGTTCCCCCTGTTCGTCACTCACTGCGCCAAGGTTTTCGGGAAAGAAATCTAGATGCGAATGTAAAAACAAGGACATTCGACAGCCCATTTCTTGATATGCATCGAGCAGTTTCTGAACTCCATCTTTGTATGCGGGAGACTTGTGGTTACCCAAGAAATTTCCACAAATCCGTTTGAAAGCCTGCCATGCTTTTAGTTCTAAGGCATTGAGGTTTTCTTCAAAGCCCTCATCCTACAGAACCTCTCTGATTTGGGACCCCACAGATTCCCTCCTTCAATTTCGCGGCACTGATGTTTGCAAATTTCTCAACAAGGTATCGAAACCCTCTCGAATTCGCCTTACCCATCGCTTTCACAAAATTTTTCGTTTAGCCGAGCTTAATGTGGAGAGGTGGCAGGAAAATCTTTTTTGGGTCAACTAAAGGAACACACTGGACACTGCCCGTTCCTGGCTCGTATATGCTTCTTTGATGCCAGTCACGTCTGATGTAATGATCCGCGGTAGCACGGCTGTCCCATAGCATAGGAAACAACAGTATTTCGTGACCCCTCCTTGCATGCTCATTAACATACCAATGACTTTGAGATCACCACAGATATTCCATTGATGAGTGTTGTATTGGATTGCTTCGAGTAGTATATTCATGTTATCGTACGTCTCCTTTAGATGAACGGAATGGGCGATCGGGATGGACGGCTTTAAGTTCCCGTTATGCAGGAGAACCGCTTTCAAGCTTCGCTGTGAGGAATCAATGAAGAGGAGCCACTCAGATGGTGTGTGTACCTGTGACAAGTTCTCGAAAAGTCCATTGATATCATAGCAATAGCAGAGCGGACCGTCTACTATAAAGAATGTCGCCAAATCATGGTTTCGTTTTCGATAGTGACACACTCGGACGTTCTTCTCAAGTAAGTGTTTCTGCTTGAGTCTCGAGGAGAGAAGTCCTGATTTCTCTTTGGAGAGGGCTAGGTCTCTAATGAGGTAATTGAACTCGTTTTGGGTAAGCCTCTCCGGCTCCGATTGCTCTTCATCAGGTGTGTAGTCAAGATCGGCCGAAGGTCCCGCATCTCCGCCAATCGCACCTTCGTCGGATTCCTTTCGTCTTCTAAAGAATCGAGTCCATGCTGTGGAGGTAACAGAATCGGCATCGTGTCATCGTGAGGGATCGGTTTGATCGCGGAGTCTACGTTCGGATAAACGATGTTATGCTTGTTCTTCACGGAGAATCCAGTTATGTTAACATCGCAAAAGTAACAATCGCCATGATGGTCTCTCGGCTCCCTCCATAGCATGGGTATAGCGAACAGCATCGACTTTTTCCTTTGGTTCATTCAGTCACGTAATCAATTCGAACAAACGGTACAGATAACCTGTGGCGCCCACGCCTTATCTTGGTCGTCTAGTGAACAGCTGAAGTAAGTTTTCCAAAGATCCATCGTGATTGTACGCCGTTGTGATTTAGTTGCGAACGAGCCGCACACGTAACAGAAATTGTCAGGGTGATTTTTACACTTTCGAGGCATGATGATCGATGAGTGGGTTGATGTAAATCACCTAAAAAAAATAAAATGTGTAAGTGGGCGACACAAAACAAAACACAACACACAACTAGACATGTGACTGTTACGCCAAAGAATAAAAAGGTGTACATGTGCAACGTTTGCAAATTTGTGGCCAGCAACTGCTCTCACCTAAAATACCACAAGACAACCTGCGAAAGCCTAAGTTGAAACGACAAAATGCCATACATGAGGGTATAGAAACGGTAAAGCAAAAACCTACACTTAAGCTGCAACAACAAAATACTCCGCTACGTGTATAAAGGACGCATATTATATATTGTGTATATATATAGTATTATATATAGGACGCATATTATATATTGGTGTATATATAGTATTATATATTATATTATATATAGTTTTATACACCTCGGAGGTGTAGTGGTTAGCGTCGCTGACAACGAAACCATCGGCCCCGGGTTCGAGCCCCGACGGCAGCCGGCGCGCAGCAAAACCCAGCTATTCATCCTTCCACACAATAAAGAAAGTGGTTGATAGATAAATGGGTACCCTACGTGGCCTAGTGGTTAAGACGCCGGGCTGCTGATGGGGCGTGGTTCGGATTCCACGTTAAACTGTAGGTCTAAGGTGGAGTGAAAAGCTTGACCTTCGTCAGACTCAACATTTCGGGCGGAAACTAACCAAAGGTTATTTTATATATTATTATATTATATAAAGGACGCATATTATATATTGTATATATAATATTATATATTATATTATACATATATAGCTATATGCATATTATATATATTATATATAGTATTATATTATATATATATAAAATATTTATTATATGTATTATGGTCAGTCTCATCTCGAAAACTAGACGCAATCTTTATCGAGTGCGTGCGCGCATGCGCACTCGCAACATCTAAACGAAGCCAGATAGAGAAAAATTTCACGGAAGAAAAATGTTGGTTAGGTATAAATAAAACAAAAACAATAAAAAATATACTCGGGAAGCCAAGTGCATTTTTGTACAAGAACAAGAAAGGATAACCTGAAGGTCAGGGCCCCCAGCCTTCTTTAGTTAGCCTTATAAACAGTGGTGTAGTGCTGTGGGAACGCGTGGGAACGGCGCCGTTCCCTTACTTTTTTTGGTAGACGGAACGGCGTTCCCTCATTATTTCAAATAAATCCGAACTTACAAATCTTAACGTCATGAAATTTTAATTCCCACCCCTAGAAGAAATATGAGAAAGAATCATTAACTGTTTCATTTCTTTTAGCTTCGACTGAGGCAATGCTAACCTATAAAGATCTGGTGAAACAGTCACCACGGCGTACCAGTTGTTAACTTTTTTTTAGTTAATCATTCCAGTTGTTAGCTATTTTTATTGATGTAATGGATGTCATATATCTAATGACACTGGAAATACTGCATCTTCAACCTTGGAATATATCCTAATATCCAGTGCATATGACCTCAAAATATCCCTGAAATTGGTCAGATTTCAAAAGATTTCCCGGGGGGCTTACAGTGCCCCCGGACCCCCAGCTGTATGGGCTCGCCGCGCTCGCCATTGTCCCCCCCGCATCTGAGTAACACTTTCAAAATGCGTTCCCTCACTTCTTTATTTAGCACTACACCACTGCTTATAAAGCTAACTAACGAAAATATCACGACTTAACCTAACCAATCGTCAAGGGCGTACAGTTGACCTAACGATTGGTTAGGTTAAGTCGTGATATTTTCGTTAGTTAGCCTTATAAGGCTAACTAACGAAGGCTGGGAGCCCTGATGTTCAGGTGATCCAATGATTAACCTAACCTAACCCAAGTTTATTGTTAAATCATGAAACAGCTATTTTAATTTCATGTGAAAAACACTTGCAACAGTATCTGACCTATGTTTTGGTCTTTGATAAGTTTCAATGCTTTCAGCGATTTCAGTCCATTTTGGAGTGCAAGTAAACATAATAAATAGATAGGGTTTCCTAAATTTTCTTACAATTGCCATAGTGTCTTGATAATTCTGCTGCAGTGTTTTCCGGTTACCTTGATAAAAATACTAATTTGACCGCAGATGTTTTGTATTTATATTCCTAAGTCTGTTTTTACACATTGACAGCTTTATGCAGCTTTTCTGGAGTGAGAGGTTTTGATTCTGTTAAAGTCTTTAGTGAAAGAATAACTCCACACAACAAGATACACAAACCCCAAACCTATGCACACAGATTCTCTCTACGATACGATATCGCAGCGCAATACCTTACCTTACCTTACAACCTTACAAAGGTTCCGCGCGATGATTTCTCATTTCGCGAAGGTCAAGCTTGTCGCCCCTCCTCTCGAGTTGGCCTGGTGAAGTAGTGAGTTGGATTCTTGCGCTCTCCACCTCACATAGCCAGGTACGCCTGGCTCATCGGGGATTGTTCTGAGCCAGGCGTCTAGTCTTCTTTTGAAGATTTCCACTGCAACTCCCCTCGTGTTTCTGAGGTCTTTGGGCAACTGATTAAACAGTTTTGGTCCTCTCACTACAAAACTATTTTCTTTCAGGGTTAAGGATGTTCCCTGTCTCGCCTTCAATTTAGGAATACGACACAGTCTACCGCTTCTACTTTCCACCGTTGTTTGGGGAGTTATGGGATTCAGAGTAAGATTAGGGACTAGTTTCTCCATTATTTTCCAAGTGTAAATAATGGTGTGTGTGTCTCTTCTCCTTTCCAGTGAATATAGGTCTAGTTCTCGTAACCTTTCCCAGTAATTTAGTTCTTTGCGTCCATTGATCTTGGCTGTGAAGCTTCTTTGGATCCCCTCCAGCTGTCTAATGTTTTCTTTTTTATATGGGGATGTTAGGACTGAGCAGGATTCCAATTTGGGTATTATCAGGGTTTTCAGTAGAGGAATCATTACATTCCTTATCCCTTCGTTTAAAAGTTCTCAATATCTGACCCGTTATTCTCTTTGCTCTGTTTACTGCTATCTTATTTTGTGTTTCAAATTTCGCATCATCTGTCATTACAACCCCTAAATCTTTTGCTCTGGAATTTCTCTGAATTTCCTGTCCATTTGGGGTATAATATTCCATGGATTTTAGGTCTTCTCTTTTTCCATACCGTAATAGCTGAAATTTCTCGGTGTTAAACTTCATATTGTTGTCTTCCGTCCACTTGCAGATTCTGTTTATGTCGGTTTGTAGAGATCCTATGTCTTCTGGGTTTCTTATTTTTCTACTGATCTTTGTGTCATCCGCAAAGGATGTTACTGTGCTGTCTCTGGTAACGTCCTCATCTATGTCAGTTAGCATGATTATGAAGAGTAGTGGAGCTAATACTGTTCCTTGTGGTACTGAGCTGAGGACCTCTGATTCTGATGAAGATACTCCTTGTACTGTAACGACTTGCCGCCGCTCACTAAGGAAATTATATATCCATTTCCCTACTTTTCCTGTTATTCCCATATATTTCAGTTTATGTATTATGATTCCGTGGTCACACTTGTCGAACGCTTTAGCAAAGTCTGTGTATATTACATCATAGTTTTCATTACTTTCAAGTGAATCAATACGTTGTGATAGGCATGATCTGCCTACCCGAAACCCGTGTTGGTTATCATTGAATTTTTCTGAGTTTCCAAAAAGTCAGATTTTCTGTCTAACTATTCTTTCAAATATTTTAGTGAGATGAGATGTAAGCGATACTGGCCTATAGTTTTTGGCCTCGGATCGATCTCCTCCTTTATATATTGGGACTATGTTCGCGCTCTTCAGGATGCCTGGTATTTCTCCCGTGTCTAATGATCTTCTCCATATCCAGTATAGGGGCTCAGCGATTGCATTCTTGCAGTTTTTGATCAGTGTGGCATTCCATTTATCCGGTCCTGCCGCTGAGTGTGTTTTTAGTTTCCTATGGCTTGTGTAATATCATCCGTCGTAAAGTCGAAATCCGTTATACTTTCCCCTTGTGGTTCTTCTTCAAAGAACGCATTTCTATCGCATATCAATTTGTCAGTTTTTGGGATACTGAAAGATGATTCGTACTGAGCTCTTAATATTTAATAATAGCAAAAACCTTTTAGAAATATTTGCTCGCATTGTAAAATTGTGAAACTATTGTATGCAATGTAAATACTAGCTAGAAGAGGAAGGGACTTAGAAAATTATATGTAAACAACGTTCAAATTATAAATTTAAAAAAATAAAATAAGTGAGGAAATAAATACCTTAATTGAAACAGTAGTTATACCGATGATTCATCAGAATTGAGATCTGGTTTTAGTTTATAAGTGATGAATGATTCCATGATCTTAAGTTTAAAACTCAAGGTTCCCCTTATAAAGCAAAGTGAAATACAAGATGTTTGTGGAAACTGTAGCTATATCTCTGGTTGCGGGGTCAGTTAATCTATTTAGAGTCCCACTTACTGTAGCCTCCACGAATAGGGTGTCCAGGTTTGTGCTTGGAAAAACCGGGACAGGAGCGGATCTATGCCCTATAGCCCATAGGCTTATTTTGAAAACACTTTTTAACAGAGTAAATGAATGCTAAATATAATAATACACACCTTATAGTTTCACATTCGTATAGTATATAATTAATAACTTAAAATATGGAAAACCGGGATGTATGGACACCCTATTCCACGAATCTACAGGTGAAATTATTTGTAAGTTGTTTAATAAATTGTAATTTTTTACGTAACTTAAAGTAATCTGAACAAATATTAAAAGCTGTTTTAGTTAAAGCCGAAATAAAATTTCGTTTAAAATTTAAAAGGATAAAGGAAGAGAAATTCGTGGTAAGGCCCGTGAGTGTAGGCTTACGTAAACAGAAGTTTCAAAAGAGGAATCGGTTTTCGTTATTTTAATGTCTGAAAAGGAGAAAGAGTTATTAGATTCAGTTTCCGAAGTGAATTCAGTATTAGTGTGTCTAGAGTTGAGATGATTAAGAAACAAAGAAACATGGTCTGGCAATTTGAATAAGAGGAATGTGTCATCAATGTATCTTCTATGAAAAGCAAGTTTAAAATTTGAAGAACAATCATTCAGCATTTGATTTCGTGATGGCAAAGAAACGCTTTGGTTAAGGTGGGACCAAGGGGCAGACCCATTTGAACGCCTTCAGACTGTTTAAAATACTCATTAGTGAGCATGAATATAAGGTCCTCACGGAAAAGTTTAGCACTTCTCTAAGCTGACATCTATTAAAACCCTGAACTATATCAGTATTACTAAAAAAGTTCTCCATACATACAGTATGTCAATGGTTTCTGCAACATTTCACGAAACATTCCACATGAATAAAAACATTCCACATTCACATATTTTAACTTTCTACACGTGCCATTTGACTTATGCAGGTTAAAGCATTCCTTATTAATAAATTCCCCTCTACATTCATTACAAGTCTTTTTTTCAGTTTCTACCACACGACTTACGCATTTAGGGCTTTTACACTGGGTGCATACCGTTACGTATGACAGTCCTTACAATGTTTTAGTGAATAATTCGTACTAAAGGTACCCCTTGCACAAATCGTGATGACGTCCATACTTGCAGCTTTTGTCGTAACTATCGTAAAGAGTTCTAATATGTAGGTAGGTAGGTTATTCCTACCGAACCTAAAATAAGCAAACGCCGCGTTCGGTCTGTCACACGGCTCTTAAAAACATATGCTGTCCTGCCTTGCTCATCCAACCCAAAGACACCAATACGCACCTTCATCTGCTGTTCCACCCTCAAAAGTTCTTCAGGACCCATATTATAATCAAAATTAAGGCCACAAATCCTAGGTAGTTTTTGTGCGTGTTCTATAACCGTTAGTAACCAGATGTTTCTAGCTACCACGTTTAGAACTCCAATCATATAAGGTAAAATTTCAGCCATAAAGCCGCACCCACGACCTATGTTTGTGTGCTGTTTGTAAATGGTGTATGAGTTCAAGTTAAGTGTGTAAGGCAGGGGTTCTTAACCTTTTTAGGCTGTGATCCAAATTCTGATCTCGGGGCTAGCTCGGCGACCAATGCCTTCAAACAGTTCACTCGTAATAGATAATAAAATAAATAATTAATGATAAAATGATTAGGGATAACATAAATAAATGATAAATGACAATTTAATGACCCATGTTTGGGTGGCGACCCAGAGGTTAAGAACCCCTGGACTGTAAGGTGTTGCAGCATGACTCGCAACACGGAAAACGTGGTCGATGTCGATCGTGAATCGTGATCATCTCTATTTCTGTAAAACCCTGTAAATCCTCTTTAAATACTTCCCGACTCAAAGTTCTTTCAGAGTTTATAGGATTTCGGGGAAAGTATATTGGCTACAGTATTTAACTGTCCAGTCAAGTAGTGTATTTCGAAATCGAACTCTGAAAGTTTCTCCAGAGTTCAGGCAATTCTGCCATTAACATTTTTAATGCTGTGCAGGGCCGGATCATGGGTTCGGGGGGGCCCAAGGCACATTACGTAAGGGGCCCCCAAAATTTTTTATTTACGCCACTGTGTGCATTTAATTAACTAAGTGTCCCGGTTTGAGGAAAGAAAATTATGGTAAGCCTATTATTAAATATATATTAATTAAATATAATTATTAAACATATATTAATTAAATTATTAAAAAATATTAACTTATTAGACATTTAAAAAATGAATGAATAGTAATTGAACAATGTTACCACAACTATCAGTGATAATTTATCAAAAATATTCACTAACACTAAAAAGAAGTGCGCAGCAGAACCATAATCACATGGAAATTCAACTAAGCAACGTTGCCAATTATTATTACTGAAACTGCAAAATTACGACAAAAATCTTAAAAGATTGAACTTGATTTGAAATCCACGATTTGTAATATGAAGTTTGATAAAAATATTTTCAAATAACCCTGAGTTTTTTTTTTAAATAAGCTAAAAAATAAGTCATGAGCCATTGCCCAAATTTTCAAGCTATTGGCCACAAAAAGCTACAAATAGCTTGAAAAAACGCAATCTGGCAACACTGCTCATCCAAAAGATCCACCAATATACCATTGATATCTATCATCCACCGATATGTTTATATTTTCATCAGGGGGCCCTATTAAAAAAAATCATCGGGGGGCCCATGGAAAATGCCCACTGTGCACCCCCCTTGATTCGGACCTGATGCTGTGCATGTATGTCAAAGGCATGTGATCAGAAATGAATGCAATTTCCTTACCGCCCAACGAATGGCTGTTAGCTCTCATTCGATGACATAGTAGCGCTGTGTCTCGGCACTGAATCTCGTGCTGATAAAGGCAATTGTTTTTCTTTCGCCTTCTTGCTTTTGGCAGAGTATTGCATCAGCACCCACAACAGATGCATCAGTTCCAAAGAACTATGGGAGACATAATCGGGATAAGTAAGAACAGGAGAACTAGACAAACTTTTCTTTAATGTTTGAAAAGCTCTTTGACAGTTCTCACTCCACGCCAATTTTTTTTTCCCCGTTAGTTCAGAAAGCGGCTTTGCAATGTTCGAACAATTTCGAGTAAATTTTCTATAAAAGTTTATTAAGCCCAGAAAACAGCGAACATCTTTGACTGTTTTTGGTGTCGAAAATCAGAGTATTGCGTTTATATTTTTTGAAGAGGACTTATACCTTCTGTTGTTAATTCATGCCCAAAGAAGGATATTTTATGACGACATAACTGTGACTTGTTAGGTTTAATCTTTAGTTGGTGTTTACTGAAGCACTGAAAGACTCTTTGAAGATAATATAAATGTTCCTCAAAAGTACGACCAACCACTAATATATCATCAATATACACAGTTGTACGTTCATATGATAAGCCCTTGAACACAAGAATAACAAATCTCTGAGACGTCATTGGGACCGAAGTCAACCCAAACGGCATTTTCAGAAACTCGTAATGACCTTTCGTAGTGGAGAAGGCTGTATATTGTCTACTGTTAGGTGACATCTCTATCTGATAGTACCCCTGGGTCATGTCTAGGGTGGTAAACCACCGGATTCCCCTCAAGTTGTATATAGTATCTTCTATATTAGGAATAGGAAAAACGTCCTCTTTTGTTACTTTATTAAGTGATCTATAATTCACTGGGGAACAAATTTCAACTTTTTGTCTATTGAATTAGATTTGACAGTTAGTTCTAGGTAATTTGGGTGCGCTGAGCACGAATTTTTACTCGGTTTTGCTCTATCAGGTCCTGATTTTGCTCAACACCCCTCCTCTTTCGTCGTATTCATAAAAAGTTTTTTTTCTCAATACTCGCTAAGTCTTTTTGCAGTTACACATTATGCAACTAGGTTTTATCTAGGTATTTGTACCTATTGTTATGGTATTGTTGTATTATGTATATTTTTATATGTAACACCCTAAAATATTTTTAATTTTGTCATTTTTAACCCATTTTAATATTAGTAAATTAAGCTAAAAATATCATAGAATTCTAAAATTTTCTCGAGCGTTCCTGTTCTCTGTAGAGTATTCTAGAGGGACAACTAAAATATATAAAGCGACTCGTTTCCAGAGTTAATCAGTAATTCAATCAGTCAGTCAGTCAGTCAGTCAGTTGAGTTAGTTAATTAAGTTTGGGCATTAACATAATTTTGAATTGGCATATGATTTAGTGAGTAATTTTGTCATCGTGATTTAATATAGTTGATTTAATTAGACGTAATTTATATTGTACCTACTCATCCGTGTTTCTAGTTTAATTTCATAGATTGTAAGTACCTATTTCATAATAAGTACCTATTTAAACTAATTTTTGTGTTTATATTCAGATTTTCTTAAATTTATATGAATTAAGGGCTTTAAATACCTTTACAAATTGGTAGAACAATCAAGCAATATGTCATCAAGCACTAGAAAGTTCAAATGAAAAAACAACCCTGATTCCTTCTGTTATATATGTGGAAATTTTACACTTCCACATCAACGAGCAAATATAACTGACTTCGTAAAAAGAGCTTACTTAGCTTATTTTGGCATAAAACTGGGGGACCAAGATAAATCGTGGGCTCCACATAAAGCCTGCACTATATGCATTGAAAGACTGCGACATTGGACGAAGGGTTCGGATTCAAAAATACCTTTTGGAGTTCCGATGGTAAGTTTATGATTTCATAAAACTACGTAATTTAATCACTAGTATACTGTAACTTACCTAAATGTAATTGTAACTTAGGTACATAAACAAAATTTACAGAAAATGTTTATAAGAATCTCAAATATTGCATAAGGTTGAAACACATAGAAATGTTAAATGTTTGGGTGATAACTTTTGATAAAATTCATAAAAACAAGTCTCTCGTCGCTTTTGTTAACGCTTTACAATTTTTTTCCATATCAGGTGTGGCGAGAGCCTACTAACCACGAGACCGATTGCTACCTTTGCTTTGTCAAGACTTCGGGCTTCACTAAGAAAAATAAACATTGTATCGAGTACCCAAATTTCGACACCGCGATACGACCTGTGCTACATTCAAATGAGATCCCCATTCCAAAATTTAAGGATCTGCCAACTCAAGAATTAGTTGAAGATGTTCCTGAAAATATTGTTATGCACTTTGAGGAGTCAGACACCGATTTTGACCCCAGCGTATTTGAAAGTCAAAACGATCCGCAAAGTTAACCAGGCCGAGTTGAATGATCTTGTAAGGGATCTAAATTTGCCAAAAAAGGCTGCGGAAATTTTAGCTTCAAGACTTAAAGAGAAAACTTGCTTACTTCAAACACATACATTTCATTTTACAGAAAAAGAGAAGAAGAACTTGTTAAATATTTAGAACAGAGGATAGTTTAGTATATTGCTGCGACATAGTTGGTTTGTTAAAGAAGATGGGGTTGAGTCTTACGATGCAAATGATTGGCGCTTGTTTTTAGACAGTTCGAAAAGAAGTCTTAAGTGTGTGTTGTTGCATAATGGCAATCTATACGGCTCGATACCGATTGGGCACTCAACAAAATTAAAAGAAAAGTATGAACATATAGAAAAGGTTTTAAATCTTATCAAATATAGGGAGCACGAGTGGATCATATGTGTTGACTTAAAAATGGTTAATTTTCTGCTAGGACAACAAGGAGGGTATACTAAATATCCCTGCTTCCTTTGCTTATGGGACAGCAGAGCCAAGGAAGAACATTATTTCAAACAAATCTGGCCAGCACGAACATCACTTACTGTCGGAGAAAAAAACGTAATTAATCCACCTTTAGTGAGCAGAGATAAAATCATATTTCCTCCTCTGCATATAAAACTAGGCCTCATTAAACATATGTAAAAGCTTTAGATACGAACGGCGAGTGTTTCAATACATAACTTCAAAATTTCCAAGTTTAAGTTATGAAAAAATCAAGGCGGGAATTTTCGACGGACAAATAAGAACAATGATTAAAGACAGCAATTTTCCTAATGTCATGATGAACACGAAAAAAATGGCTGGTTCTCATTCGTGGACTTGATAGAAAACTTTTTAGGCAATTATAGGGCAGATAACTACGAAGAAATCGTAAAAAAACTTTTAAGGGACTACAAAGAGTTAGGTTGCAATATGAGCATAAAAATGCATTTTTTGAATAGCCATCTTGACCAATTTCCAAGTAATTTAGGTGATGTAAGTGACGAACAAGGGGAGAGATTCCACCAAGATATCAAAATTATGGAGGAACGGTACCAAGGCCGCTGGGATTCCCACATGATGGCTGATTACTGCTGGTGCTTGAAAAGAGACCTGCCATCAACAAGCAAATACGCTAGAAAGTCTTACAAAAGAAATTTTTGCCACAGTGAAAGCTTCATATGTTTGTTTTTTATTTTAAGTCATTTCTATCGTTATAATGTAATTTTACTGTAGTTTGAACTGCTTGTATTCATGAAACTTGAAAAAAAAATTTAACACATGACTTAATTTTTTAGTCCTAATTTGAAAAATCTGGAAAATGGCACATAGGCTGTCGACAAGAATCAGGACCTGATAGAGCCAAACCGAGTTGAAATTCGTATTCAGCGCACCCAAATTACCTAGAATCAAGTGTCAGATATCATTCAATAAAATACGTGTTGCCCAGTGATATAATCTATGCACAATTTTAAAGACCCATCTGGTTTACAGACAGAAATAACCGGGGCTGAAAATGGACTATTACTGGGTGTTATGATTCCAGCATTTTGCAATTTCTGTATTTTATTTTCAATTTCCTCAATTAATTTTTTCGTGTACTCTTCGAGGTGTTATATTATTGATAGGTTTATTATTTGTTAATGCTCTTTTATGCTGAATTAAATTAGTAGTACCAATGTCATCATTATTTCTACTCACAATTTCAGGATATGGATTTAAAAGTTCTTTAAGTTGACTTAACTGAGAAGAATCTAAATTATTTTCAGGGAATTCAAACAAATCAAACATATCACTTACTGATGTGGAGGGATCATCATCATCATCATCGTTTGCTATTGAAAAGTCAAGACACTCCTGCACTACTTTCTCACTTACCTTCGTTATCGTACCTACTATAGTACGTTTCTTCATTTCAAGATTAAGAGAGAAGTTCATTACTTGAATAAGACATTTATTTTCGTTTTGGACATTAAGTAAGCTATTAGGTATTAATATATTATTACCATGAATTGGTTCTAACCGAACACACTCTCCTATTTGATCTACAATAATCTCCTGAAAAGATATGCTGTTACCTTTTATTTTAGTACCATTAGCTACGGGGGCATATATACCATTTTATTCTCACTAGTACAGTACATGGGCATATACGAAAGGCGGCATGTTCACCCTGAGGCGGTCTATATAAGAGTTGCATTCGGACTAATTCAGGGGTTAAGTAATTAAATTTAAGAAAATCTGCACCCAAGATAATAGTGCGGCTTACCATAGATTGTGGAACCATTACAAACCTTATATTATTAGATCTATTCTCATTTATCTTAATATCTACCAAAACTTCATCTATAGCCTTTGAACAGTCACTACCTATCACCTTCATGTTAATATTATTCTTTTTAGCATTCGTAAAATTACATTCGTTCAAGACTCGCTCCGACATGATAGAAACTTGCTCACCCGTGTCCATTAATGCATTTGTTTTTACCGAATTAATATTTACAGGCAAAATTAATTCTGTTTTTTCATTTTCAGAGAATTGTGCCTTAAGAACCTCTGCACCCTGATTATCAGGCTCTTAATTAGTTTAACGGTGAACGTTGGTTCAACATATTTTTAAATTCCTCACAGTTAAGCGTTGTTAAGTGATTATCTCCCCAAAATGCACATTTTTCTTTCCTTACATGTTTTTTCTTGGGTAGATTACTTTTTACAATCTTTTTAAAAATGACCCCTCCCTCTACAACCATAACAAACTTTACGAAATTTATAACACTCCTCCTTTACGTGGTCATTTTTCTTACAATAAGTTGCGCATAATCTGGATTTCCTGAAAACTTTCTTTTGTATGTCCCTGTTTACAAAAATTACGCTTAGTCTTCAAATGCTTAGGGGCGGCCGCAAGTGTTCTATCGTTCTTAAGGTAATTTACATTTTCTCTTGGGAAGTCAAATTTAATATTAATTTTCTCTAAATCAGTAGCAATTTTCAGAGTTTATTCCAAATAAGGCGGGTAACAAAAATAAAATCAAAATTAAAATAATAACATGAAACTGTCTTCCGCATGTTGAAAATAAAAGGTACCGGAACGCCGTTCTTGCGCGAACCGCCAGAAAAATATGCCTTGTGTATATATATAACAGTAAATTTTAAATTGTAAATTGCAAATCATTATTATTATTATTATTATTATTATTATTATTATTTATCTTCTTCATTTTTTTCTTTCTCGTTGTCATAACAACCATCAGGGTAAAGACGTAAGGGAAAAGGGAGAGAGAAAGGAGGCCACATCCAGAAGGGGAGGGTGCAACATTGCAATGTTGCACTGTTGCACAATGGGTAATTAGTTTTGCACATGAATGCATTATTTGCAATTTCACGTTTTCCTTAATACTGCTACCCCTCAAGCAAGACAGCTTAATCATCCTGCCATAATGGGAACATTTTCCCTATGCTCCTACTTGGTAAGCGTAAGAAAAGGGCCCTCACATTAAGCCACTTACAACATCTAATAATCCGTTGTGCCTTAAGTGTCCTCAGATTACGGCATGTGATGTTTTTGCTTTGTTTGAATGTGCGGCCAAAGTTACCCTAAATTAAGTTATAGTAAGTACCCTAATTTAATTTAGGTGGCCTCTCGTTACGCCATAAAGAACGTACACCATTTTCAGAGTGGCGTATTGCAGCGCAAAATTACGGAAAATGCGATTTTTTTTGCGAAAAAAATTGCTCAAATACTTCATGATTAAAAAGCAAAAAAGGTTACTTCAGTTTTATTAAAGATGGAAGACTTCAACGACTTACGGGTCTCGCGGGTGAGTGGGGATCGATTATTGTTCTTTATTTCTTACGAGGCAACTAAAAGATGGTCCAACGAAAGATGTGTCAACTGTTAAAAGTTACAACACTGATATATATATATATATATATATGCTCCAATAAACGTTCAAGCGGAAATAAAGGGCTACATTGAAAATATTACTGAATCGTCCCAAATTCGGTCACTGTAATTTAACCCATTTAGTTTTGCTTCTTTCCCCAAACCACTCCATATTCGCATCTATCCCTTTGAAGGGTCCGATGTCCATCCCCTTTGGAAAAACGGGGGAAAAAACAGTAAATAATGGCATGACAATCGTTTTATTTCATTTTTCATCTCATTTGATTTTTCATTTATTTTCATTACACTATATATATATATATATATATATATATTATATATATATACAGGGTGTCCCATAAGTCCGGCATCATAGGAGAAATTCATATTTTTCTATTTCTACAAACCATAATTCATATGCTCGGGATGCCAATTTCCCGTCCACCATTCTGTTCAGTGACGAGGCTGTTTTTTATGGAAATGGTGAGGTAAATCGACAGAACACCCGCTACTGGTCTCAAAACAACCCTCACTGGTATATCTCTTCGAAGGAACAAGGTGCATCTCGGGTGATGGTATGGTGTAGCATTTGGAAGGATCGCATCATAGGCCCCCTCTTTTTCGATGAACATGTCACTGGAGGCACCTACCTACGTATGCTCAAGGAAGAAGCATTTCCCAGTGTCTTGAACGAAGAAGGAAATTTCCCAACATGGTTCCAGCAAGACGGCGCTCCTGCACATTACAGCACCCAAGTAAGGGAATACCTGTACCAACAATTCCCTAGTCATTGGATAGGACGTCGAGGGCCTGTGGAATGGCCAGCTAGAAGCCCGGATCTCACACCACTAGATTTTTATCTCTGGGGCCACTTGAAAGCATCATTCACCGTGTGCTTGCTGACTGGGTATCACGTCTGAATTTGCATATTGAAAACAATGGTGGACATATTGAGCACGTTCTGTAAATAAAAGCTTTTGTTTTGCCTTTTTTTATTATTTTTCCTATGATGCCGGACTTATGGGACACCCTGTATATATATTATATTATATATATATATATATATATATATATATATACTGTATACAAGATGAAAATAACCACGAATAAAAATTAAAACACAAAATAGTCTACGTAATGACATCCTTAGGAACACTGTCATTAGACAAAAGCCCTTGAGCGCTATTTCGTGTTTTAATTTTCTTTTTTGAAAAAATTGAGATCGAAATTGAAACTGAAATAAAATAAACTGAAAAAAATGAAAACGGAAATCGAAATCGCTATTTTTGGTTAAGTTTTATAAATTAAAGAGACCATTCGTGAAATAGTTAAAAACAAAGAGAAGAAAACTATCATTGAAGATGCGCTTTTATGCTAAACCAAAACACACGTTGTTTATACCTCAAAGTCTACTGTAGAGGGTTTAAAATAACACGGTAAACGGGATTAAAATACCCCGTGTGTAAGAGGTTATTTTAGCTTGTATTAAATTTTTTTTTTTTAGCTTCGGAGGTCTACTCCTAAATGTTTTTTATTTTTATTTTTATCTTCGGAGGTCTACTCCAAAGTTATATTTTTTTTATCTTCGGAGGTCTACTCCTAAATGATTTTTAATTTTTTTTTATCTCCGGAGGTTTACTCCTAAATGTTTTTTATTTTTATTTTTATCTTCGGAGGTCTACTCCTAAATGTTTTTTATTTTTATTTTTATCTTCGGAGGTCTACTCCAAGATTATATTTTTTTTATCTTCGGAGGTCTACTCCTAAATGATTTTTTATTTTTTTATCTTCGGAGGTCTACTCCTAAATGATTTTTATTTTTATCTTCGGAGGTCTACTCCAAAATTATATTTTTTATCTTCGGAGGTCTACTCCTAAATGATTTTTAATTTTTTTTATCTCCGGAGGTTTACTCCTAACTTTTTTATTTTTATTTTTATCTTCGGAGGTCTACTCCTAAATGTTTTTTATTTTTATTTTTATCTTCGGAGGTCTACTCCAAGATTATATTTTTTTTTATCTTCGGAGGTCTACTCCTAAATGATTTTTTATTTTTATATCTTCGGAGGTCTACTCCTAAATGATTTTTATTTTTATCTTCGGAGGTCTACTCCAAAATTATATTTTTTTTTATCTTCGGAGGTCTACTCCTAAATGATTTTTAAAGTGTGAACTACTGTCAGCTGAGAATAAATTATGTTTAAATATTTTGATATTTTATTAACCATTTTACTGACGAAGAATAACAACTGCGACTTGACAGTATCGTACGAAATTAAATCAATAATAAAAGCCTTCATGAGGAATATATAATTCAAAGATATGAATATTAAATATTTGAGTTTCTGCAACTAAGAAAATGTCGATATAATTCATAAACTGAAAGCGAAAAAACTTAAACCGAAATAAAAACTAATATTTTGTTTTTACAAAACTGAAATCGAAAAAACGAAATTATATATATATATATATATATATATATATATTATATATATATATATATATATATATATATATATATATATATATATATATATATATATATATATACAGTATTATATATATATATATTCAATGTTTATTTAGGTATATATATACATAGTGAGTGGTACAATATTAATGTTGGATTAAAATATGAACTATGTAAATTGAACATTATTTCAGCATTGATCATATTGCGTGGTTGAAGAATAGTTCCTCTTTAAATAAGGAATTGGAGAACCTTATAAAAGTTTTAAAAAGTCGCATAATTTTTTCCGTGTGGATTTCGTCATCTCTCAATCGCTGTAAAAGAAGTAAAGACTCGAACTCTACAGAAACCGACCCCATCAAACACTTATAAAGTATTTTTACTTCCGAGTAATTTCAAACAAGTTGAGATTGGTCCTTGGTATTCATTTAATTTAGTGGTTAGACGCTGTTCCGAGATCCAAAAGTCAATTTCAAGGACCTCTTTTGCCTACTTGTTAAATTTCAATTGTTTCCCCTAAAATTTTGTGGGTTTTTTTTTTTTTATTGTTTTTTAATACATTTTCCTACGACGAATTCCAAAAGTTTGTTTAGTTTTTAGTCAGTTTTTTTTTTTTTTTAATAAGTTTTATTGATATATTTTTCTGTCGGTTCTTTAGTTACTCGTATGATGCTTTATCAAACGTTATCTATCTATCTATTTATATATCTATCTATCAATCTATCTATCTATATTTGTTCATAAAAAGAAAGAAGAAAAACATGAAATAAAATAAGTTTAAATAAAATGTCCTTTTTTAATTCTTTTTGGAATAATAAAATTGAGGAGTGCTGCATTGAAGAGGTTTCCTTTTCCTTCTTAAATCCTTGCACTTTTGCTAATCTCACGTTCGTTACTGGAACAGAGGTATAAGAAGAGACTAAAACGCGACCGAAAGAGACTAAAAGCGACCGAAGAAGAGACTAAAGAGGACTGCGAAGAGAGCATTAACGCTTAACGGCGTCGTTCTAGCTCCGACGAACCAGCATTAAATGAACGAAAGAATCACGAAGAAACAGCCTGGAGCAGTCGACATTTACCAGTTTTCTTCAACTGAGCTTTGACGTCTCAATCGAACCTTGACGCCAAATTGACAATAAAATGGGAATGCAGAAGGCGATAAAACAGTGGGGAGTAGCCATAGAGTAACCATGAAGGAACGCACGCTCATTCGGCCATTCCATGATATTCCAGGACGCGTATGAAAAGCCCTGGAATGATTCCATTCAGTCTTTAAGTCAATGACCACCGTGAAATGAGGTTCTTGTGTCCAACAACACTATACAAGACTTTCCAGGCATTCAACAAGTAAAATTAAAAGTCCTTAAAGATACGCGTTATGTATACAGTGTGGTTCTTTGGAATGGTGAATAGAGAGACCTATTTGGGGAGAAATGGATGAATATGGATAGGTGGGTGTTTTTAACCTTTTATTTTGCTCCTTTCTGACCTTTTTGAAACCTTCTTTTATGTTCAATTCTTCCACTTCTCACTCGAAAATGATGAATTATTTCGCGAAATAATTTAATCTCTACTTTTAGAATTTGACAAAAATAAATAAATCAATAAATGGGACTAAAACATTTAACAAATTTACAAAGAACGAGTAAAAAGAAGTCATAAAACACACACACACACACACACACACACACACACACATATATATATATATTATATATAAGCAAACAACCACAGGGAAAAGGAAAAAAGAAACACGAAATCCGAGCGCTTTCGTGATATATTCGCATCTTCAGGGAAAAACAAATAATATTATTATTGCTATTATTTGTTTTTCCCTGAAGATGCGAATATATCACGAAAGCGCTCGGATTTCGTGTTTCTTTTTTCCTTTTCCCTGTTGTTGTTTGCTTATTAATAAGATCACGTGTTATTCTGTGATTTTACTGCATATATATATATATATATATATATATATATATATATATATATATATAATATATGTATATTAAATTTTAACTCTCATTTTCAAATGTAAAAACTCTTATACCTTATTACATTTTGCTAATTGCATTCATTGAAAATTTAAATCTCTATATTAAAATATGAATTTACGTTAAAATTTTAATTAGCACCAACTGAAATGATTAAAGAGTAATAAGTTAAAAATTTTAACGCCTCATAATTATGTAGAAATAAAATTATTAAAAAATGAATACAGAGTGTATCCTCGAACCCTTTCCTTGAATACAGAACGACTTTCTACGTACTGTATATGGAACTACATCCCTCCTCCTCCTCCTCCTCCTCATTCGGCTTTCGAGAGTCTATTAGAACGTCACATATTAATAGCGAGTTATTGACGATGGCAATAGGCCTATTTGGAACCTTAATTCGTCCTCTAATCATGTTTAAAAGCCTTTTTTTTTTTTCCCTACTTGTAGGCTGTGCGGATGCTGGATGCGTCATGCCTTTAAGGCTAATGGATTCACGAGCGACAGTCGCTGTGAAAAATGAAGTAGTCGCAAAAATGGAATAAAAACAGAATTTCGAAATGTTTTTAGTATCTACATTTTGTTCGTTCTTTTCAGCTCTCTCTCGTTTCTCTCTTAAGTTAAATAATGATAATATCTTCAATAGGAAATGTTATTTCAGTTGATGATTATGATTTACAAGTGAAATTCAATTACAATAATTAATGTTTAGATAATATTTCATTTTATTCGATGAACATTCCTGAAGAAGTTCTTAGTAGATGAAAGTATTTGAAAAATACTAGAATTTTCATTGAACGTTTGGTTTGCCATTGATATAACAAAGATATATATATATATATATATATCCGCTTCCCGAAGATCAGCGAGGTTAAGCGACATTGGGTCTGGGTAGTAGTTGGATGGGAGACCGTCCTCTGCGCCCAGATTATGTAGCGACCCGTGGTTCGGATCCCACGTAAAGCTGTAGGTCCCCTCTGTTATATGACCTTAGATGTTGCGAAGGAGGTTAAACAACCCCACTTAAAAAAAAAAATACATATATATATATATGGCGAGAGAGAGAGAGAGAGAGAGAATTTTCTAATTGCAAACAGTTAAAAGTGTGTATATATAATACTGTCATTTATTGGTAAAAATACATTTAAAGTATAAAATTCTGAGACTCACACGCATTACCGCATCACATAAAAGATTAATGAGAATATTTGTGCATTTACCACTTACTTCAAAAGTTAATTTCAGTTGAAAAAAAGGGATTCAGTAAAGCCTATGTAAATATTTCATCGTGTGTTGGAAATTATTTTGATAATTATATGCTTTTGTGCGTGGTGTGGTCGCCGGTCATTGATAGTCAATGAATGCATTTACCACCGTTAGTGGGAATTTGAATAAAATTCAGATGGGGGTTGTGAAGAAGGAAAACAGAAGGTGAGTAAACAGCTTTCAACATTTATTAATAATAATTATAGTATTATTAATTTATTAATAATAATAATAATAATAATAATAATAATCCGCTGAAAAATCTCAATAAAATACGCACAAAACTTCACGCGACTTTCTATACATAGAAATATTATCTTCTTTTGTCTCAAATCACTCAAAAAAAGAAGTTTCGAATGCCATTTCTTCTATCTAAAGAAGTTAGTGGTCACTAAAAGAAGTTATTACATCATCCGCCAAGAAGATTCGATACTTAAAAGAAGGAAAAACTTCCCTGAGAATGTACCCTGTGAAAAGAAGTTACAAGTTCTAAATTTAAGAAGGTTTTGTTTTGAGTGCAAAGATGATATTTTAAACTTCGAATCCCGAAATACCAACAAAGATGAATTACACAATCGGTCAAAATTCATAAATATGTTTTGGTGAATCGACAACCGAACACGTTTCGCTAATTTGTTGACTCTTCGAGTTTTTATGATTGTGGAATAGTAAATCGTATCAGATTTTATACTTGAAGTTATTATGACTTTATATAAAGTTTATGCGGCTCGTTCAATACTTTAGTTTTAATTTATTAATCCCTTTGTATAATATACTCCTTATGGATCACTTTAACATATTGTTTCCCAAAGCATTCGGGAAGCAATATGTTAAAGTGATTTCTCCTGGGAAGCAATATGTTAAAGTGATTAACACTGGGAAGCAATATGTTAAAAAGAGGTTCCTCTAATCCAGTGACTGTATAAAAATATTGGTGCTATTATAGCGTGCGGTCTACAAAGATATTTACACTATAGGCGTGCAGTCTACAACATATTTACAAATTCAATTACAGTAAAACAAAAAATTTAAAGGACAAATAAAACAAACAATTCATTCTATGGGATATAATGCTCGGTTAGGTTAATTGAATGCCCGGTTAGGTCAACTGTATGTCCTTGACGATTGGTTAAGTTAAGTTGTGATATTTTCGTTAAAACTAACGAAAATGTCACAACTTAACCTAACCAATTGTCAAGGGCATACAGTTGACCTAACTGGGCATTCAATTAACCTATCCGGGCATTATATCCCATAGAATGAATTGTTTGTTTTATTTGTCCTTTAAATTTTTTGTTTTAATGTAATTGAACTAATATTTGTCACGATTCCCCCTTTTATAGCCCCCTTTTTTATCGTACTCCTTATCCTAAGTATTGGGAAGCAATATGTTAAAGTGATTAACACTGGGAAGCAATATGTTAAAGTGATTAACACTGGGAAGCAATATGTTAAAGAGAGGTTCCTGGGAAGCAATATGTTAAAATGATCCCTGCTTATTAAAGCACGATGGTGCTAGTGTACGAGAAATTTCTTCGCATCTTAAATTATGATAATTGCCAGCAGCAATTCCTACTCGATAGTCTGCTGAAGAAATTACCTCTTTCGAGAGGAATGAAAAAGCAGAGTCTGTATATCTTCCGTATACCTTTCATGTACGTAAAGTTAATATG